>OZ004728.1:5055247-5546848 GCA_963924685.1 Dexiosoma caninum
GCAATTGGAAAATCCGATTTTGACAGTGCGTTTAATAGTGAAGTAAGTTGCAAATAAAGAAGGTGAACGAAATAAACATTAAAAAATATTTGTTATTAGAAAATGGAGGCAAGTAAATCCTTTAAATCGACCATATAACTCATAGTTTAAACTTTTTTTTATAAAATGCTTATTAAAAAATCGCAAACACCAATAAACTTTATTGTTGAAATAATCAGGGTTGTTATATTTATTTTTTTTATAACCCTGTTTTTATCGTTTTGACATAGCGTTGCCGCTTTTATTTAGGTATGGCATTTCAGCGTAAAAGCTAAGCGGAAAAAAACGTTCCGTCTTCCGCGCTTGTTTAGGTATGGCTGTAACTTTCCCGCAGTTAAACACACATATTGTAGAGAATTAAACAACATTACTCATTCTCGATTGAGCATTTGAAGAAGCAGGCTGTGTTATCGCTTGTTGCTTAAAATCAGTGTTGCCACAAGAAAAATTTTTCTTCAGCAAAAATTTTTGTTCTCTTATATAAACAAACTGCAAGAAGATATATTTAATGGGCAATATGAACTGAACTTATTTTCAGATAATTATTTGGCAAACTAAAGTGATTGGTTTCTTAACACGCATGAAAAATATCCATAAAAAGTCATTCTATGCCTAGTCAATTTCTATTTAAATTAAAAACAAAAGTCGTTTTTATGACCAAAAAAAAATATAAAATTTTATCGAAATACATAAGAATCCTTGTAATGTGATATTGCGCATCAAAATCACGACGTTAAAGCAGGAGTAATTAAAAAAGACGGAAGGTCTACCTTCTATTCCTTGCTAGTAAAATAGGAGAGACATATTTCTGCAGATAGATGTATGCAATAAGCAAACAAATTATATTTAATTCTAGCTGGCCCTAAGCAAACATTTATTTATTCTCTGTCCGCAGACCGAAAATCAAAAATCAGTGTCACCCGCCTGAATATTCTGAAGATTCCCGGAAAATTTCATCAAAATCGGCCCAGCCGTTTTGGAATCCATACGTTACATACATACACACATCCTGTTTTATATATGTATATAGATTTGTATTGATTTATTTATATTTTATGTGTCAATATTTTCTTTATTGAAACAAAAAGCCGAATTCTTTTGACAGATAAACAATTTGAAAAATATTATTATGCATAAAAAGTAGCCCCTACGAAATAAATATTGAAGATGCAATGCATACCAGGACTGATTTTCTAATTTTTTTTTTCCATTTCCATATCTAAATTAATTTGCCTTTTAAATTGGGTATATGAGACACAATTCTACTCTGGCAACACCGACTCTTGCTCAGAAAGAGAATGACATATAAAATCGAATAACGTAATAGTATACGTTTGCCTACGTCTGATTTAAAGCTACTGCGAGGGAAATTCAAATAGTCTAGGAGTTATCAACCGGCCGTCGTAATATGAATAATTCTTAAAGAAATACGAAACATAACGGATGGGATAATAAGCGTTTTAGGAGCCACTGTGCAATTTCTCAGCGCCTACTTGAGCAGAGTAGTTGAGCTTACGGTCATATCGAGCCTTTGGTGCAATACCGTCGTAATTCAAAAAATCGTGAACTGAGAAAAATACATTTGAAGTTTTGAGCCATCTTTTTGATAGTTTTTTCGTTTACTAAAGTTATTTTTTTACAAGTTTTTAAATAAAGAGGCATGTTTTGTAATGTTTTTTGTTTGTAAATTTCTTGTCATAAAGGAAATATTTCATTATTGCAAATAAATATTGTTGGAAATATGTAGCTGAAGGCAATAAAGACATTTGTAGCTGCAGAGATAGAACCATAATCTTTTTTCCTTTAGATATATAATGTGTGATCCATTTCGAGGTTCCCTACTTTTTTAAAGAAAAAATACACAGAAAATTCATATTTAATGGAGAATGTTTATTATCATTTGAAAGAACATTCTTTGGCATTTATTTTTTGAAGATTATGTCTATTAAATGTTGGCCGTGGCTACGTCACAGATGGTCTATCCGTTGAGTGCAATTTTCGATGACTCGTTCGAGCATTTCGACTGGTAACTGGCGAAAGACACGCGTGATGATTACCTCCAAGGCCTGAATCGAAGCGGGTTTGTTCGCATAAACTTTAGACTTTACATATCCCCACAGGAAAAAGTCTAACGGTGTGATATCACACGATCTTGGTGGCCAATCGACCGGCCGAAAACGTGAAATTATGTGCTCACCGAAATGTTCTCTCAATAAATCCATTGATTGATGCGATGTGTGGGAAGTGGCGCCGTCTTGCGGGAACCAAATGTTGCCGAGATCACGAACTTCAATTTCAGGCATCAAATAGTCGGTTATCATGGCACGATAATGGTCGCCATTGACGGTTACCTTCGCACCGGCATAATTTTTAAAGAAATATGGACCGATGATTCTTCACAGCGTGCTGGACGTGGTCCATTCGGTCGAACATTATCCAATAATGAATGCTGAGTCTCGAAATGGGTGCTGGTGTTGCGAATAGTACGCTCAGTAGGCCGATTATGTTGACCATAAGTTGAGCGAAGTGCACGAAACACATTCCTCACAGAACGTGAATTTTCGTAATAAAGTTGAACGATTTGTAAACGTTGTTCAGGCGTAAATCTTTCCATTATGAAATGCCAAACAATACTAAACAAAAATGACATGACAGCATGACACGACTCACACGTGATCTGTCACAAACAGGCTATTGAAAAAAGTATCTCTACTTGAATCACCCATTATTTCTCCAAAGATCAGTTCTGCATACCCAGCTCAAAAAAGTCAAATTTTGAGTTACTATGGTATTGCACCAAAGGCTTGATATGTACACGGTCGCTACAGCATTATTAATGTACGTGGACGTTTACAGAATTTTTGGTAAAATTGAAATTTGTGATTTTTTTTAAGACATTCAGTAAAAATGAACCACGTTTCGCTCAAAATAGCGTGTCCTCTAATTGCATTAAAGAAAAGCATATATAAAGTCAGGCTTATTATCGTTGAAGTTGGGTCTTTAGCCGCGTCAGATCAAATATATTCAATGATGTCTGTATTAACTGGATACATGCATAAGTGATGTACATATGTATGTGTATATTAGTGCTTAAACTATCATGTTCGAACGTTTGTATGGATGTATGTATGTACGAGTATATAATTTCATAAGTAAATATAAATATTTCACTATGTTCATTTATAAAAGTTTTCTTTAGCATTCATAAATGCATAAAATGTTCATGAAAACGGAAGTAATAAAATTTTAAACACTTGAACAAGTTCCGGTTAAAGAATACAATTTCAATAAAACATTTTTATAACCGAACACAAATACACACACACACACCCATAGAAATATAATTCTATTTTTAATACCTGCATGGAACTTTTCCAGTATGTAAAGGGTGGTTAAATTTCAAGGGCCGATGTTGATTTTGAATAAAACACAAACTATTTAGGAAATTATTGTAATTTTATTTTATTATGATATATTGGTATTACTCAATTATGTATGGAACAAAATATCGGCCAAATGGGCGCCGCGACCACGGCGGCACACCTCCATCCGATGGTCCAAATTTTCGATGACCCTGAGGCATAATGGAGGTTCTATGCCGTTAATGTGCCGAATTATCTCATCCTTTAGCTCTTGAATTGTTGCTGGCTTATCGACGTACACCTTTTCTTTCAAATAACCCCAAAGAAAGAAGTCCAACGGTGTCAAATCACATGATCTTGGCGGCCAATTGACATCGCCATTACGTGAGATAACACGGCCATTGAATTTGTTGCGCAAAAGAGCCATTGTTTCGTTAGCTGTGTGGCAAGTGGCACCGTCCTGCTGAAACCACATATCGTCCACATCCATATCTTCCAATTCGGGCCATAAAAAGTTCGTTCTCATCTCACGATAGCGAACACCATTCACAGTAACTGCCTGACCGGCCTCATTTTGGAAAAAATACGGCCCGATGATGCCGCCAGCCCACAAACCGCACCAAACAGTCACTCTTTGTGGGTGCATTGGTTTTTCGACAATCACTCTTGGATTCTCATTCGCCCAAATGCGGCAATTCTGTTTATTGACGAATCCACTGAGGTGAAAATGTGCCTCATCACTGAAGATGATTTTCTTCGAAAATTGATCATCCACTGTTGCCGTGGTCGCGGCGCCCATTTGGCCGATATTTTGTTCCATACATAATTGAGTAATACCAATATATCATAATAAAATAAAATTACAATAATTTCCTAAATAGTTTGTGTTTTATTCAAAATCAACATCGGCCCTTGAAATTTAACCACCCTTTACATACGTACATACAATTTAAATAAAACATGATGTTTGTCAAAGCAAGAGAATATAATTTAAGTTAAAATCTGTGGAACATGGAAAACAAGAAACAAAAAAAAAAATAAAGGAGTATAACCAGAAAGCAAAGAAATATAAAAACGACAAATTGCTGCATTCACAAAAGACATCAAATCAAAGGGGTTGGGGGATGGGGTAGGGCAGGAGGCGATAGTGGTAAACGTGGATGCAAAAACTGCAAACAAAAAAAAAAAAAGACATCGCACAGATGTCTTCTATGCAGCATTTCACTAACAACAACCAACCGCAATCTCACTCACTTCTTTTGTTTAGTTATTTTTTGCATACTTAACATTTCCAACTTAAGCACTAGACTGTAAATCGTTTCAGCATACTCGCACATACATACATACATACATCCATATATAAAGTACTTCATATTGTAGTGGTGCGTGCACCCACGTACATACTGGTGATGCCAATTCCGAAAATCCGCCGGCGGGATTTTTGGGATTTCCCTAATAAATCTCAGGGAAAATCGAAATATTTAAATAACATTTTTTTTAAGTAAAAGTTTTAAGTTGCGTTACGTTAGAAAATTACGTATTTATTGCCAATGACTTTTTTCTTCAAATTTTACTTCCCTTTTCTACTCTACTTTCTACTATCCTGACAGTAAAAGGTTCGTACTCCCTTTGAAATTTCTGCAATGCTTTTGATCCTGTGTCGCCTACACATAATTCAAATCTTGATTCATCGCTGAAAATAATTGAATGCCACTGCCTTTGAGTTCATAATTGTCGCTCTTTCGCTTTTGCCTTAAACAATAATTTTTTTAATAACGATACGTGAAGGATTTTAACTTACTTATTTAATTTACCTTGTAAAAACTATAATTTAACTTTTTCATATATTTTCTTGCTGTTTCACGTCCTATAGGCCTTCCAATAGCTAGTGACCACTCTGCTGCTAAATTCCTAACTGTAGGCACATCAGAACACCCTCCATCGTCGGTATTGTGTAGCACCGCCCAAGTAAAATAATTACTAAAATATGGCTACTAAAAAACGATGCTTCAAAATTCAATACGTCTCCTTGACATCTGAGGCGGTGCTACAACACTGCTATAAAACAAAGAACGTGCAATAGTAGAGTTGCTTCACCTCCTGTCATTTCTCTAACTCTGCCATTCTTCAATACAATGTGTCGCATATGTAGGCATCATTTCATGAGTCCTAGTCCAAGACAAAAAAAAAATTTACATATAGACCAGCTCCACCATATAACAAACATAGACTGTCAATCGTAATGAATGAACAAGATTTTATTTATTATTATTATTTTCGTACTTATTTATTAGAAGAAGAAGAAGAAGAAGACGAAGAAGAAAAAAATTTCAATTAATTAAAATTTAAAAAATATTTTTGTTAATACAAATTATTATTTCCTACCTATTTGGTAGCGAAATATTGAAAATAAATAATTGAAAAAAACGTTTCATATAATTAAAAAATTTATTAAAGGTCAAAATAAAAATAGAAGTGAGACTAATATTTTCATATTTATTTTAAATCTGAATTTAATTTATTTTCCATAATTCTAGATCACTGAATTACGTTTTCTTTGTTAATTTTTCATCGTTTTTGTTTTAAATACAGAACATAATATTATTTTACTTAATAAACTGTGAATTTTATATATTCTCTTATTTTTGTTATCTTTCAATGCGTTAAAATCCTGCGTTCCCGAAAAAGCCCGGTATCAAGGGAATCGTGGGATTTATGAAAATCAGTCCTATTTGGCATCCCTGGCACATATTTATACACAAATGTGTGCATGTGTACGTGTGTGTATGTGAAGCTTTAGCTTTTAGAGTGCTCCAAGTCCATCCGTGTTGCATGTCAAGATTTAATTAAAATACAAATTTTTTTAAAAACCCTTTTCTACTTTCCTACTGATGTTTATTGTATGTGCACAATGAATGATTTAATTTTTAATATTTTTTTAACACTCTTTTTTTTTATCACAAGAAAAAACAGTAGAAGGAGAAAATTCAAAATATTTTATTTGATTTATTGGGATTAACTGTCTTGCACTGCATGCCAAACAAGCGTGCCGTAGAAAAAAAAGCGGTATAAAGCAATCAATGTCGTCAAACTAGCGATTAAGTTGTTATCGCTTTTTGTTTTGCTTGCCTTTCGTACATACAAAGGCTTTCGAAAACCTTTTTGTGTACCTTTGAAGTGAATTATAAAATTTTTAATTGGCATGTTAAACTCGCCTCTGCCCCAAGATTTATGCGGCATAGAAACTAATGAAAGGAGGCTGGAAAGGGGGAATGTCTTGTGTAACCAAATTGACGTTTAAACGGTTATAAATGATTTACATTCACCTCCTGTCGAAACGCATGATAATCACAAATCTGGTGTTGGTTGTTCAGTGACCAGTGACTATGCCTTCGCCTTCCTGAAACCTTCCTTCAACAACAGACACAAAGACACACAAATGCACATCAGAAAAGATGCGAGATGTTTTTATGAGTCTGAAACTGGGGTTGAACTCAGGAAAGTTTTTCGTTTTGTAGTGAACGTGTAGACTACTTCGACCTTCGCCATTTTGCGTTTTACGACCATTTTCACAATGTCTGATTAAAACTTAATTGGAACTTTAACAGTCGGTTAACTAAAAATATTATTTATTTATTTAATATTAATAATTATAATTCAATTATAATAACTAATAAGAAAAAAAAAAGAGTACTAGCATCTGAGGCTTTCGACTCTATGGTTGATATACATTTAAATTAAGTTTTGTAAACAATTTGCAGTTATGAATTTGTATATTAATTTAATATTTTTATCACACATGTGTCTAAGGAGAAGATCACTTGGCGTATTGCATCCGAAAATGCGTGTTCTGGATGAATTGTAATTAGGACACTCATCAAGTATATGAGCTACATTGAGGTGATTGGTACAGGTGGGACAAACAGGTGCGTGAGTTCTATCAAGAAGATGGTGATGAGTTTAACTAAAAATATATTTCACAATGTATGATTAACTTTTAACTGACACCATTTAACGAAAAAGTGTCTGTTAAATTTAACCGAACAAAATGTGGCGGTTAACAATATAATCGACACCTAAGCATAGCTAATTTTAATTGATAAATAGAAAAAATGTTCACATGTAAAAATGGGAAAGCAACACTTACATATATTTTTTCAATGTTTATAATTTTAAAACTTTTAAACAAAAAAAAAAAAATCTTGCTGTGATATTAGAGGCTCTACAAAAAACTTTTAAACATGTGTATATCTTAATATTTTTATAGACCAATATTTTACCTGTCTCACTTGGTTTTTTTAATGTTCCAAGCTGGAACAATTTGTTGCTTATGAATATTCCGCCCTTTTCCTTTCAGTATACTTCAGTATTTTTTTTTTCACAAACATTAAGATTTTTTTCTATTTTCTGTCATTATAGTATTTTTCGAAAACAAACACAAACAATATTGCCATACTTTTTAGCGAATTCTTTTGTTAAGTAACTGAAGGATGGTGAAACTGAAATCATTAACCGTCGATTAAATAGTGCCTGTTAAACAAACCGCCAGTTAGTTAATTTTCTGTTAAAAGTAAAATAATCAGACATTGTGACAATGGCCGTAAAAATATGTTTATTTTTAAATTTTAAAGTAAAAATCGTTTTTCAATTGTTTAACAGTGGCCATGTTAACGCGTTAACAGAGCTCTGTCAAACTCGATGGTTTGTGTCTAGAGTTAAAAATTTAAAAATGTAACTTCACGCACATGAAAGTAAATACCCTGTTAAGGCCGCTTTAAACGATAAGATTTGTCGTACGTAAAATGTGAGAGAAAATAAAATAAAATAAAATACCATCCGTATGTGAAAAAAAGAGAGTAAAAATCGGATGGTTGTTTTCTGGCGTTTACACCATTGCTATGGATAAAATCAAGTAAGACGAAAACATTTTCATTTAATTTAACTACAGCTGTTTGGTTGTTTTCCCCAGGAATGGAGTTCTTGTGCAATTGAATTTATTTTTAATAACCTTGAAAAATATTTTTATAACTTTCGAATATGTTAATTTCGGGGTAAAAATTTTTAGTGTACTTTTGGAAAATATGCGTATATTTTTATAAAATTGTGCGCTCGTGGTCTAAAATGTACATTTTGATTTTATAATTGGTATAAATTAATGAAACCAGTTTTCCCTCCCTGGCGTTCTCACATTTTGGTTACATAAAAATGCATCCCTGATCTAATGGTATGCGTTGGTTTTTGAAAAATTTTAAAAAATCAAGAGAGCCATACGACTGTCAAATTTTCATCCGTATTGTCTCTCAAAATCGTATAGTTTCATTACATATTACGTTTAGACGATCCGAATTGTGCTCTTCTACACAAAAATTTGGCATGTCGTACGACTTGTGGGACAATGTAAAGCACCCTTTAATAATATCAGTTATACACACCTACACATACAATGCCTCGATATAAATGTCGCGACTTATACTACAGTTACTACTACTTTTCTATTCTCTATAACCCTGGTACATGTGCAACAGTATTTTTGAACAAAAGTTGGCCGAGTTTAGGCCACCATATCGTTTAATTTATGCATGTATATGTATGTCTGCCAATAGTTACGCAAGTATTAGTGAATTTAAATGCTATTTATGTGAAATGCATGCACACATTTACACACACACACAATGTGTGTGCAAGCATCAGTTGAGGCATTAATTTTGGTTAAACATCAGTTTAAGAATTAACAAAAGTAAAATATGAGTTTTTATCGTTGCAACTTTGGATCCCTTTGGATTCTTTCAGTATTCCCTTACTTTTTTTCTCTTGTGCATTAAACTAAATGCAACTTGAAAAGTACTTTTTAGCTAATGGTTGCAACTCTATTGGCTGCACTTATTGTTATTAATGATGGTGCAATTTTCTACATGCGCTTCACTTCAGTTGTTGCAAAGTTTTGATTCTTTTCACACTGACCTACTTAAAGACAAAAAGAGAAGCAACGTTACGTATTGGCTGGTTGATATTTTTTTTTTTCTTAAATATTATTGATAATTTGTTGAACTCTCGTCAGTCAGTTGTATCATTTATTTTTTAAATTATTAATTTATTAAATGTATCGTTGGTATGATGTGCAAAGGCCTTAACTCGCATTTATTCGAAATTGATTTAATTTTTTTTTTTTTTTTTTGGTGATTTCTATTCATTTCACACAAATACGAGTACAGCCTATCACGAAAATTTATTGCAAAAATCTCAAAACTAACGGTTTTACAAGCATTTTTTCAAAAAGGCTTGTCAAACATTTCTTTTCCATAAACTTTAGTATTTGTGTCGCGGTAGACTTTTGCATGGAAATGCCCATCTATGTACTACGTTTAATCCCAAACAACTTATTCCCATAACATTAGCGGCGGAGGTGATTGAGTTTGAAAAATGAATATACGAGTAAATATAAATTCAGAAAGTGCATGTGTGAGTATAACTTCAAAAAGGATGCAATAAATAAATTCAATAAATTAGAAATAAATGTAGATACATTGAAATTGTTGCAAATTAAATTCAAGATGACATGGCGTCACCGAGAATGGTTCTCTTCAGAAACTTCCGAGTGCATATCAACGAGCGTAAGAATTGGAGGATCAACTCTATAAACTTTCAGCGGGGATCTCAGGTATGTATACTGATGGCTCCAATCTATAGGATGGTAGAACAGGGTCGGGATTCAAGGGGCTCTGTTTCTGGAAATCAATTCCAATGCGTGTATACCCAACCGTTTTCCAGGGCACCCGATTCACAAAATCGATTCCAATGGGAGCATACCCAACAGTTTTCCAGGCAGAGGTTCATCCCATCGGAATATGTGTGGGCAAGTATCATCGTAGGACCATGAATGGACCCCCGTCTATATACCATCGGATAGTCAGGCGGCGCTTAGGTGCCTGGAGCTTCTCAATGAGTTGGCGTACTTTAAAACCGTTACATTATGCTGGGCTCCTGCACGTGAGGGGTATGAGGGCAATGCAATGGCGGCAAAACGAGGGGAAAATTTGCCCTTAATTGGCGCCGACGCAATTCTGTGCACCTGTGTGAAGATACATTTTGAAATTTAAACCCTAGACACAAACCAACTGTCTTAACAGAGTTAACTGTGTTAACAGGCCTTTGTAACGTATCGCGACGTAACGTAACTTAACGCAACACAACGCAACGAAACGTAAAGTAACGTATATAATCAAACATAAATTTGTTATCATTTTGTTCTTCCATATGTAATAGAAATTCTTCTTGTGGTTTAACTTGTTCAATTGTCTGTTGACGGGTAAAATCAAATTTCAAATTGGCTGGCTGGCTGGCTTGTTAACACGTTAACAGAGCTCTGTTAAGGCAGTTGGTTTGTGTCTAGGGTTTAAATTTCGAAATTTATCTTCACACAGTTATTCTGTGGACTTATATAAAGCCACAGGAATGAAATTCTCAGAAATTGGTTGGAAAGGGAATTCGCTGCTGACTGCCATGATATTGCCCGCCAGCGTCAGGCCAAATGCTTCCTGCTCCCGAGCCGGGCAATCTCAAATAGGCTGCTTACGCTGAATATAACGGACTTAAGCCTTTTAACGGGGCACTTCACAGGCCATTGTGGCCTGAGGTACCACCTGAAGAAAATTGGTGTCTCCGTAACAATGTCTGGCGATTTTGTGAAAGTGACATTGAAATCTCTGAACAGGTGGTTTGTGACCGTCGTGCACTCGCCACACAGAGGTTTCTACAACTGGGTGGCAATGTTGTTGTGTCTCCACACAAGTTGTGGGACACCAGACCCCAAATAATGCTTGGATTACTTTTTTTTTTGGCGTGTGAGGTAGGGTTGAAAATACTTTCGCACTTACAGGTGTTATCACTAACATATTCCCTTCTCCTCCTCCTCTCGGTAGATTCCTTTACGTATTACCGGCCTCCCAATCAGGACCGCCCCTTACTCACCCACGTCTGAGTCCGCCACGTCTGTAGCGTGCTTGGATTCCTTAAGAGCCTTAGCATGGCGGTCTAATATGAGGGACTTTGCACAATAGATGTTCTAGGTCGGGGTGATTCCTGCTCTAATAATAACAATAATAATCTTACAACTATTCTTGCAATTATTCAACGTTAGTCAAAATTCATTATCTATCTTTGTTATATTTAACCAAATACTTGAAAACAGCTAAGAAATTTCCCAGAAAAAATATTCGAGAATTACGAAATATCCAAAGAAACGCTTAGATAAATTAAATAGATTTAAAATCAAACAATAAAATCTTTGTTGTATAAGGAACATTTTTAAAAGAAGCTATTTGGTTTGTTTTGTTTGTATATTCCGTAATTCTCAAATATTTTTTAGAATTTTTCTTAGAATTTGGTTAAAGGTCTACTGCAGATTTTGGTATTAAAACCAATTGAAATGGGGCATATAGAACAGCTAAGCCATATAACAAACATAGATAAATAGTAATAATAATATTTAAGCAATTTTTCTTAATACTTTTTTTTAACCTTTTTTATTATTTTAACAATCTATTTTTTTAAGCTTTAAAGTTTTTTCTCTTTTTATTTATTCTGTCTTTTTATTTATTATTTTTATATTTATTTTCGATATTTCGTTAACCTTCGGTTAACATCTTCAGGAAAGAATACGTTAAAAACTAGGATATCAGGACATAAAAGCAATCAGAAATATAGACACATTAATTCAGAAAAAACAGCATTATCATCTCATTGTTTTCAGTTAAAAAAAAAAAAAAAAAATAAAAAATAAAAAAATAAAAAACTTCCTGAAGATGTTAACCGAAGGTTAACGAAATATCGAAAATAAATATAAAAATAATAAATAAAAAGAGAGAATAAATAAAAAGAGAAAAAACCTTAAAGCTTAAAAAAATAGATTGTTAAAATATTTAAGCAAGTTTAAACATTGATATAAATTTATTAACCTTTAATATCCTGCTGGTACCATCAGGGACCAACAAAAATGATTAAAGCTTTGTTCAACTTTGTTGCCCTGTGAATTTTAATGCCGCCATAGAATTGCCGCTGGCAGCCGAGTTAATTTGCACATTATTTTTCTTTTTAATTTTTATTTATTTATTTTTATTATTAATTTAATTATTTAACAAATATGTACGTATGTAAAAGTAAATTTAAGTAGAAATGCATGTACTGTAAACTTTCTCTGTGTGTGTGTGTGTGTGTGTGTGTTCATGTGTACATATTGTATTCTCAATTGCAAAGTTGATTAAATTAAAAAATATCGAGCGTTCATTTAAACAAACTACTTCTACATGGGCGTATTAATTTTTTATTTTTGTGAAAGAAACACTTTAAATGCATAATTAAGAGTAATAAAATGATTTATTTCATTAACAATGAGATAAATTCAATACAACTGTGCGTATGTATGGATGTATATGTGTATGTATGTGTGGCTGCATAAATGTACACTTTGTCGCAAAACTCTACAGACGATATAGAAATTTCATTTAATCTGTTCATTATTTTATATTGTTTGTAAAATTTTTACTTGTTAGTACAGGGTGGCGCAAAATGAGCGAAGGTCTGTGAATTGCTTATAACTTTTGGAATAAATAAAGTTTAGGGCCCCCTCCCGCATCCAAAAAGAATACGCCACCCTATAGAAAACTAAAAAAATAAGAAGAAAAAATTAAATAAAAAAGTGAGCTGAAACCTTTAGGTTTTCTCCTCCATGGTACAGGGTGTCCGCAGGGAAGGTATACTACGTTCTTTTGCCGCCATTTTGGTAAACATAAGTCGCGACTGTTCATATTTGGCAGTCGTGAAATAGACACGTGGCAAATTTATTACGGAAAAATATTCGATAAACGAACATGTTTTTATCGTTAAAACATTTTATCAAAATCAATCATCGATTACTGTGACGATGAGAAAGTTACGTGAAATTTTTAGGAGAAACAACGTGCCAACAAAACGCACTATTTATCGTGTAGTGAATGATTTCGAAGAAAGAGGATCTGTAGGTGATAGGCCCAAGCGTGGACCATAACGTACTGCAAGATCGGCTGAAAACATTTCTGCTGCTCAAGAAAGTGTTCAAAACAATCCATCAACCTCAATTCGACGTCGTGCTCAGGAGCTTGATCTTCAAAGAACAACTTTGGCCACAATTTTTAACGCCACAACTGCATGCTTTGGGCTTGATTAATATGTGGTATCAACAAGACGGTGCCACATTGCATACAGCCAGGATTACAATGGACTTCTTTCCACCACAAGTTATTTCAAGAAATGGTGATGTTGATTGACCTTCACGGTCGCTTGATTTGACTGGTCCGGACTTCTTTTTGTCGGGATATCTGAAAAGCAACGTTTATTCAAACAAACCTGAAACGCTTGAGCAACTCAAACAAAATATTCGTGATAAAATTAATGAAATACCGCGTGGAATGTGTGAGAATGTAATGAAAAATGTGCTCAAAAGGCCTCGTATTTGTGAGGCTAACAGAGGCGGACATTTATCTGATATTGTATTCCAAACAGAATTGCCGACATTAAATAAAACATTTATCAATATAAGATCCATTCTCTTTTATTTAATCAAAAATTATAAACAAACAAAGAAGGCGGACACCCTGTATAACAAACATCGGCTTCGTTAACAAAAAATTCCCTGCATGACCAGCCTTCGCCCGGGCGCAAGGATTTTCTCCTCCATAGTATAACAAACGTCGGCAGCAACGATTTTCTCCTGTACGATGTAACGAACAACAGTTTCGATTACAAAAGCTTAAAATTAAAAAAAAAAACTTAATTTCACAAATTTATCGCCAATCCTTAATACGTTAAGAATTTTTAAATAAAATAAGTGCATATACAGGGTGGCACAAAAGGTGCTATATGCTTTATGGTCTTTATAACTTTTTCAATTACTATTTTTTCTTTCTTTTTTTCCAGAATTTTGTGAAGAAGACTTGGGGAATTAAGTATGAAACATTCAAAATGAAATCATGGCCATTACACGCTAAATTTTGCGTAAAGTTATGGAAAATATGCTAAATAGAACACGTATGTGCGAAGCAGAAAATGGACATCACTTACAGGATATTATTTTTCAAAGCTGATTGCAAAAAATTCCCCAAAAATATACTGTATTTAAAAAAAAAAAAATTATAATAATCGCATAAATAAAAAAGTTATAAACCATTTAAAGCATATAAGTAGCTCCTACCCTGTACATAGCGAGATATCTTTAAAACCATTCAAATGATACCAATATCGGTCATTTGCGTTCCAAAATGTACTAGAGATTCGTATTTCTATATGAAAATTTCGTAGGTCCATAACTCGAAAACTAGGCGTTTGCGGAACTTTTTTCATTGTAAACTTTCTTCGTATTTTTCATTTTTGTTTTGGTTTAGCTAATTTTTTTCCATTTGGTAAAGCGTCCGTTAAATAGATTTATGCCAAGATTTTCCGCGTAGCTGACTTTTTTTCCAGGTCTTAAGGTTTTTATTCACTATTATTATATCTAATAAATTTTAGTAAAGTTGCAGAAATATTCTGAACAATTTGAAAATTATACCCATATTGCCCATATTCGATGGAATACAAACCTGTTATTCACAAATTTATAATAGAACTTCGGAGGCCCATGACTCGGAAACTAAAGGTTTCCACTCACTTTTTTATTTAATTTTTTCCTCTTATTATTTTAATTTTCTATAAGGTGGCATCTTTTTTTTTTTTTTTTTTTTTATCCGGTAGGGGGCCCTAAACTTTATTTAAGCAAATTTTTCTAATCATTTTTTTGCTTTTATGAAATTTATTATTTTATTCATTCAATAATACTAAACTGCGTGAATTTTTATTTATGAAATAAAAAATTTCAAAGAAAATTTTTGGATTTCTCTTAAAAATTTAAATTTATTGAAGAAATTAAATCGTATGTAGACTTTTGCGACTAAGTGTATGTGTGCGTGTGTGCATGTATATCCGTGTCAATAAGTAACTGTTTGCCAGAGTATCTGGGGGTGTGTGTATGTGTGTGTGTATGTGTGTGTGTGTGTGTGTGTGTGTGTGTGTGTGTGTGTGTGTGTGTGCTAAATGAAAACGCTTGATGCTATACGTCAATCTTGGATCAACAAACGATGTCAGCCATTCACATAGTCGCAGTTGAAGAACTGCAAGCCCATTGAAAACCAAGTAGCAGCAGTGACAGGATATGCAATATTGCAGTCTGCCGCAGGCTCAGGCATTTGAACATTATTTTTGTATGACTCGTGATTAAGGTAAAGCATTTATAAAATATTATTAATAAAAATAGGAAGGTTTAAATGTAATAATAATATCAATAAAAATAGTTGTTTTTTCCTTCTTCTTCTTCTTTGCATTAATTGGATGCATTTATGCAAGGAAAATTTTATGTATGTGTGTTTAAATATGTATCTGTATGTACGTATGTATGAATGTGATGTTTATGTTTGCCTGTACAGTATATACAGTAGGTTTCCGTTTTAACAAACAGGCAATTTCTTAGCTTTGTACTCAGCGAGTAATTTCAATGGAAAAAATGCACGTGTTTCGAAATCTTCGCGTTCGTCAAACAACTCCACGCTTATCTCATCTTCTAGGTACGTTCGTTAAACCGAACCACTACTGTATATGTATACAATATATTTTATATATATAGATATATATAAAAAACTTAAATAAATATACTATGTAATATGCAATATGTATCTAAATACTTAAATAATTTCGTTTTGCCACGCCAAAGTATCTTTCGGTTGCCAAAAGGGGAAAAATTTCTCTATATTTTTTATTTTTTTTAAACAAAAAATTAAAAGTTTGGCTTATAGTTAGTGGTATTGAAAAGACTACACTAGACTCATGGCAACAATCTCGGATTGAAGCGACCCATGAATAAGATCATGCCTGTGGGATTGTGACGCACAAAGTACAGGAAGGGTTTGTCAAATCTTAATCGCGGTGCGTCGGGCACTCGTGCCTGTCTGGGTCGCAGCGGCAAGGGTAGTTCCAGGTATTTGGGGTCCAACAAATCGTCATAGAAGCCACGACCCAAAACAGAATCTTGAACAAGGGAGCCAAAGTCGATTATGGCTTCCGACGAGTCTTCCTCATCGTTGTCGTGCGCATCAACATTCTTATTGCGTTTACGTAATGGCGGCGCTGGATACATTTCCACATGATGATGATCGGCAATTTTTTCCTCGCCGCATGTGCTGAACGTATTGATTTGTATCATATCGGACAGATAAATGTCACGGTTTGAGGAACCCGTGAGACCACCTAGGTCGGCATAGTCCGATTTGAAGAGACCTTTTAGTCCCATCTTTTGCAGTCCCAACGTGGCATTAATAAAAGATCTGTGAGAAAATCTGGGTATTTGGACTTCCATGCCGGGTCGGTCCATTAGCGAGGCGAGTAAACTGCTCCATGCATTCCTTGAAATCGCCGTTTCCATAAGCTGTTTTTCCAGGCGGTCCAGGTTGTCCGATGGTGATATGGAACTCAGGTGGCCAGGCATTACGTAAATCACACTGGTGGTGTCCTGTATGTTACCAAATGCCGCCACTGTAGCATCTAAATTTGGTTCATAACCCGCCGTGAAACCGTTCTTAAAGACCACCGCTGGGATCGGAACCAGGCGACGTTGTCTCACTGTTGGATGTACCTGGAAGAATATTTCTCCATCACGATCTTGTGTAGAGCCCTGTGTACAATCGGTTTGAAAGAGATTGGCGGATATCGTTGCCAATGGACCATTAACCCAAACACTGTTAGTGCGCAGGTATTCCAAAACTTTTCCCCCCGTGTGACGTTTAACCAACAAGTTCGTACGTCTACGAATGATATCATTGACCACATGGAAGTTTACCTCCTCAACATGCCCAGCGTACAGTTGTTGGGTTTTTTCTTTAAAGAATTGCAATACTTTGCCATTGGCGCGATCACTATAAATCTCTCGTACAAACGCTGTTGTGGCAATATCGCTGTCCATTGATTTCTCTACGGAATCTGTTACGTTTTTGAAAACCACATGTGGATTGAATGTTACCATGTCATCGAGCCTAAGCACATCATTCATTTCGCCGGAGGTACTGCCACGCGCCCCTAAGAACACCATTGATAGCATGGACGTTAAGGCAAACGGAGACATTACCAAACTTCGGGCGGAGCTGATTTTTTCCGATGTTATTGATTTCCAATAGCTGAACGCCAATTCATTGCACAGTTTGGAGAAGGCTAAAATGTCTGGATCCAAATTTGCCAGTGAGGCTTCTAAGCCCTTTGAGTTAATGGGTGAAGGTTCCAGTTTGACAGGCGGTCTGGTGGACTGCGTTGAAGAAATCATTAAATTACTAAGTTGCGGCGGTCTTTGCATGGGACGCTGCTGGGGCGTTGATATGCTGTATGTTGCAACTTTCGATGGTATATTTTCCTTATGTTGGGAATATGACGTTTGCGAGGGTGGTTTATTATACAACGGTTCGTCTGGCTCTTGAAACAGAGCAAAGGCTGGCTTTTTATTGAAGTAAGAAACGGGCTTTAGAGTGCTCAAGCGACGTGTTGTGGTAATTTTGGGCTTAGGCGTGGTTGTTGTTTTAAATTTGGTGACAATGGCACTGCTGTCATCGGTATTTGGCAACTGGGGTTCATTATAACCGAATTGATCTTCTTCATCCTCCTCATCACCTTCTTCTTCTGCTTCATTTGTTTGCCCGGAAATTGCTATGGGTTTAGTTTGTTGCATTGCAGTTGGAACATCACTTTCATTAGTAACAGTTAAGGGTTTTGGTGCAGCCAGCATGTGTTCCTCCTGCTGAATTGTTGGCTTCTTTTCATTTGGTACATTTCCCAGGGCAGTTTGTGTATCGACTTCTAAGGGTAATGTAGGGTTTAATGATGTTGTTTCGCCCAGCTTTATGTAGGGATCTTCATCGATAGACTCATCAGTTTCATCCTCTTCAGAGACCATGGCATTTAGTTCAGCTGAAGTTTCTTCGCTCATTTGATAGCTGCTGGTGGTGGTTTCCTCAGTTTCTATTTGTTGCTCGATCTTCACTTGGGTCTCATCGGTTCTCTTGGGCTGCTCCATTTCAAGTTCTACATCTTCTTTAGCTCCATTTACCTTGAAGGTAGTAGATCCGTGCGTTTGATCATCAGCACTTATATGATGTTGTGTTTCCGTTTGTGATGCTGTTGCTTCAGTAACCAGCGATTCTTTTTCTACGTTTGTTGTATCATCTAAAGCTTCTGTCGTTTCACTTTCACTTTCAGTTTCACTTAAATTTAATTTTTCCTCTGTCGTTTTGCTTGAAGTTTCTGTGGTTATTTCTTTATCTTCTTCGATTTCTTCTTCATTGAAATCGGCTGTTAAAGTCGTTGTTTCGTATTGCGATGTATCCTCAGAACTGTTGGCAAAAGTTTTATTCTCATCACTGGCTAAAGAGGTGGTTTCTTGAGATGAAACATTAATAAGTGTTGTAGTGTCAATGGGACTATCGGATTCAAAGAGCGGTTCCCTTTCGCCTTTCAACTCGGGCTGCTGCTGCTGCTGGGCATAAGCAAATGGTGCAATTTTAAGTTTTGCATCTGATTCCTGCATTGCTTGGAATTCTGTCGTATTATCTTCGTAATCAACTGTGGATGTGTTGTCATCAGCATCATTTTCATCCTCAGGTTCCATTTTTTCGGTGAAATTGTCGTCTTTGCTAGTCTCAGTTGGTTGTTCCTTCATCTCAGTTTCAGGATTTTGGAATTTTTCTTCTTCAACGGACGTTCGGTTTTCTCGTCCTGGACTAGAGGCACCACTAGTTGTTGCAGTGCTAACTAAATGATCCTGGGCAAGTGTGTTCATCTCTGTAGCTTCTTCTGTTCCAGTAGCCGTTACGTCTGTTTCTGTTGTTTCTTCTTCTGATGCGGTGTAAAGGTCGTGATTTTCTGTCGCCGTTACTGTTGTGGTTTCAGGCCTTTCAGTTGCACTCAAATCATCGACAGCCTCTACATGGAGGTTCACATTTTGGTTGTGCATGTTCTTCATGGGTTCATAAATTGTTTTCAAGATTGAGGGGGAAATAGAACCTTCCCCGTGGTTGAGAATAGTCTGAGCTTTAGTAGGCGTCATAAGGAAAGACAAATCGAGTTGCGCCTGATTCGAATAACGATTGTCATTGGCGGCAGCAGGATACTTTGTTGTGGAAATTCCGTTGCTGTTGGATATTTGGTGAATAACATCGGACATAAGTAAAGCGATTTCATCGCTCGTCTCATTCATACCTACGGATGTGTAATCGTAAGGTACGGTATTGGCACCATCTATCAGTGTGGATGCGACTGTAGCGGCCTGTGTCTGAAAATCAGACATGTTAATTTCTTCAGATGGTTTTACGACATCCATGTTCAGTTGAGCTTTAAGATTGGCAACGAATACGGGATTGTTCGCATCGATGTTGGTTTCGTCGTTTGTGAAATTTTCTTGGTTTTGTTGCGAATACGCGGGACGGATTTCAATTTTCAAAGGCTCCGTATAGTCTTCTGCCTTTTGGTTGACATCAGTAGCATATTCATCGCTGTCCTTTGTTGATGTAAATTGATCCGCTGGTATGGTAGAGGTTACCATAGGAGTTTCAGGAGTTTCCAATTTATGGGTATGATCATGATATTCGTGTGTAGCTGTTGTGGGTTCCATTTCTTTCTCAGCTGGAATCTGAGAAGTTTCCGGCAATTCGGGGGGAATGGTTGAGTCTTCTACAGCTGCTGTTATGGACGTGTAATCGGGAGCCGTGGTGCTTTCAGTAACTTCATTTGTTTCTTCTTCAATCAATTTGTGTGTGGTAACGATTACAGCTGGTTGATTGATTTCTTCTTCTTTGAAAAGTGGTTTGTCGGACTGGGCACCTTCACTAGTGGCGGTCTCGGAATTTTCCATCTCATGATGGTACGTTTGGACTATTACTGGACTTGCAAGCTTGATATTGTTAGGCATGGGTATCGTATAATTTTGGACTATGCCTTGCAGTTTGTTGTTGGTGGTTTGAGCATTGGGACGTTTTGTGTTTTCCGTTACCTGTTCCGTTGTTTTTTCTGGCTGCTGCAGGGTTTGCATTATTTGATCGAATGATTGCCAAGTCTTAACATCTTGATGAACAGCTGTACTTTCAGGTTGTATAGCAGCTAGCAAAGGCAGAGGTTGCTTCTTGTATTGATTTAGTGGGAAATCTTGAGATTCATGAGCTGCTATGCCATAAGAAGAAGGTACTGGATATCCGGATGTCGCAGGCATGTTAAAGGATGTTGCCAAGTCGGGCTTGTTGGTTGAGATTCTTGTGTTAAGAACCGCGGGTGCTTCGTAAACGTTTGCTGTTTGTGCCAACAATGGAACTTGTATCGGATTGTTGGTAGTGGGGAGGAGAGTGGTCGTAGAAGTCACTGTTGTTATTGGCGTTATTAGCGAGGGGGTACTATTTGGTTTAACAGTTGGTTTACGATTTGAAATCTGGTGGAATTTATTAAGGGAAATGTCTTGATGTACGATCGTTCCTTCTCCTATTGAATCCGCTACGACAGGAATATGTTGATGCTTTGTAGGTTTTGGTCGGGCTCTATGGGGTTTTGGGGAAGGTTTTCGCTTTTGAACAGTCACATGTGGTTTTTGTATTGTTACATCGGAGATCGTGCTGTGAGAGTGTAGCGGAGCTTGGGTTGGCCTCTTCTTTCTCTTTTTTGGAGGTGTTGTCGTTGTTGGTGTTGTTGTTGAGGAAGCGATTGTGCTCGTTGTGCTTGGAATGGGTGTTGTAATTGGCACTGGAGTTGTGGTCGTAGTAGTAGTAGTAGTTGTTGTTGTTGTAGTAGTTGTGGTTGGAGTTGTGGTTGTGGTTGTGGTTGGTTCAGCAGTTGTTGTTGTTGTTGTGGTTGGTGTTGGTTTCGCTGTTGTTTTCGTCTTCACCTTTTGCTTGTTGGTGTGCGGCCGTTTTGTTGTTGCCTGACTCACATTCGATTCTTTAATGCGATGCGTCGACGGCACCGGTTTACGTTGCACATGTGCTGGTTTCTTAGCGAAATTTTCATTCAAAACAATTTCGTCATTTTCAATGACCTCTTGATTGTTTATGAAGACACGGCGTGTCGACGTTTCTATTTCGGGTAGTTTATGGTAAATGGGCTGCATGTGTAGCTGTGAGAAACCGTCATAGTTCTGCATATTTGCTGCCAAATTTTGATACTGCTGCATGCCTGTGTATACGGATTCTTGCGAATCGAGTTCTTCTTGTATAACTTGTGGTGTCATTGCTGTAGTTGTTGTAGTGGATTTTCGTTTTTGGCCCGGCTTCCTCTTGTGCGGCCTAGACTTTTTCGTTGTGGTGGCAATCGTTTGGGAAGTTGACGTTTCGATTATTTCAGTGTCTGGAGTCATGATGATTTGTTGGGGTTTTTGATGCGACAGTATATCAACGCTGCCAGTATTGCCAAATATGGCGGGTAAAATCATAGACCATGACGCGGACACATCTGGCGTATCGAAGACAGGTGAACTCTCGGTGCTGGTGTTTTTATTCGATTCGACTTCTTTGTTGAGCACACTTTGCACGCTGTTGACAATATCCTGAACGTTTTTCTCTGGGTCGCGATCTTCAATCGGGCCGTGGTGAATAATTGTTGGTCCTTCACCGTCTCCATTGGCCACTATACTGTGTATTTCCTCCATCGTCATGAGACGTTTCACCAATTCACCATGTTCATCGAACGTATAAAATTCATAACGATCTGGGTTGAGGAGATCAATGGGACTGGCCACCAGCAGTGACAGTTGAGGTT
This sequence comes from Dexiosoma caninum, assembly GCA_963924685.1. Classification (NCBI taxonomy): domain Eukaryota; kingdom Metazoa; phylum Arthropoda; class Insecta; order Diptera; family Tachinidae; genus Dexiosoma; species Dexiosoma caninum. Next base: position 5,077,483 of record OZ004728.1, read on the forward strand.
TCGGCACCTTGTGTCCCAATGCATCAGTGAACTCGGGTTCGTCGCCATTCAAGATGACAGATACTGATGTTACAACACTGTAAAGAAACAAACATTTTCATTATTTTTAAAAGAAATTTACAATTTTTTTGCCAATGGAATTTGTAGAGATTTGGTTGCGACAGGTGTTTCTGTTTCACAAATTGCTTTGTGGACTTGTTCACAACTCCACTCGACTTGAAGCATTTCAAGGAATAAAACTCTTTTCATAACACACAACAAAAACAAACAACATTGTTCGGTAGATTTAAATTCCTGTTCATAGCAATTGCCAAATTGCACCCCAAATATTTGCAGTCAAACAAACACACACACAACATACTGGGCAAAGCACAGAACTTTCTAATGCAATAATTCACTTACTTACCTTGAACCAATAATTTTCTTTGACAAGTCATCATCATCCTTTACGGGATTGTTGTTCGAGCTGTTGGTCGATTTGCTGATGAATGATGTTTTTGCAGCAACTGTTGATGAGGTTGGACTGGCGAACTTAACTGCGTTGACAGCCTTGTTAGCTGCCGGTTCAATGGCTGTGGGCACTTCAGCCTTATAAATATAGGCTGCCTGTAACGATGGTTTTGCCGATGTTGCAGAAACGGCATCTGATGGAGATGACAAAGAACTTGTACCTGCTGATGCTGATGCTGATGCTGATGAGGTTGTGTTTGTACTTGTTTCGGCTGTTGTGGAGTGTGTTAAATTTTGATAACGATTAGGATTTCTTAGTTGTTGTTGTTGCTTTTGGTCGTTTTGATTTTCATGTTGTATGTGTTTTTTTATTTGAGCATAATGAATGTTGAATTGTGGAATTGCGTATCCGCCAACGTCAGCATCAGCCGTTTCCCCACCATCACTGGGCACAGCTGGCTTGTTGGGTGGATGGGCGTAGGAAATATGCGAATAGCTTGTAACAACAAGTCCAAATGTTGCTAAAGCGACAACAAAATTATTCGCAAACATTGTTGAGGCCGTTTTTGTCATAGTTTTTGTTTTATTTTGACTTTTCTATTGTTGTATTCGTTATTGTTGTTTTTTTTTTCTATTCTTTAGGGTGACCCCTTCAACAAGTTGTTTAATGCTCAACGTAAATGGTTGTGTTTTTCGTTTAAATATCGTTTTTATGATAATTTTCTATTTTGTATTTGCTACTCGTACTCCTGTGATGAAAGCTTTTTTGCTGCTTTTTTCTTCGTTTTTATTCAACAAATTGTTCTATTTGAACACATTGGGATTCGTTCCTTGCGGTTTTCGTTAGATAAAAAAAAAAAAATCTGCAAATGAAAAAAGAAAAAATTAAATATTTAATTTAAAATTATTAAACAGATTGGTCTATCTACCGGTGAAAAACTAAAATAAGAAACAAGTGATTTTTTTTCATCTGGGGTGGGAGTGTTTGATAACTCTGTGAATTTCACTGGCAGAGTAACTTTCAATGCAACACCGCTGCCATCAACCACTTATGCCCAAATTCACAGCCATTAGTTAGTTCATAGCAATAGTTTAATCAATAATATTTGATTCACAGCTGTTTGTTTACTATTAGTTAAACCGCCAAATGTCATTGATTAACCAATAGTTAGACAACAGCTGATTAGTAAATTATTATTAGTATTTTTGTTTTGATATCATCTAGCATAATATAATATATATCTATCTATCGCATCATAACTAAAACCGCTAGCATTTTTTGACCAATGAGCAGATTTTGTATAAATTTTCACCTATATTATTTTATTGTTCAAGAGAATAGTCAGGTAGTAAAGTATTTTAAAACAAATTATTTATTAATTCATAATGTTTTCACTTTAAAGCGTTTTTTTCAACGTATCAGAGTTTCACAACTATAGACGCAATTTTTAAAAACGATCATAATATTCTGCTGAAAACAAATTGTATATGTAAAATGAAGCTATTTAACAATGTGTTGGACCCCCCTTATTTTGAATATGTTCGAAAATTCGATCGGTCATACAGTCTACTAATTTATTTCTCAATTCTTGATTGATTGATTTCCATTCTTCGATAATGGATTCTTTAAGATCAAAAGTACTTTTGTATTGGCGATTTTCAGCATAAATACGGCGAGTTAGTGTTCCCCAAATGTTTTCGATTGGGTTTTGATCCGGCGAGCACGCGGGCCAGTCAATAGTTTCAAAATTTCTACAGCGCAGCCATTCGACTTTTATGCACTGCAGCGTTATCTTGTTGGAAAACAAAGTATGCGCTGTTGTAAACTTTCCAAAATGTGTCTCGACTTCATTCGAGAGCTGGGAAACGCCAAATCAAGCATTACCATTGCTGCAAAATGCTCCCCAAACCATTAATGAACCGCCACCGAAATTTCATTTTGAGAAATACCGTGGTTCCTAACGCAGATCTCGCCAATAGCTATTGAAACCAACTGGACCATCGAGGTTAAACTTTTTCTCATCAGAAAAAATCACCTAAAGTAGTTAAAAAAACTTCTTACCAGAAGTAACCAAATGATCATTAACTTTACCTTTCTCCAAATGGTTTGCAAATTTTTCTTTGTAAAGTCCAAGCGGGCCAGTTTGTGGCGAAGTAAGTTTGCCATCAGTTTTTGCTTTTTCGCTTTTCCAGACTCTTTTATTGCTCTACTAATGGTAGATTTGGAAACTTTTAAGCCACACTCATTACCAATGTTTGAAAGACTTTTCATTGAATTGCTAGCAATACCGATAATTCTACGCTTTTTTCTCTCCGATAGCTTATTTTTGCGACCTCCACTTTTCTTTTTACCATATCCATTTTGATTTTTTGCAAAATTTATGATAACTTTGCCCGATCTATTGATTTTTCGCCCGATTTCCCTAAATCTCATCCCAGTAAGGTAAGTACTGCGCGGCATTTTCTTTTAAAGTTAATAAAATTTACTTTTCAATTTAAATATTTTCAAATTAGATATGATACTCTTGGTTTCTAACTGTCTTTAAGCACTGCGTCTATAGTTATAAAACTAAAAATATTTTATGAGTCACCACTGTTAAGTAATTTAAAGAAGAAAACTTGTTTGTATTTATAAATTTAATAGTACCATTATAGAAGTCGCGAAATCTCCAGTCGCCTTTATAATTCAATGCTCTAACGAACATTTGATACAGAAAAGTAAATGCGGCTATAGTTATGATGCGCAGCATATATATAATACAATCAGTTTTTTATTTTCAATGATATTTTGGTTTTCCCGAACCAATTAGCGCGGTAAAGTTCGATAAGCGCGCGCTAGTTTTATCCATTTTTAAGAAATAATACAACAAATGTAAACAAAAACCAAATGCTATAACAGTGCTGCCAATATTGAAAATTAAAAGATTGTTAGGTTTACCATTCTTTGGTTATACTGAGAATGTTAGTTAAACAATACACTGTGAATATGAAGTATTAGTTAAACAATAGTTATCATTTTAGTTTGCTAATAGTTAACTAATGACTGTGAATTTGGGGGTTAATAGACTATTGTAAAATTTTGAGCCAGCCGCGTCATTAAAAGCAGACAACCTCGTAAAGTTTTTACAAAAATGGAAAAAAGTGAATTTCGTGTGCGCTGTTTCAACCATAATACGAACGAGCTTTTACGCCGTTATGTAACCGTAGCCGGATATCCATGGATCCATCACAATACCCCAGAAGCCAAGGAACAATCAAAACAGTACGTTTCACCGTGTGAATGTGCACCAAAGGCGTGGGGCATCATAAAGTTCTTGCGCCAATAGGTCATACGGTTAATAAGGAATACTACAAGAACGTTATACAACGTTTGCGTACAGCAATACGGCTCAAACAATCGGAGTTGTGGAAAAAAATCATGGATTCTGTATCACAGATGCAACACAAGATGTTATTTTACAGTAGCAATTTTACGACAAGCATTTAGTATAAGAGAGAGAGAGGGAGAGAGAGAGGGAGAGAGTGAGGGAGAGAGAGTGGGAGAGAGAGTGGGAGAGAGAGAGGGAGTTACAGTGTGTAAAAATGTAATGATTCATAGTACGAACAAATTGTATATTTTTTATACAGCAATGTTTTGGGAAAATCCTTGGGGGTTAAAATGTCCTCACAACGATACAAATTGCATTCGCACAACAATATTCGTTTCCACAGGCATACCCGTATGTCGCTATGTAGCGACTAGGCACCATTCACATCTATTAACAACAATGAATTCAGCTTAATACTGTGATGGCATTCACTGCACAATACACCCAATAACACAATTGAATCATACACATAAAAAATGTGTCTTTCACTTAAAAAAATGCATTCATCATTCACTGCGCAATAAGCAGCACAGCAGCAACAAAATTCATTCATTGATTCACTGAAATCAGCGGAGTTCATATTTTTATTTTGCATTTTCAAGAAAGCAAACACAGTGATGCCGAAGATAAAAATATAAATTTGCCACCAGACACCCTGTACATATCAAGCCTTTGGTGCAATACCGTAGTAACTCAAAATTTTAATTTTTTTGAGCTGAGTATGCAGAAATGATCTTTGGGGAAATATATATCTAAATGAAAAAAGGTTATGGTTCTAACTCGAACTGTTCAGATTCTACAGCTACAAATGTCGTTATTGCCTCCAGCGATTTCCAACAATATTTATTTGCAATAATGAAATATTTCCTTTATGACAAGAAATTTACAAACAGAAAACATTACAAAATATGCCTCTTTATTTAAAAACTTGTAAAAAAAATAACTTTAGTAAACGAAAATACTATCAAAAAGATGGCTCAAAACTTCAAATGCATTTTTCTCAGTTCACGATTTTTTGAATTCGGATTCAAAACGACGCGAAGCGCTTGGATCAATATTTTAAAAAGTGGCGCAAAACGTAACGACGCCAATCACGGCTCTAGTGTATTTATATTTCAAAACTCTTTCGTTCAGCAAATGTGCCATCATAAGCGATAGTTTGGTCAAGTGGTTTGCTTGAATAATTGACCATGTTTGCGTGAATCCTTGAATATACAGTATGGACACACACATACATTTGTATGTATGTGTGTGTGTGTGTGTGTATGTGTGTGCGTTTGTATGTATTTAGTGTCAACATTTGTATTTGTTGTTACGTTTATAAATCAAAGAATTATATAATGAAAATAGCAAATAAATAACGACAAAAGCAGTGGTAGTAGTCGCCCAATACCTTTGGGCCATCAACTGATTAGTTTGTGTGTTCTCTGGGTTAGTGGGTGGTGGATTTGTATTTTAAAAATAAACCCAAAACGATAAAACAGAAAAAGTTTAGCCCCAGCTGTCAACAAAAGTTAAAAGTTTCTATTGCAAACAGACATTTGCACAATATAAATTGTAGACAAAACAGAAAATAATGAGAAATACGAAATACGAGAACCTACCGACACATTCTCGCTAAAGAGTGAATGAGTGTTAATTAAAAAGCCAGCAATAGAGTCTTCATCCTTTTATTTTTTTTTTTTTTTGTTGACTTTCAACAGACCGGAATACTTTTTGATATTTCAATATGAAAATTTTGAAGTTTGGACACGAAATTTGTATGCCTCTGGTTTTTGGCAATTTGTTTTTTTTTTCTAATGTCAGTCAGTAAATAAATTATTTAAATTGATGAGGAAAGTTTTTATTGTTGCTTCAACATTTACTTTTCATTAAAGTTTTGATTGCCTTGCTACGAAATTTTATATCTTTTAAATGCTGCTGCTGTAATTAAACTAAAAGCAAAATTATCAATTAATTAAATGTTAATCCCATTGATCGGATTAATATTTTAGACGTTGTCTCTAAATAAATGTAAATGTTGGCAGGCCCATAATCAATTTGACAGCTGTCAGTTTAGTGAGGATTGAGAGTTACACATGACCATGAGAAAAAAAAAAACAGATTACTGACGGTTCACCGATATCCGATCGTACATTCCTATTTTTGTTTTCAATATAAATGTACGAACGAGGGGATATCGGTAGATCGGCAGATAGTTTCACTCGTAGTGTAATGATTTATCAGGTGTTGTTCTTGATAACACAGCTGAGCTACTTTTCTTTACATAATTGAACGGAGAAATGTCAAAATTTGTGTATATTTATATAGAGAGAGAGAGAGGAACGTTAGATGTTGTTGTAATTTTGTACACCATCTGATGGTTTAATTTAATTGTCTATTTATCAAGTAGACTCAACTAATCAGGAGACATTTTTTGCTCGCTTAGATATATTTTACACAAAGTGAATGTCAAAATTTGTTTACATTGTCGGCACTCCAATATCATTTCCACTCATTTTGTTTAATTTGGGAGAGCGCACAAATAACATTTTTACTCATTTCTTTATTTTGAGAGAGGCTTGCAAAAGCAATTAATCCATACGTAAACAAAAACATTTTTTTTTGCTATTGACATTTGCTTTGTGTTTTACACAAATAAAATGCCTGTTGTTTTTGGTATTGTTGTAGATTTGCGACTACTTGATAAATAGATTTTGGTTTCACTCACAAAATATTCCCATAAATTTTCAGAAAATTACTGTACGAATATTGTTTGTTTATAATTTTATTTATTTATATTTTATTATAATATTATTTACTTTTTTATTTTTAATTAACTGCTTTAATTGGAATAATATATTTTTTCTATTAAAACTTTCATCAATACAATTAAATTTTTAATTAATTTTTGGGTTTAATATTGAAATGAACAAATAACAAACGAATGAAAATTTGGTTGTTTTTAAGTTCATAGTTAATTTAATACAATAATATGAAAAAATGCTTTTTCATTTTAGATTGAAGGGAAAAGAACAATTAATCTTCATTATTATTTTTTCTTTGTTTTTTTCAGCATTTTCTGAAGAAGACTTGGGGAATTAATTATGAAACATTCGAAATTAAATCATGTCCATTACACGCGAAATTTTGCGAAAAGTTATGGAAAATAGGCTAAAAAGAGCACGTATGTGCGAAGCAGAAAATGGACATCACTAACAGAATATCATTGTTCAATTTAATTGCAAAAAATTCCCCGTATTTAAAAAAAAAATTATAATAATCGCATAAATAAGAAAGTTATAAACCATTTAAACCATATAGCTCATTCTGCGCCACCCTGTATTTTTTTCCAAAATGGCTTCGAGCTAAAGGTAATAAAATAATCGGTAATCGATATATTTATTCATCCGTTTATTTACAGTGGCGGCAACACTGGTTGCAATAAACATTTTATATTGAGAAGCATTACAAAAAAATTATACAGCTGTATCCAAGTATGCTGAAACCTAAAATAACCTTATCAAAACCAGTGTCTTTAATAGTCTTACAAATTAGTCTAGACTTCCTAAATGTATACTTCTTCTTACTTAATGGTCTCATTGACAGTCTCGCCGTTTCTTTGCTTAGCGGACACTGGAATTTAGCACACAAGTAACTTAATCCACGTATCTCTTTCCAATCATCATAAAAATAATAGAAAAATATATATATTTATACACGAATAAATGGGCCACCATACCTACATCAATACGCCTTATATAGTTTTTGGTATAAATGATATTTTCAATTGTAGTGGCCGCAAAAATTAGTAAAGTTTCGTACAATACTCTCACTTCTCATATTTTAGAATGCAGTAAAACACTTTAAAATCTTCCGTTCCGTTGCTGCATACTGTAATGCGCCTATAATTATGCTAATAATACCACTGAATACATTCTTAAATTTAAGTACCACTAAACAAGCGTGCAAGTAGTACATAATTTTTTATTTTTTTTTTTTTTTTTTACCTTTTCACATTCAACCGTAAGTCTGACTGTTGGGTTTGTTTTTCTTGGTGAAAAGAGTGATCACTGTTTATGATACTAAAAGTATGCTAAATACGTACTATGGGTATACTTAAAGCCTGTGAATATGCAAAAAAAAAAAAAACAAAAAATTTAAAAAACATATGAAAGTATACATGAAGGTGAAAATATGAAAAAAATTTTTTATGTCTATTTGAGGTGTTTTTTTTTTTTTGTAGAAAACGAAAAAATTTTCATACGTCAATTTATAGTAAAACAAAAAGAAAGTTTTGTAAAATTTTAAAATGTTGCTATTTATAGCTTGAATTGTTGTTTCTAACACACTGGCCTAAACAAGAGCATTGTATATTGTGCTACTTGGCGCGAACGCTGAAGTGTCATACTTAAACAAGAGCGCCAGCACTATCCCAACAAACACGAAGTTTGTTGATATTGTTAAGATGACATTATCATTTGATATCAGGCACAATTCTCAAACCTTTTGCAAATGATTGATTAATAAAATCATGGTTTTCTTCTGAAATAAAGTCCAATGATTTTGGCACGTTGTTCAATTGTGTGCTGTTACATTTTTTGAATTCCCCAAGTTTGCTTTACAAAATACTGAAAACAAAAAAAAATTATAATAAAGAAGTTATAAGGAATTCAAACAGCTTCACTCCTTTTGGGCCACCCTGTATAGACATATATATACATAAAAAAAAATATATATATGATAAGTCAGCTTGAAAACGAAATAAAATATGAGTGAAAATAAGGCCTTTTCTTGGTTTCTAGCTTCCCAGTAGTATTGACACAATCGCTGACAAGCTGCCATCAAACATTTTTAATCTTAAAACCACGGCCAATTAAGACGTATGTATGACAAATTTACAGCTTTTTCTTAAATTCTCTACTGAATTATTTTTTATTTGTTATTAAAAAAAGAAAGTCAACCAAGACGAATTCATAGGGCTGTCATGGAGAGTGACGGTCATTTGCCCGTCATTGCTGACCGCATTATCGGTCATTGCGTAGAACAAAGTTTCTAACATTTTCTTAAGGGCAGAATAATGAGCAGAATGACCGAAACTTCTGTGTACATGTGATTTTGCATCCTTCTCTAACTTATGAATTTTGTCCTCCATAGAATGTATACCCGAATTGCTCACTCTAATGTTGTTTACAAGTCAGCGTTGATGGATATATCGGTCACTGCTGACCGGTCAGCGTTGACGGATATCCCAGTTGAAATAAAACACTATTCATTTCAATTCTTTATGTTGATTTTATTTCAATATTCTAATATGTATATGTATGTAAATAAAATACAACGTAGTGTTGTGGTTGAGTTTTCTTCATAAACTGAATTAATTTGTATAAAAATTTGAACTTAGGTACTAAAAATGTGAATCTTAAAACGAAACTAGAACTATCTTATCTGTGCTGATTCATGCATGACCTTCGTGCATGCATGATCTTTGTACATGTGTGATCTTTGTTACGTATTTGGCTTTTAACCAATGTGTAATAAGAAGTATTACTCATGCAATCCTTGTTACATGTTTGATCTTGCTTATCACTAAAGAATTATTACTCAGGGTATGTTGGTAGTGTGTATGTCACTTATATATACATATGTATATACATATATAGAAAAGAAATGTAATATAATATGAAATAGAATTATCCATCAGAACCTTGCAGTGGGCCATCATCTGTGAACTAAAACAGTACGCTACTTAAATTAACCTCGATCGCCTCAATGGGGGAGCTGATGGCGAGTAGTCAGCGTGTTGGCTCTGCAACCAGAAAGACCCAGGTTCGATTCCCAGCCGGGTCAAATCAGAAAATAGTTTTTTCTGAGTTTGGTATTTGAATAATAAAACGTCGGCGAAGTAAAATAATAAATAAAATGGCTCCATTAGCTTAAAAAAAATGCGTCAAAAAACATCAGAGACGCCGCAACTTTGCTTTATAATTTACACGCAACTGCAGAGTTGTGCAAGAATTAAGCTCTATCTTCCTACCACTTTCACCACCTGTCTATTTCTTCCCTATCCTTCTCTCTAGTTCCAGTGCAATGCATTGCATATGTAGGGGATAGCCCCTGAGCACTGGTCCAAGATAAGATAAAAAAAAAAAAAAAAAAAAAAAATGCTGGCTCAACACAAACTCAATGAAGCTCTTATAGCTTGTCTGAAGAAACAGTCAGGGTCTAGGCGGGAATCGAACCCGCACCTCCATATTGATAAGACTAATGCTCATGCCCTAGACTACGGAATAGTTCACGAGATATAGACTTAAGAATCAGTACATGTTCTTCCAAAAATGTACTAAAATCCGCCACCCAGTCGAAAACTTCAAAAAAGAATTAAAAAAAAAAACCTTAGCTATTAATTCAAAACCCAACTAGAGTTTTTCTTCTACCATCATAAGCTGCTTTCATATTTTGGGGATCCCAATTGCTTTAAGATTTTGAAGTTGAAAAATGTGTTACTTTTTTTTTTTTTTTTTTTTTTTTCATTTCATCTTTATTAATATATTTTACTTAGCATATAAATTTACATTTTCGAGATTTTATCTATAGATACTACAGCGAATAATTTAGATAAAAAAGAAACTTGATAATAATTTTTCAAATTATAACATTATTCAAAGGAAAATAGGTAAAACCTTTATATGAAAAGAGATATAAATTTAAATATAGTTAGAAAGTATCAGGTATACCATGAAATTATCCGAGGATAACACAGGCATACATGTCACTTGCAATGTAATGAATTCTGTTTTAAGTTGCAATTAAGCCAATTGTTTGCATTCGCTGAACATTTGAGAAGAAATAATTTTGCATAGATTCGTGGTATTTATTGTTAAGTTGTTTTATGAAATCGTTAATTAATTCGTTTCGCAGTGGAGAAGTAAAGTTGAATATCTCCACTTTTTGTTGTTTATTATTTTAAAACATTTATTTTGAATAATTTGTAGTTTTTTCAAATGTGTCTTTGCTGCATTATACCAAATAGGACTTGCAGAAGTCAAAGTTGGTCTTATAACGCTTTTCAATATTAAGTTTTCGTTCTTAAGGTTAAGTGTTGAAGTGTTTACTAAGAAGTGGCCACAAAGTTCTGATAGTTTTCATAGATTTTTTTTTTACAGATTTCACCGATGTGTTTCCCGAAATTAAGTTTCTTATCGCGGCAAACGCCAAGATATTTGACTTCGTTTTCAATTGTCAGGACCTCATTTTGAAAATTTAACTGACGACTTGGTAATCGTTTGGCGGAGTTGTTGTAAGGGAATATAATAGCCTGTGTTACAGTGTAATTAACGCATTATACTTATCTTTCAATTTCATTTAAATATCCAATGTTTTTTTTTAAATATAATTGGACACATTAATAACTCACGACACACAAATATTTAAAATATACAAATATTGAAACAAACTATTCAGGGATTCACATAAAAATTAATTTTATTAATCAGCAATAAGAATCATATGTTCGCGCAAATAATATTTCTACAAATGTATTAGAAAAAAATGTGCGTGTGTGTGTGGATTAGTTTCGGTCCTCCATTTCTTTTTAGGGAGATGAACTCACTAGGCCAGCTGGTCGACTATTTATCACTGTTTGAAGTCGAATTGTATGAATTATTTTGACAGTAGACAATGATATTTGCTTGTTGTTGTACTACTGAGTTTACCTGGTATCAATTCGCATTAAATTGAACATAAAAAGTCCCATTACAATAAACATCTGTAGGAAATCAGCCAGATATCTATCAGACATATTCGTAAATAGAAATAAATAAAATCCCTTCCATATATCCGTACAAAATCGATCAGATACTGGCCAGATAAATCGTATATTTAAATGTCTAGATTTCTGTCAGACACTACGAAGCCGAAGTCTCTAAGAATAAAGTGGGACATATGCCGGAATTGTTTGATTCAGATAACGTGGGACTATTTTGCTGGTGGCTGAATTGTTAACGCTCTGTCAATATCGGATTTCTCAAACTCACAGCGTTGCCACCGTCTTATTTTGTTGCTTATAAATTGCAGGAGAATAAGGAATGAGAATTTGTGATGCATAAACAAGACTTGTCGATTTTGTGCTTCATTGTAAACCACAATTTTTTTTTTGGTTGCCAGACGTTAAAGCAACTGAAGTTCGTTTGCCATCCATAATCGCGTCATTACATTCACAAAAACGTGAAAATTTTCTAACCCACATTGTTGACTGAGAGGCTAGAACAGTGAACTCTACAGCCCAAAGGTTCTGAGTTCAAATCCTACTGCTGCAGTTTTCTAAAAAATTTTCTGATGTGCATGCGTGTGCCCTTCTTGGCCAGTATTTGAGGAATTAAAAAAATAAACAAACAGCTGCGGTGTCTCTGCTTTTCGCCTAAGCCCCATTCCTATCACTTCACCGCCTGCCTTTTTCCTCTTTATTATGCCTTTTCTCAGAAAAAAGGAATGTAATACACACGAACACAATGTCACCATGTCACCATTGTTGATAGAAATCTTAATTGCCTGGGTACTTCTGTGCAAAAAAAAAAACAAAATAACATTGACCACATCCCTAAAATAGAAGAAACGTTTTCACTTTGTGTTTTAATTTGTCATCACAATTAGCAAATTGTACGTTTAAATGAAAACCCTAAATGGCTACAATAAATCTACAGGATGTTACAATCCATGCAAAAGCTCCCCGCCCTACGCAAAAGGCGGATACAATATGAACACTAAAAGGAACAACATATTTTTTATGTCCACATTCCAAAAATGTCTATTTAACAAAATCTTTTTATTTCGAACATTTAAGATGCGTTTGTAAATTCTTAAGGGTATTTAATTTGTAGTGGCGTAGAGACATGTCATTTAAAGTGTTTCCTCAAGTTTTGTAATTGAATCTATGTTTTTTTCTCTCTCTCATATCGTTATTAATTTGACGCATTTCATTCAATGATTCAGTTTTAATGACGATCATATTAATAATGTATTGTATTATTTATAATCAACAGGATTTAGTTTGTGTGCTTGTCACAGACTGAAGCATAACTAAATGAGTCTGAGCGTAATTAAGGAAAACAATGTGCATTTAAACTGTCAGACAAGAAGTACTCTAGACAATTCAAAACAAAATTCAATTCTTTCACTTTATTATAGTTTGTGATTATTTTTCTATTTTTTCTTTTTTTTTTTTTGTTACTTTTGAATGAATGAATGAATGCTTTTAATCGTTCGGTCTTGGCAACCCAACAATGGATAACAAATTCGCATACAAACTCAACCACACATAGACGCAACCCAGCAAATAAAAAAATAAAACCAAACGGAGACTTCATTGAAGTGATTCTCAATGAATGAGTTTTCCTTAAAAGGAACGTGTAAGCCTGTACGTATGTATGTATGTATGTATGTATGTATGTATGTGTAGCGTTCTTAACTTTCAATAACAGAAGTTCTTTACGGATCTTCTCCAGAGATTCTGGCTGACTTCCTAAACGTATATTTATAATGTATCAATACAGTATTAAGACCAAGTTGATACTTTATGTAATAACTTTTTTAATACATTTTATACTAATGCCTTATATTATTATATGCCTAATATATTATATTAAATTATAAGGAAAACCTCTCACTTATCTTCTTATCTTGTATTTATTTTGTATCTAAATTTATTTGCATGCCTTTCTTGCTTTTTCTTGAGCATTAACTACAACAGTGTTGCAAATGGGAACACAATACATTTTCAGGGTTGCATTTATAAACACACTGCATTACATTACTACAAAGCAACAGGCGTTTAGAAAATCAGCCTCTTTCTTATACAACCGAAATGCTCTCTTCATCATCATCATCATCATCATCATCATCATCAAAACAAATATTAATAAAAGCAAAGTCGATTTTCTTCTTAGTCGCCGTGCACACTGGCAACTTTGTTGCAGCAATTCTTGAGTTTATCAGTGAGAAGTTTGAGTAGAGGTACACGGTTTCATGTGTTCTGCAATTCTCAATTGCTGTGCAATGCGCACTATTCAACTTGAAGTTTGACGTACCTGTCTGTATTGGTATTGTAGGTGAAGAAAAAAAATCATAAAAATATAAGAATTGCAGAAGTAGAATTTCAGTATGTGGACCCTACCAATGCAATGGCAAAGCAGAAATTTTGAAAATTGCAGCTCTGGACAGGGACTTAGTCGAGGTTCGTTCTATCTTAGACCAGCACTCGGGAGTCAACAATAATAATTCAATTGATCCAATTAATTTCTTGACAGCAGCAAGTCCAATTAATATTTTAATAAATATTTTTTTTTTTATCTTGGACCAGCACTCGGGAGATGATCCCTACAAATGCGATGCATTGTTCTGGGACTAAAGGAAAGGGATAGTTAGAGAAATGACAGGAAGTGAAGCTCTACTATCTTACAACTCTGCTCCGCTTTTGCACGTTCTTTGTTTTTTATAGCAGTGTTGTAGCACCGCCTTTGATGTCAAGGAGACGTTTTAAATTTCGAAGCTTCGTTTTTAGTAGCCATTTTTTTATATTTATTTTACTGCGCCGGTGCTACACTATAGCGAAAAAGGAGAACGGTCCGATATGCCTGAGGTTTGGTATCAGCTGAAGGCGTTACGGTTCAGGGAGCAGGGAAGATGCCTTCGCCAACTGACACAAAGTCTCACAAATGTTCATCAGATATTTTTATGAGTCTGAACGTTGAGTTTGAGGTTGAACGCAGCACATTTTTTGTTTTGTAGTCAATGTGCAGACTACTTCAGCCATCGACAGGGTTCGTTCATACACTGCAATATTTTGGCACAATATTTAAGATTGTTTGAGAGCGGGGAAAAGGGCACGGTAACTGGTCTAGAAAATGCATTTGATTCACTTTGTGTTATTATTCGTAACTTTTATTTCTTGGACCAGCACTCAGGGGATGACAACAACGAACATCACACATCATATTTTGAGAGGAGGAATATAAGAAATGGTGTTTATGGACTTTCGATTTGAATTTTTCCCACGTCAAATATGGCAGAACTAACTTAAGCCAACTTATTAATCAAACGTGCAATCTAGTTTTTTGTCTAGCACTGGCTAAGTAAAATAAAAATTATTTCTTTTAGTATTAAGATTTGAATACTTATTGTTAGTTCAATTTATTAAATTGAAGATTCAATAAATAAGTTAAAATAAAAAAAAAAAAAAAAAAAAAATTTGGCTGAAAAGACGTCTGTTGGGAGTTTATTTCACAAACGAGGTCAGTTCAAAAGAAAAGGTGAATTTTGAATTTTTTGGAAAAGTATTTATTTTTAATTTGGTCTCCTTCAAAGTAATACCCCTCAGATATAATGCACTTACGCCAGCGCTTCTTTCAATCTTTGAGGCACTTCTGAAATACGGTTTTCGGTATGGCCATCAGCTCGTTCTTCGATTTTGAATTTATCTCATCAATTGTGGCAAAACGCCTTTTATTTTCCTTTAAGCTCTTCAGTTTTGGGAATAGGATGAAGTCGCAGGGAGCCAAATCTGGTGAGGTTGATTCATGATTAGGGTGTTGTTTTTGCCTAAAATTTCACGAACAAGCATTGATGTGTGAGCTGGTGCTTTATCGTGATGCAGAATCCGATCGTTTGAGCCGTCTTGCTTCAGGCAAACGGTGCATAACTGCCTTGTAGTATACCTTATTAACCGTACGACCTGTTGGCAAGAACACATCATGCACCCCGCCATTGTAATCGAAGAAAACAAAATTCACCTTTTCTTTTGAACAAACCCCGTACATGCTGTTCGGTCCAAAAAAGAGACCTCTCCGTAATGTTTAGTGCGATTCGTTGCAATGAGGAGCAAATTTTTTTGCGAACTGGCACTCAGGTGATGATGCCTACACATGAATTGTATCGGAACGAGATTTTGCGACGGCGGATAGAGGGAGTAGTGTTTGTTGATATTCGATTTTAATCATTCCACAACAAAACGGACAATAAAGCTCCCTGTAGGGAATTTGTTTCGCATGTCGTACATTCGTTGCCAGATCGACCAAAAATGTATGTCCTCTTAAAGAGGAGCGCGTTATGTGTAAAAAGGAACTGGTTTAAGCAAACAGTTCCCTTATTTCATTAGAATACGTCACTTAAAGTAACGATAAAACAACAAAACGCAACCCCAAAGTCCCGAGATGTTCAAGAGATTCAATAGAGTTATTTGAACAACCGTCCCGAAAGAGTTTCTTTGCCCTATACGCGGTCGTTTAACTTATCGTATGGAAGTGGTATAAGTAGGAAGAATAGCAAAGCGATCAAATGGGGTGAAGTATGTCTTACACCGTCTTAAGAAGCCGAGTCCCTTGAATGTTTCTTTTGAGACCTGAAAAATGTGCTCAGTCCATCGAACATCGCACTCAATCTTCATACCAAACGGAAGAAAATAGTGACAAAAACAGTGAAACGAAACAAACTAAATAAATCTACAAACTTAAAATGCATTAAATACAATAAACTGGACTTTAAATTAAATAGAAACGAAGAATAAAATAATCTTAAATTCTTCAAACAACAACAGAAATAAAATTCCAACCAAAACAATAAAACAAAAAAAATAAAATCCGCTATACCAGTGACGGCTGAACAAAAATATTTACCAGTGCTGGCACCACCAACCAGTGTTAGCACTTCGGGTGAAAGTGACCAGATTAGTGCTTTTATGGCTCTTTTTCGTGTCATTGTGCTAAAAACTCCTGCATATACCTGTTAATATATAATGTTAGTAGAATATAAATTTTTTATACTGTGGATACCAGTGGGATAGTTGCTGTTGGACTGTTTGGTGATGAAGGCGTAGCACTGATCACCGAGCAGTCTCTCAGGCGGCAACTAGTTCATTGGTATCGACAATATAAATAATAGACAATTGATTTGATTTTTCTTGCGTAAACTATGACAGGTCGCTTCAGAATTGACTTCTGCAACATACGTGGTTTAAGTGAAAATTTTTTCTCTGTATATGTCTCCATCGGCCGGATGTTTTCGCCTTAAGTGAAACCCAGGTGTCTGAGGTTCTAGTTTCTACATATTTATACGACCCGTATGTGCGTCAGGCACAACGTTTCCTGATCCCGAATAGGGCAATCTGAAATAGGCTGCTTTTCTTCAATAGAGCGGATTTAAGGCTTTTGACGGGATACTTCACAGGTCATTGTGACTTGAGGTACCACCTGAACAAAAAATTGGGGTCTGCGAGACCAATGTTCTCTGTCGATTTTGTGAAAGTGGTATTGACAGCAGAAGTTTCTCCATCTTGGTGGAATTGCGGTGCCTATACACAAGTTGTAGAATACCAGCCCCGCCATTAATGCTTGAATTCCTATGCCTAAGAAAGGGGATCTAATGCGAAGGACTTTGCACAATATATCTTCATGATCGTGATGCTTCCTGGCCTTAATAATTATAATAATACGACTAAAATATAAATGAAGCAGCATGATCGTTCATGCGCCACCACTATGCCAGCTTGCAGGATTGGGTCTTGTGAGCTTTTAAAACGACTACGTTCACCTTACCCCACTCCGTTAATTTTGTGAGCTCACTATTCAATGTATCATCAGCCAAATTGTCAAATTGTTGGCTTTCATTCATTTCATTTGTGACACGAATTTTGTGACACAGAGTTCATTATGTGATCGTTCAGGCATTTAAAAACAAAAGAACAAAAATGAGCCGTGTAAATACCGACTTTGCAATTTTTCTTCATTCGACTACTTTCGTCTTTAATCGAAATGATACGCACTCATTCCAGTACTTTCATTTGTAGCAAATGTTTCAGAGTCTGCATGAGGCCTTAATAAGGCCCAGTATTAACATTGTTCTGCCACTCAACTCGCACTGTTTTGAAAGGATCAATTTTATAGTTCTGCTGGTTGATATGACAGCGAATTGCTTCATCATACGGAATGGAATTTCCATCGATTAAAAGTAAAAGCATTGAAATTGTATGTGTAAAAGTTGTAAATTTTAGTTTGTTTCTAAATTCGTATTCGTGTTAAAATGTTTAAAAGCAAGAAAAAAGTATTGCACTGCTGACAATATAAGCTCTCGCTGTTATTGAAGTGTGAACAAGTGTCATATAAAAATGTGTGTGTTTTAATATATTTTGCAATAAATATTGTTGTATTGTTGAGGCTATTGTAAATAATATAACAAAATATATGTACATCTAGTAGGGCGGCCCTTAATTGTATGATTTAATTTAATTTCTTCCAGTTATCGATTCCAATTGGTAAAAAACGACTATACAAACAAATTTTAGGCTCACTCGCCTACTAAACTTTGAGGAAATTCTTGCTTTCTGACTTTTATGTTTCATAACAATAAATAAATATTAATTTTACAAAAAACCTCAAAGTCGATTGACTTGAAATTTTTTTTGTGCCGTCGTTTTTTTACCACTTGGCACCGATTTGAGGGGTGAGACTTGGAGAAGTCCAACTTTTAATTTTAAGGCCCACCCTAATGTACACATTAGGGTTTTCAATTACGTTTTTTCTATTACGATTATTTATCTACCTTCGTTATATGGTTTAGCTGGTCTGTATGCCGCATTTTTAATTTGGTGCGAATACCGAAATCTTCAGTAGATCTTTAAACAAATTCTTGAAAAAAGCTAAGAAATTTCACATCTTTATAGACGAACTCCCAAAAAACGTTTCAGAATTCCGAAATATACAAAATAATAGGTCTTTCAAAATGTTCTTTATACAACAGGGTGTCTGGTAGCAGATTTATCTTTTCAAACTTAAATAAAAAGTGTAATAATTGACACAAAGTTTTATTAAGAGCATTAAACGATAAAATGGAAATGCGGATTTTATTTTTTAAAGAGTATGTCATCCGTCGAGTTGAACACACTGTTCAAAACGGAGCCTTGCGTTCTGCCTCACACGCTGCAGTAAACTTGGTTCAATTTAGCTGATTTCTCGACGAATATTATTCTTTAAGGCCTCAAGAGATTGGCAATTGTCGTTATAAACCCACTCTATGCGGTAGCCCCATAAAAAGAAATCCATGGGAGTTAGATCGGGCAACCTCGGCGGCCATGGGATGTTGCCAAAGCGACTGATCAGTTTTTGGAGGAAATATTCCCGAAGCAAATTCATCGAAGTTCTGGCTGTGGTGTGCAGTCGCCCCATTCTGTTGAAACCACATGTGTGAAGAAAACGATGGATGAGCTCGCAGGTTTGCCAAAAAGAATTCCATAATATGCGTCGATAATTTTCATCGTTGACATGCGTCGCCTGGCCGCGAGAATTTTCGAAAAAAAATGATCCAATTATCTCATGCGTGGATAAGCCACACCAATCAGTTACCCTGGAGCAATGCAATGGTTTTTGATGTTTCAATCGAGGGTTGTAGGTTCTTGGAGACCAGTAACGGCAGTTTTGCTTGTTAACGTGACCGTTTAAGTGAAAATGAGCCTCGTCGCTCCAAAAAATGGGATTTACAGTGCGAAAACCCTCCAACATCGTTTCGCAAAAATATTTGCGTAAATCAGTCACTTGCTTTCAGTTCTTGAACGAATTGAATTTTAAAGGGATGGAATTCAGATCCTTTTTTAAAATCTCATGAATAATCGCTCTTTGAAGTCCCAGTTAAGCTGCTCTTTTCCGTATTGAAAGTCGCGGATTTTCACGTAAACTCCTTTCAACCAGTTCAATGTTTTCGGCAGTCCTTGAAGATCGACTGGGCCCTGGCCGTGGGCATTCATAGACGAAGTAGTTGCGCGGTAACTCTGCACCCACGAACGAATTGAATTTACACTCGGTCCATCACTTATTCGTCGAATACCGAACTTTGAACAAAATTGTCGACGAGCAATTACGTAAGAATCGTTACTCTTAAAAAATGTCTCCGCAGCGAAGGCGTGATGCTCACTCGACCACTGCGACGTCGTGACTGATAAATCCGCTCAATCGATAATTCCAACGGCGCCACCCTCCCTCCGCACCGTTTATTACTTTTTCAAATAATCGTATTTAAAAATATAAATTTACCACCAGACACCCTGTATAAGAAAAAAGAATGACTTTATCTTTATACATTTAATCGAGAGTTTATTATAACCGGTTAGTAGATTAACGATTAATCGCTGGAATACTCTACATTTCATTTTGAATTGTCAAAGCAACTACGCATACAATTCCGTTCATTATTCTATTGTGTTTGCAACACTACCGACACACACAGTTAAACACAAAATGTTCTCCCAATGAATATAAAAATAGTTGCGATTACACTTGTAAACCCAGCAACAGCGATGCGACATGCACAATGGGATGTTAATGAACATTTATTATGTTTATTAAAATGTGCTGACACATATTATACGTACATATGTCGGTATGTTTGAATGTATCTCATGGTATTTAATTAAAAATGTATTTGTTTCGTATTTTCAACAAAATCATTTGATAATTTTAAGTCTTTGACAAAAAAAAAAAAAAAAACAAACACAAAAAAACGAAGGAATACTTTAACCCTTTTTGGTTTATTTAATTTATTTTTTTGTGTGTTTGGCTTTGTAAAACCACTTATTCGTTTGTAAACTTTTTCATGCCATTCATATGTTAGTCCTTCTTCAAGTGTCACATTTTCTTACATTGACGTTCAATTTTAAATGACATTTTCCATGATTGCAATTGTTTTCCATCACAAACAGCAGCAGTTTAACAAATACAATGTCTTCTTATATTTCTTTGTTGAGTTGCTTAAGTGATTTAATACCCCTCAATGAATGTCTTTGAATTGCAAAATATAGGCAGGATAGAGTCAGCATAGTGAAACATAAAGAATTGAAGAATTGTAAAATAAACTTTGCTAGTCTAGCAAAGCAAAGGGAAAACTTTACAAGGCATGCTTAACTAGTTCGAAATAAGAGTTAAAAACAAAATTTAATTACACTTATTTCTCAAAGAAATATAAAGAAAAACGTGAATTATTTAATTTAACCGGCAGCTTTTCTAATGTCTGCTTCCTTAAAGTGTCCTTCTAAATAATCCTTGGGCACTGCAGTGGATTTGCTGGTAATTTTTATTTTAGGAAAATTAAACCCTCTTGTGGCAAAAATTTATTAAGAGTGACAACTTCAAAAGTAACCTTCGTTGGCTGAATTATACCAAAATAAGACATTTTTTAGTTGTTTGCTATTATTTGTATTCCCAGTTGGCTGGTCGCGATCATTTCACGAATCTCTTTTTAATCGCTAGGTGTAGTATTGTAAGAATGCACTTTTTAAATTTAGTGTAATGTTGCTTTATGCAAGTGGAAACTCTGGCATTTGGCAGCTGTCACATCTGTTTATTCCGATTATTAGAAATGGAGCGTTTTTTTTTCTCTTGGACCGGCACTCAGGGGATGACCCCTACACATGCGATGCATTGTGCTGGAACTAGGAAATTAGGTTATGGGAAGGAGGATAGAGGGAGTAATGTCTATGGACATTTGATTTGAATTTTCCCACGTCAAAAGTGACAGGTAAGACAGGGAGTTTTTTTTTTTTTTTTTTTTTTTTTTTTTTTTTATCTGGGACCAGCACTCAGGAGATGACTCCTGCACATGCGAGGCATTGTGCTGGAACTATAGGAAAGGGATTGTAGGAGAAACGACAGGAGGTGAAGCTTAATTAATTATTTTGCAGCTCTGCTTTCGCACGTTCTTTGTTTATACTCGTAGCAGTGCTTCGGTTTAGTAGCCATTTTTTTTTATTGTTATTTTACTTCGCCGGTGCTACACAATACCGACGAAGGAGGGCGTTCTGATGTGATTGTGGATTGCTATCAGCTGAAGCCGGTATTGTTCAGTGACCAGTGACTATGCCTTCGCCACTGAAACCTTCCGACAACAACTGACATACAATCCCACACTAATGCACATCAGAAAAATGCGAGATGTTTATTTTTATTTTTTAAAATTTGAGTCTAAAACTGGGGTTGAACCCAGGTCTGTTTTTGGATTCGTAGTCAACGTGCAGACTACCATCCATCGTGCCATCGCCACGATGTTCGGCGGAAAAATGAGTTGTCCCTGTAATGCGTAGTGCGAGTCGCCGCCAAATCCACCACAAGTGGATGCGCTCTTAATGTTCTCACGTTGACTGGTTTTAAAGGCATAGCTAATCGATGTGAAGCTTTTGAATACGTATTATTTGAGGATTTTTTCTTCCATCTTCAGTAAGTTTTGACACATCGACAGCAATATTAGTAACGCCTCCAAATTGTTAATTGAATTTATTAGAAAAAGTTTTTAAAAACTGAAACGAACCTTAAAGGAAAATTAACTAATATTAAAATTATGTTAAAGGGCTCTTGCCAGCGGTTTTAAAAGGCATAGCTAATCGATGTAAAGCTCCTAATTCCAAATTATTTGAAATATTTCAGGGTTTTTTCTTCCTTCTTCAGTAAGTTTAAGCACATCGTGTTCGGGATTGATCAAAGTTCTAACACTTTCTAGGGATGGATGAGCTTTTTACACACCATATTCAATAAATTTGTTAACTGTTGGTGAAAATCTTCGATCTCCATGCTATTTCTTAGGACTTAATATGAAGAGTATGTGATATTTTCTTATTGCACGAACCAATCTTCACTATTGAGTTTTCAATTGAAAAAAAAAAAAAATATATAGATTTGAGAGTGATTTAACCTTTGTTGTCGACTTTGATAATTGGAATAAAGGCGATTAGCGTATTCACGGGACCACGATTTCTTCCAATTTGTCCTACAGCGCAAATAATAATTTTATGCAACAGTCGTGAATTAACATTTATTAACATTAATAGTGCTTTCACGCTGACTGGTTTAAAAGCAAAAGTTGGTTTCACATGAAAAACAACTATTAAAATCTGGTTTTACCATATAAAAGTACTTTCTTAAAACCATCTTAAAACCTTTTTTTGAACTTGTTTTAAGTTCATTTCATGAAACATAACCTTGATTTTCAAGTACTAAAGGCAGTGCTACCAAGTTAAAAAATTTAAAACAGCTGGCAATTTAAATGGCACTCAATGAAGTAAAATTCGATAAATAAAGCCACTACAATAATTTAAAATACTGGACGCAGCAGCAACAACAATAAAAAAAGTGCAAAAGAAAACGAAGCTATCAGGTAGAGCATAATAAAAATATTTTCATCGAGTTGCGGAAGGTGAAAATAAATGAAATTTTATTAAACAAACTCGGCGTTAAAACCTGATTTAATTAAATGCCCTCCTTCGTCGGTATGGTGTAGCACTGGCGAAGTAAAATAATAATAAAAAATGGCTACTAAACCGAAGGAGGAAAATTTTTCGTTTTGTAGTCAACGTGCAGACTACTTCGACCATCACCATCCAATACGTACTTTGTCGATGTAACGATTTTTTGACGAAGGGTTCAATATGAAATTGTTGTTTCTATTCTTCGATTCTATTTTCTATATTCTTCGATGTACGAGTATATTGATTCATTTGCATTGAGAATCACTTTGTTTTGCAACTCTTCCTGCGTACTTACACACAATTTTTTTCTGCTATGAAACAAAGACATTTAATAAAAATCATGAAAACTGTCAATAGATAATCAAATACATTTCTTTTTCTTGAAATAAGTGTGAAAAGTTTTTACTTAAATAATGCGTGAAGAACTCCATTTGGCAAGAAACTTTTAAAGAAAAAGATTTTATATTTTCACAAACAATTGGCACGTACTCGTACTTGGAAATGTGTAACTCTTTTCACTCGTAGCAGCGTTAGAAAGCTCATTATATTGAAACTATTGATGGTTAAGTGAGTGAGTGAATGAGTCAGTGTATGTCTTGTTAAAAGTATCCAAAACCACATGGAGTTTTGCACATTTATTTTTTGTGACATGAAATTTTCTTCTTTTTCCCTAAATCTTTGTTCTTATGTCAAATATAAACGAATTAACTTAATTTTTTTTTTTAAATAAATTAAACCAACTAATACAGCCTTTTTTTTCGTTGAGTTTATATTTATTTCTTATAGTTTTTACAAGTTGAAGTAAATGACTTTAATTGGACCAATTTGACTGTGACTAACTGTAAATTTTTTTTTATAAAATTATGTTGTATAGATTTCCAAAGAATATAAATTAAATTAAAAAATTTTTTATTTTTAATTTAAAGAGTTTGATCTGTTTTCTTTTTTTTTTATCACACAATCAACACATTTATATTGAATATTTCGAAGAGTTTTACAATGAAATGGAATTTTACGAATGCAAATTTATTCCTAAAATTTGATTAACCTTCTTAGTTAAAGGGTAAGAGGAACAAGGAAGTCAAATTATTGAACTGTGATTCCTAAGTATGTTGCAACACAATGAGAAAAAGCAAAAAAGAAAAAAAAACAACAAACAAATGACAGAAGATTTATGATGATATTAAATTCCTTGAGTTGTAACCTGCAGGTGTTAGAACACATTATAACACGTAGTATGCCTGCACACATTCGCACATATTCATTCACAATGTGTGTGGTGTAAACATTTCTAAAGTCTATTGTAGCTGCGAGTGTGAATATGTGAGAATTTCGTACACTTAACGACATTCATATTTCTTACAGTCATTCGATATCGATTCCATTTCTCAATGATTTGTAGCCACATGAGAGAGTAAATACTTTTGCACATAACGGGCCTATACATGCAAACATACATATATGTATATATATATATATATATATATATATATATCGCACCCTAAATACAAAAGTGACACAACTCAAAATTTTCCAAAATGTACTTTTTTCCGTAAAATAATTCACAGTACACATCTCTAACTACTTCAAAAATTTCTTTCTCATCACTGTTTTCTTTAACTTTTTTATGTTAATTGCATTGCTTACGCACGATCGACTAAAAAGACCTATTTTTAGTTGCGTCAATGTTCTCAAGAAGTGCTGATTACTTTTGTTACACATAATATTAAATTTTAGCAAAACCTTCTTCGAAATAGACTTCTTTCATAATGGAACCAATTTTATTTTAAATATTACAATCATTTTTGCATAAACAGTTTTTTGCCTCTCCTGAAAATTTGAGAATTTTGAGTTGTGCCGCTTTTGTATTTAGGGTGCGATATATATAAATACATTCAACTGCGATTACATTACTGGGATTTCGTTCGGTTTTTTTGTTTTTTTTGTTATATATTTTTGTTGCTGTTTGGCGTCTTATTTTTTAAAAGCCAAGGTTTTTCTTTTTCATATTTTTAAGGTCAAAGCTGACAATAAGAATCATCTAAACCTACAAAGTTATGATTACAATTGAGATTAGAGTCTATTACTTTTCGTTTATCCTGTTGTGAATTTCGTGTTGCTTTGCTCTACTTTATTATTTATAAGTTTCCGTTGGAACCTTTTTAGTTGCTTTAAAAAAAAAAAGAAAAAAAAAACTCTCATTCTTTTGTTTTTGTTATTCCTTTTGTTCGCCACAGATTATTCGAAAATGTTTAACATGCAGGGCACGTTCTCGCAGTATTCGTAGCCGTATCGGTATCAGTTCAACTTGAATATTATATTTTACACTCGTGTCCTTCTAATCCTCATTTCAATACTTTTTCCAACTATAACCACTATATAAAATGGAATGACAATGTATTGTGCCATCAATTCAACATTTTGGTTTTATTTATTTATGGAGAAGAGTATGTGACTACCAGTGACTGTTAAACTCAACTAATGTAATTTGTGAGTTTCGATAACTACGATTTTGTTTTTATTGGCCTTTCTGGTTTTTGCTACATGGATCGATCTGCGGGGACCTATTAAACTAAGTTGAAAATAATGACGTGTAAAAAAGTATGAGTTCAGTGGCATTCAGACTATCAAACATAAAAATGTTTAATTAATATTAAAGCGATATGCTCACACAACATGTGTGAGTGTTTTAACTTGACAGATGCTTAAACAGCTGATAGAAAAATTCCTTAATAAAATTAATTTTTTAATTCCGTTTGTATAATTAAATTTTAAAATGCTTCTGCACGAATTATCTAATTACTGCCTTAGCAAAATTGTATTGATTTGTTGCGAGTTTTAATTTTCTGACATTAGGGCAGTTTATCAGGATGGTAGAAACCAGTGATGTTAATTTCTTTTTTCCAATTTCCGTACAGCCTTAAAAAAATTTTAACGTTTTGACCTGAAATGACAGTACATACAAAGACTTAATAATAAAGGGTCTCCCAACTAGAACGCAAGATTTAAATTTGGCGCCATTCGAAGTGCCACTGTTTGACATGTGAACAATTGTTATTGTTTGCTAGTAGAAAGTACGACGTTAGTAAAAATGGAGCGAAGGGAGTTCGTTAATTGGGTATTGGAGAGACAACATGAAAATGCTGATTTTGCCGATACAATCATCTTCAGTGACGAGGCCCATTTCCATCTTGATGGCTTCGTCAATAGGCAGAATTGTCGCATTTGGGGTGAGGAAAATCCTCGAGTGATTCACGAGAAGCAAATGTAATGTGGTGTGGATTTTGGGCTGGAGGAATCATTGGACCTTTTTTTATGAAAATGAGGCAGGTCAAGCGCAAACAGTCAATGGTGTTCGGTATCGTGAAATGATAACCAGTTTTTTCTTGCCTAGAATTGAAGAAATGAATGTGGAGGGCATGTGGTTTCAACTAGACGGCGCCATATGTCATACAGCCAGAGAAACAATTCAATTGCTGCATTTAAAATTTAAATCTTGCGTTCTTGTTGGGACACCCTTTACATATTAAAAGACAATTGTGCAAGGATTTTCTCCTCCATGGTACAGGGTGTCCGCCGGGAAGGTATACTACTTTTTTTTGCCGCCATTTTGGTAAACATTAGTCTTGACAGTTCATATTTGGCAGTCGTGAAGTAGACACGTGGCAAATTTATAATGGAAAAATATTCGATAAACCAACGTGTTTTAATCGTTAAAACATTTTATCAAAATCAATCATCGATTATAGTGACGATGAGAAAGTTACGAGAGAAACAACGTGCCAACAAAACCCACTATTTATCGTGTAGTGAATGATTTCGAAGAAAGAGGGTCTGTAGGCGATAGGCCCAAGCATGGACCACAACGTACTGCAAGATCGGCTGAAAACATTACTGCTGCTCAAGAAAGTGTTCAAAACAATCCATCAACCTCAATTGGACGCCGTGCTCAGGAGCTTGGTCGTCAAAGAACAACTTTGGCTACAATTTTTAACGCCACAACTGCATGTTTTGGGCTTGTTTAACATGTGGTATCAACATCGCATACAGCCAGGATTACAATGGAATTACTGCCAGACCTCTTTCCACCACAACAAGTTATTTCAAGAAATTGTGATGTTGATTGGCCTCCACGGTCGCCTGATTTGACTGCTCCGGACTTCTTTTTTGTCGGGATATCTGAAAAGCAAGGTTTATGCAAACAAACGAGAAACGCTTGAGCAACTCAAACAAAATATTCGTGATGAAATTAATGAAATATCGCGTGAAAATGTGTGAGAATGTAATGAAAAATGTGATCAAAAGGGCTCGCATTTGTGAGGCTAACAGAGGTGGACATTTATCTGATATTGTATTCCAAACATAATTGCCGACATTAAATAAAACAGTTATCAATACAAGATCCATTCTCTTTCATTTAATCAAAAATTATGAACAAACAAAGTAGTATACCATCCCGGCGGACACCCTGTATCATGGGAATCTGCAATCGTGTGCTGCTTCCTTTAAAACGACTCTATCGTTGTTGTAGTTCTTGTTGGTGATTCCAATTGTTGGATACCACAGGGAGCATCAACGACTTTATTAAATTTTTGCCATCCCAAAAAAAAATCATCGAAATTTAAAAGCACTACAAGCCGTCGGAAGGAATGCGTTGTATATTTAAGAACAAATGATTACCAAAATGCTGCCGAAAAGCACTAAACTAATTGAATAATGTACATCTGTTTGGATACAGAAAGTGGAACCGCCCCATCGTGAACAAAAAATAATTGTTATAAAAGCGCAAATGCAAGTGAAACGGTTTTGCTTTGGAAAAGTTCTCGCTTACAGTAGTGCTTCCAGGTAAGCACAAATTTTTGCTAGTATCTCAATGACAATCTAAAACTTTTGCATTCATTATTAATTAATGACCTACAGCCCTTAAAAAAAACCTGTTTTAATTCATGCATTTTACATACATAGTTTAATGAAAAAATTAATTATTTTTGAATGTGTTACATTCTTTGGCTGAAAGGGTTAGCGGAAGAGTCAAAGAAGGGCAGGCGATGAAATGAAATGGAGAAAGCTTAATTAAATATTCATGTTCCGACACGTTTTTGTAGTAATTTTTTACAGCAGTGTTGTGGCACCTCTGGTGTTAAATATGCGCATAAATTTTCTCTGTTTAGGCCTTTTAATACTCTGCCAACGATTCAGGATTCAGCTTGTGATGCAAGAATACTTTGGCATAGCCACACTAAAGCACAGGGGAGACATTTATGTTGTTGGTGGGTTTGGCAGAACATGGAACTCCTGAGATCATAAATCATGTGCTTTGTAGTCATCCACTACAGTCCCATCATTATTTTAATATTCGGAAGAGCATTTGGAATAGAGAATATTCTTGATGAAGTTTTTTTTTTCATTCTTTATTTATTCTTTTGAAGAAATAAATAATAAAAATATAAATGAAAATAAAACAATTGAAATTTACAATTGTAAGTTGCCAGTTGGCATTCGTAGTAAAATGTTTGGCAAATGGTAACTCCATTGAGTTTCGCTGGCAATGCGCGCATAAATAATAAGACCAGTGACTACGTATGCCTTCATCACTGAAATTTTCCGACAACAACTAATACAATAACACTCTAATGTACATCAGAAAAAAAGCGAAATGTTTTTATGACTTGATTTTGTAGTCAACGCTAACGCTATCTAAAGTTATCGCACCCTCACTTGGTATTTATAAGCACCCTTAACGTACGTTGGCTGTCCAGCTCACTACCGTCATATTTAACTTGTGAACGTTGAGGTACCGTTTCGTTATAAATTTGGATATCATCTGGCTGTTTGTACGTAGATTCCTTGGAGTAGGATTTGAACCCATGATCTTTTCGGTCTTTAAAGCGAAAATCATTCGCAATAAGAAGTTCAATAAACGATAGCAAATCGAAAACACATGTGCTCCAGTTGTAAGAAACTTGCTGAGGAACCTCTTTAATCGTCTTCTTATTCTGCAGATTAACTTTTAACACGCACCAGAAGCCGCAGCCGTATCAATTGTTTTGTTTCTAAATTGCAGACTTTCTGAATTTAATTTTCACAATGAATTTTTTTTTTTAATCTTTTAAAATTCTTTTCCAGTTTCCACACGTTTCAAACAACAATTTCGTATTCCATTTGCGAACAATTTTTTTTAGTTAAAGTTAAAATACATCATTTCATAAATTTTTCATTGTATTATTTTCGTGAGAAAAATCATGCCAATAGCATTACAAAATTTACAGTGTTACTGGAAATGCTTTATCTGCCTTGAAGAAAAAAAAAAGACAAAAGCAAGTAAATTATTGATAGAAAACAAACAGTGCCTTGAAATTCTTATTAACATAAATTGGAAATGGAATGTTAGACCAGCAATAGAACATAGAACACGTCCTGCTGCATGATTTTCTTCTTCATGATACGGATGTTATTAATTTTCGTAAGTAAATCATGAAGGAAAAATTAATATGTTGTTCGCACTGTGTACAGTGTACGCACGTTATCCATCCAGCAACAAGTAAAGCCGACAGACATTTTAAGCAGCATGAATACGGGAATTAATAAAGCGACACGGGCTGCTGCAATTTATTTCGATTGAATGTTCGAAGCCAAACGAGACAACGTCTTCTATGAAACGTGCAATACTCTTGAGGAGTTTATAGAAAATACTTTTTGTTTTCTTTGTCAAATTGTTGGAATTGTTGCAGAGAGAAGAACATAATTTAAAGAACGTTTTCGAAAATTTGAAATCATAAATACAACGTCGTAATGAGAGACACTTTAAGGGTTTGGAATGTTTCGTTTACCTTTCTATTCCCACCGACAGGCAAATTTATTAATTAATTTTAATGATTTGTGCAGGATAAAAATAAATAAATTTAATTTGCTGCTCATCTCGCATGACAAGCA
Organism: Dexiosoma caninum; assembly: GCA_963924685.1. NCBI lineage: Eukaryota > Metazoa > Arthropoda > Insecta > Diptera > Tachinidae > Dexiosoma > Dexiosoma caninum. The sequence goes on from OZ004728.1 coordinate 5,107,486, forward strand.
AAATTATGTTAAAGGGCTCATGTCAGCGGTTTTAAAAGGCATAGCTAATCGATGTGAAGTTCTTAAATACGAATTATTTTAGGGTTTTTTCTGCCTTCTTCAGTACGGTTTGGCACATCGAGAACAATATTAGTAACGCCTCCAAATTGTTGATTGAATTTATTAGAAAAAAGTTTTTAAAAACTGAAACGAACCTTAAAGGAAAATCAACATTTCGCTATTGCTAACCCTGATTCTAATAAAATTTACATACGAGAGATTAATAAATGAATTGAACATGAATATGTGTCCACAAAAGCGTGCATGCGTACAGAGGCTAATAACGCTTCGAAAGCCATGGTCACTTTCATATTTTGAATGAAGTACACACATCGATGCATATGTATGTATGTGTGGCACAACATCTATAACTTTAAAAATTAATGACAACTTTTGAAAAAAAAAAGTCAAACAGAAACCTATTTTTATGTAGTTCGCATGGTTTTGTACGTGTGCTTTTGTATAAAATATTTTTGCTAAAATCGTTTAGTGGCCGCAAGAAGTTTTATGATGTGTTTGGAATATTTTAATCAGGCAGACATTAGTTTTTCGTTTTCATTTCGACTTTCTTCTTCCCAAATCCACATTATCACCCTTAACAAACACGTAAAACTGAGATTTAAGTTGCTTTTTTTATTTTTAATCATTCTGCTCGTTTTTATGTTTGTTTGCTTGCTTGTTTGTTTGTTTGTTTGCAAGCAAATAAATGTCTGAAATGCAGATAAAAAAAAAAAAAAAAATAGAAGAAGAAAAAACTCCTTTTTGTCAAAATTTTAACAACGGTGTTGCTATAGTTGTTGTTGTTGTTGTTGTTGTTGTTGTTGTTGTTGTTGTTTAATATTGTTTGTCGAAACAATAAAAAAAGTTGTGAAACATTGTTTTTTCCACATTAGACAACTTTAAATCATGCTGTAACGAAAGCAAAACCTGCATGCCGTCCTCATGCAATGGGTAGAATGTATAATCAAGCGCACCTTAAATATACAACCAAACACACACACAGAAACACACACACAAACACTCATATTTAATATTTATTATAAATAAATGAAAATATGTATAGCATGTGAACATAACCCGTATTTACTTAAACAACGTCATAACTCAAAAATTCGTTTTTTGTGAAAGTGGACAGAAAATTTATAGAAAAGGAGGAGACATATTCGGCGATCAGTTTTGCTTTATATCGGGTTTACAAACCAATATTCAAGGCGTTTTTAAGAAAGTGGTGGCGAATGGAGTTGGTGTACTCACACACGTTTTTTTTTTTTAGCGATATGTCAAAAACAACTAATACAAATATTATAAACACAATCACCCTTATTGTGTTTGGCGCTTTTGCGGCGAAAACTAAGCGGTTTTTGAGAATGGTACCGTGATTGGCGAAAACGCCAATGAGTACGACACTTTTTTTGAAATTTATTACAAAAGACGCCGTGAAAACGGTACCGTGTTTGGTGTATTCGTCTGTCAAAAGTGTATAAAACTCTCGTTAAGATATTTGATCACGACATTATTCAAATTTGTTTAAAATATATAAATGGAAGGGAACAAAATGTAAGTAATGAAAAAAGTATAATTAATATAAATTAAATTTATATAAAGAGGAACTCAAAAAGAAAGATAAACATGGAAAAGCCCTTTTAGAAATTCGTAAAAGCGAACTCGAACTTAAAAAAAGAAAAAAAACGTATTTGAAAGCATCTTTCTTAATTCTAAAATAACTAATAAATCTAAAACGAACTATATATTAACACAATTATACTTAAAATATTTTATTTATAATATTTTACTAACTTTATCTTAACTCCTTCTTTATGGCATTTATTTCCTGTATGCTGATTGTCTCGTCATCGTCAGGGGATGAATAAAAAGCTACGCTCAACATTTTCACACAAATTAATTTCACAAAAAATTAATAACAAACAATTATTGCACGGAGAAGTTTTAGCTTTTGAAATTTTCTTTTGTTATTTATGAATGTTTTGACAGATATTTAACCGGGTGTTTCATAATAATTCTATTTATCACAATCTTTTACAATATAATTCATTTACAAAATTTTGCTTGTCGAAAATATTACACGGTACCATAAGATTGTAAATACGACAGCAACTACGACAGTTGTCGTTTTTCTACTACGCCAAACACAATAAGGGTGAATGTGTTTGGTGTACAAGAAATTGCCACCTGTTTTAACAACCCCACCTTGCTTGATACGCCTTGACAATATTGGTGGTATTATCCGTCACGAAAACAGTGTTACCACATGCAAAGATTTATATTATTTTCGAAGATTTTTGGATGGGAAAAAAAATTAAAAAATTTTTTTTTACAATCGCAAAGCAGTTCGGGGTTGAAGAACAACTCATCGTAATTATTTTTTAAGTGCAGTCAGGGCTGTTTTAGATGTTTGGCCTCCGAGAGTTTTGCGTCTCGCTCGCACTGGTTAATAGATTTGCCACGGCTAACTGTATCATTTACGGTTGTTGTGGCTTTTCGTTATTAATCACGCTGCTGTTACTGGTGGAGACCATCATACTCAAGAATTTTATATTTAATTTAATGTGAAGGCATAGCCTGGCAATTTGCGTACTTGCTTCTGCCATCTGCCATATGGCAATTGATAAATACAAACAAACAAGATTTTTTTTATTTTAAACAGAGATTTCTTTAAATATGACATTTAGGGCTAATAAATCAGTGCGAGTTGATATCGTTTTTTACCTTAAAGTATGTTAAAAACTAATAAAACAGTAAATCAGTAAATATTTAAATCATATTTAATCAGGCAAAATTTTTCGTTTAAACTACAATTCATACAATTTTCACAACTGTGTGCTTTATAAAGCTCTAAGTTTTATAAAGTTTAAAGGCTTCTTTAATCACGTACTAAAAATAGATTCCTAGCTTATATATAATATATATTATAAATATATATTCTCAAAAGAATTTTAATATCAAAGAGAAAATATTTGAAAGCGCGTTTATGGAACTGCCTATAATAGAAATAGTGTTTTTACACTGACTGGTTTTAAAGTAAAAACAACAGCTGGCAATTTAAATGGCTCTCGATGAAATAAAATTTAAAAGTAAAGAAAAATTTGCTAAATAAATTCACTACAATAATTTAAAATAATGGACGCAGCAGCAATAATAATAAAAAAGTGCAAAGAAGAAGAAGCATATTAGTAGAGCATATTAGTTTTGGCATTTTGTAAACGGTAGTCTGTGCTGCAGCTATTAAATCCTTAAAACTAAAGTTTTTGAGTTATGACGTTATTTGATTAAGTGAGCATTCTGTGGATGCGGAAATAATTGCACTTACATATGTTTTTTTGAATATAATGGGTGGTCCAACATTGACGTAAGATTTCTGATTGTCGCTTTTTCTTGTACAACTTAAAATTTATTGTAATTAACTGAAAATGAATTTTGACAAGATGAAAAAGCAACTATTTTTCAAAAATAATGGTAGAGTGGCGGTCATAATTTTAAACCACGTTTAAATCATGCTTTATATTTGTGCGTTGCTTTTGGATCACCCTATATAATAACAATAAGGCGGTAATCAGAAGCGAGCATAATATTCCTAATTAATTTTTGATTCACACGAATTCACAGGTCTAATTAGCGCGTGCAGTATCGCGCAACATTCTTTGCAAATTGTACTTTAATATCACAGCAGTCGACATCTTTTAAACTCTATATGTGGTCATTTGTGATAAAAGGGCTCGATTTTGAACACTGAAACACATTACAGCATCCGTTATGTCTTGCTTTAGCCGCTTAATGTTACATTTTTAAAACTAGTTTTGGTTTACAAATCGTTTCATAAAAAATATTGTAGCTTTACAAATGGTTTAATAAACAAATATAATCAGGTATGTTCTGATACTCGCATATCATATATCTTATTATTATATTTGTGATTGTGACTTGATGTGTTCTGTAAATCGTAGAGTTGAAATCGCAACGCTATACTGAAATGAACTGGTATATTTGGACTAAAGCAAACTTTAGAGAATTAAGAAAATTATAAATAAATTAAATTAATAATGTTTTATTGTTATCTCACTTAAAATTATTGATGGTTTCTTAATATTTTTATTAAAAATATTGATAAAATAAAATGTAGTTTTCTTTTATTAATTTTGTGTTTCTATTGCTGATCTGAATGATCGTCGAAAAGTGTATATTGTCAGTGCTGTGAATAATTTAACAGAAGTAACGCGTTACTTTTCCAATAATTTCATATGAAATTATTAGAATTTTTAAAAATGCAAACTTTTATATTGAAAATTTTGTAACACCATCAAATCAGAAATCGCAAGCCAAGCGCGAGAGTTTCAGAACATGGAAAATCATGTTTGACGATTTCCAACTCACAAGCGATTTGAAAATAATGCGAGCGGCCAAAAATAGCTGCATATCTAAACCTTTTATAAACTAAAGAAAATTTTTTATATTTGAATATGGTAGTAAATTTGCTCATTAAACCTGTTGTAAAGAAAAATTATTTTTATATAAATTTTTAGCAGGAAAAATAATTAAAAATTTTATATTTTATGTACTTTATTATGAAATGAAAACAATAAGTAAATCAATAAAACGAAAACGTAAAATGAGAAGAATATTTAATATAGATTTAATAGGCTCTGCATTCAACCACCAATGACAATATACATACAGCAACAAAACGGCAACTTTCTTAATCATAAAAATCTCTTTGATTTATAAAACTCTTATAACAGCAATTTTGTAGGGCAAAAAAATTTCATGCCAAGAATTCTCGCAATATATAAAGTTCATAAATTATTTTAATTTATTTACTAAATAAAAAATGTGTGGTTAAATTTTGCATTCTGTGTTAATCAAAGTAGTGTAAATAAAAATGGAAATGATCAAGAGATTTATGAAGGGTTTATGAAACCTTTTAAAATAAAAATATTTCTAGGAATTGACCAGCTAAAGTACAACTTTCCTAATCATGAAAATTTATTTTTATGTCAGCAATTTAATGCCAGGAGTTCCCGAAGAATATGTAGTCTATGATTTTTTATTCCTTACTAGCTGAAACCCGGCGTGCTTCGCTTCACCTACTTAAATTAAAAATGGTTCAATATGAAGCCACTGTTCATGAACGCATATAGAAAAATTTGTGATTTGTGTGATTATGACGTAATTAGCCAAAATAGATCATAATCAATCAAAAATTCGATTTTGCAAATTTTGTCGTTTACGGCCTTTAAAATTTTAGGGGACGCTATGTATTCATTTATTTATTTTTTTATTAATATTTAATATTTTATATTCTTCTCAGTCCTTAGAATATACAATATTTTCAGTCCTCCCATTTGTCACGAACACATTCACGCCCACTGGTGCAATTCCGCCTACGACTGATGTTTTGTACTGCCCCTTAAGTTACTCAGACCAAATACAGAAATTTTAACTTTAAGCGTTCTCAAGATATCATAAAATCAATATTTAGTTCGTATGGGAAGTGCCACACCCACTTGTGCAATTCCGCCCACTTTTTGACTGTTGATTGATTTCAAATACAAAGAATATTCAGAAACTTTCACTTCAACCGTTCTCAAGGTATACAAAAATAAATATTTACTTAGTATGGGCGTGGTAACGCCCAGTTCGAATTTTTGAAATTTATATAACCTATAGTTGCTTCCAGATATACAGAGAGAGATGTATGTATGTAAACATTTCAAGAAAATCAATTCAGCCCTTTAGCAGGCCATACGGCACAAACACACACACGCATACATATGTACATATATACAAACAAACATACATGCAAACTTGTTATTTTTATATATAAAAAATACGTGGTAAATGCTTTCATTCCTTTAGTCCAAGTTATATAAATAAAAATGATTTATTAAGGGTTTATAACACCTTTTTAAACCAAGAATATATATGTGAATAGAGCAGCTGCATCTTAATCATAAAAATTCATTTGTTTCATGAAACAATTATACAGACCCTTTGTTTAATAAATCATTTATAGAACGACAATATTATTTAATTCCGATTTAAAATTTTCATTCCAACGAAATCTGTTTAAACGAATTCGTGTCCCCCTAATATGAAAAATTTTATCAAGTTTTGAGGCTCATGCAGGTTGGTGTGTTCGTGAGCCATGTGTCACATTTAATTAACAAAAATTAAAAAAGTTTTTCCACCCAGCAAAAATTCCATTCAAATTGTAATTTAAACTTTTGCATTTCATGTTTGAATTTTATTATTTTAATTTTAATTTTATTTGGTTTTTTTTTTTTATAGTTGTTGCTGGTGTGACAAAACACAAAAATGCAATCGCAACATCTAACAACGCAGAGAGAAACATTTTAAAAATAAATTTCGTATAGAAATCTTGCCAAAGAATTTATTTTACTCAATGTCTGTGTTGCTTAAAAATTAATAAATTTCAAATAAAACTGAAAAAGAACGGTGGCGAAATTCATGTCACGTCAAACGGACAACGAAATTCTGATTTTCTTATTCCAACATGCACATCAGCTCTTCTTATTCGAATGCGGCGAATTTAAACAAATAAATAAATAAATAATTATATTTATTGGACTTCAGTTATTTTTAAAATTATTTTCTATTCTGACAAAAACATCTTAAAAATTTGCAAAAACTAGAACGAAATTTCACATATTTTCGCCATTAAAATGTTCTCACATACGAACTGGAACTGCAATTTCAATTTTAAAGAATGTTCTGAAATTTTTCGTAAATCTTTTTTTTTTATTTCGCCTTTAGATGAAAAACATTATTCGTTTTTCAAATGTTATAAATTAAAATGCTTGTGCAAGAGCTTTTCCTCTTTCCATTTCCATTTCCATTTTCATTTGCAACGGCTTTGTTGATTGAAAAATAAATGCATTTAATATCAGATTTTAAATACAAAACGTGTTGCAGAACTTTTTGTACAAGAAGATCCTGAAAGTTTCTTTTGTTATAAAGTTTTCGCTAAAACCGTGTGTTTGCAAGTACGTAACAGCTATTGGCGTGCATATGCATGCACGTCAAAAATCACTTACGCATATGTGCCCAATTGGCAAAATGGTCTTACACGACATATTCCACGACGATTAATTGTATGTTATATCGAGTGTTCATTAGCTTTTCTAATCGACAATTTAAAGGAAATCGTCGTTCATGACCGAAAAGGGAATACAACTCTCATGTATGAGCCGGTGCTTCAAAGACTATTTTGAAGTTAGTCGACCGTGTTTCAGGAGAGGACGGTAGGGTAGTCAACTCTATTGCCTCTCTTGAGCATCGTCGCAATGTGGGCTGTGTTTCGTTGTACTATCGTTAAATGAAATCGGGGAACTTGTCCCAAAAACTCAGGACGCGTTCAGAGGGCATCCAATTGTGTTCGATTGGGCAGCCAATCGGACTACGCACTACAGAGAAAACTCATTTTTTGCCAGAACGGCACACATATGGAATAGACTACCCGCGGAAGTCTTGCCTGGCTCTTTTCACATTCCGCATGAGAGTTTTTGGGACAGAGTTCCATGGGCAACCCCACGTTACCCAGCTAATGATATGGCTGTGAAGATAAATTTATATATATCCCTAGACACAAATCTCAGTAGTTAACAGAGCTCTGTTAACGTATTAACATAGATCTGTTATAAATTCTAAAATTTGTTTGAGGTTCTTAAAAAGCGAATTTTTAGGAAAGGAACCAATAGTCTACATTTGTGCAGCGAGTCGAAGTTAGTTTTTACAATTTTAGGTCATCCCTCAGAGAATCAATATTTTTCAAAATTTCAAGTGTGGAAAATTATGAAAAACTAATTTCAACTCCCTCTGTTATAGATTTCCTAGTTCCAGCCCAATGCGTCACATGTGCAGGGATCATCGCTCAGCTGATTTGGAGTGAAATCGGTGGCATTTGTATTAACATTTCCTAGACGATTTGTTTTGTCTTGTACCCCTGCGTGAAGATGTCTTAAAGACATGGCCAACTGGGTTATACAAACATTTCTAAAGAGATAAATATGAATGTGTGTGTGTGTGTGTGTGTGTGCGTGCGTGCGTGCGTGTGATTCAACATCTCCTTGAAACAGACAAATAAAGTGTGCGGAAAATGTGTTTGTTCTTTTTCGTATGCAAAATAAAGGCCGAGGCGCCATGTCGTCTTTTTCAATTGATTTTAACACAACAACGGATGAGGTGGCCATGATGGCAGTGCTGCGAAATTTTTTTTTTTTTTAAATCTTCATATCGACCCAAAAAATTTTATTTTCCTATTGAAAATCTTTTTTCAATGAAATAGATATTTTTTAAAAACAAATTCAGTTAAAATATTTATTTACATACAACACATTTGTAAATTTTTATTTTTTGTACCTCGGCGTAAACTCTTTTTTAATTTTTTTTTGTTATCTTGTACCAGCACTCAGGAGATGACTCCTACACAGGCGGTGCATTGTGCTTTCTACCACTTTCAGCACTTGTCTACAAGTATGCTCTACAATATCGCTCTCTCTCTCTCTCTCTCTATCTGCATAGTTCCAGAGCAATGTATTTCTTATGTAGCGATATACCTTGAGCACTGGCTCTAGCAAGAAAAAAAATACCTCCCTCAATCTTTTAATACATACTTTTAGTGTGATTTTATGTTTGGCGGTAATGTATACTATGGCCAGCCTATTTGTGTTTTATTTTTATGCACAAGTCCTTTTTATATCTGCAGTATTATTTCTGTTATTTTAAATCTAAATTTAGGATCAATGGAAGTTGCCTATAAAAAAAAAACACAGTTACATCTTCCTCAAATTATCTTTTCCGCGTTGTTGTTTTGTCGAAATGCCATCACAACATGTTTCTTCACAAGAGAAAGTGAAATAAATATCTCGAACGAAGTACATAATTTCAAAGCTAAAATCTTTTTCATTATTTTTCGTTTGAGCAGTGTGACGATTTTAAACTAAATAATTTCACTATTTTATTATGATTTTAATTGCATGCACTTGTATAAGTGAAATCCATAAATTGTTGTAAAATGAAGAAACTTTAAGCGTTGCACGTTTAAATGAAACAAACAAACAAACGAAAAAAAGAATTGCTTTATCGTTAACATTTAACACCGATGACACTAACTGCTATCACGTTAAAAATTTATTCAGTTTTGTTTTTTTTTTCGTTTCGTTTTCACTTACACAATAAATGCAGAAATTTATGTTGTAACCAGAATTATGTTAAGCCTGCACAGCGAGAAAAATTTGGCAGAAAGGCTATTTTTAAAAATTATAAAAACTCCAACAGACTGTTTTCAATTTAATATTCATGTACGATTTATAAAAGTTTAGTAAATCAAATATCCATACAAGAATCATTTTATAAAGCTGTTATAAATTAAAAACATATTTTGCGCAAAGCCCGCTCGGACTAATAATTTGTTTTTTCGATTTACTGCCGTATTCATAAATGTGTTTGGGTTTTATAGAAGATAAATTGATTGAATTTTGTATTAAAATTTGTGCAAAATTTTTATAAATGAAACAAAATTTTTATGAATACGGCAGTTAAATTTTTTTTAGTTACAAAACTAGTTTTATAAAGTCCGTATTAAGCAAAACAATTTTCAAGAATTCAACAATTATGGACTTAAAAAAATTATTTGCCAGAAAGTTTTATAAATTCAAATCTCCAACAATATTAATATTTATTAAATTGTTAATTAACTTTGTATTGCTGAATCTGTTAATTTATTAATGTTAATATTGTATTGCCTCTATACGATTCATTGAAATAAAATACTTTATTTTACGTTGACGTATATATTTCGAACCATAAGGTTCATCTTCAGGATCTATAAATTAATTTTTATTTAATAATAATTATAATAAAATTTTTAACAATTTATGTTATCAAAATTAACTGAATTATTTGAAAAATATATATATTTGATTAACAAAAAATAACATATAAATCAAATTTAATATTAATATTAGAATTTTTTTATAAATAAAAATATTTATATAAGTATATACAGCGGAGTTCGGCTATAGCGAACTCCTTTGAAATTTCATGTGTCACTTTTTTTTCTTAAGTTTATTTTTTTCTTCAAAACTCATTCTTTATTTAACGAATTTCTTTTAGATTTTTATGTCTTTGTAAATTTGTAGTTACTGTGAGTTTAAATTCATGCAGCCAAATTCATAATAAATTCTCATTATATATTTAAAAGAGAACAAAAGAGTAAGAAAATGGAATACAACTCTCATGTATGAGTCGGTGCTTCAAAGACTATTTTGTAGTTACTCCGCGGGTACAGGAAAGAGCGAAGAAACTCATAGGAGACAGTAGGGTAGCCAACTCTATTGACTTTCTTGAGCATCGTCGCAACGTGGGGTGCGTTTCGTTGTTCTATCGTTACTATAAAGGGATGTGTTCTAATGAAATCAGGGACCTTGTTCTCGAAACCACGTCATTCGCGCGCACGACGCGATCATCATTAAAAGCGCATCCATTTGTGGTCGATTTGGCGGCGACTCGCACTACGCATTACAGAGAAAATTCGTTTTTTGGCCGAACAGCACGTATGTGGAATGGACTTCCCGCAGAGGTCTTTCCTGTAACTGTTAACGTGTGAAAATTCAAATCAAATGTCAATAAACACTACTCCCTCTATCCTCCTTCCCACAACCTAATTTCCTAGTTCCAGCACAATGCAACGCATGTGTAGGGCTCATCCCCTGAGTGCCGGTCCAAGAAAAAAAAAAAAAAAAGTTATCATCAAGTTTTTGTCTTATAAATCACTTTTTAAAAGTTGTATTCATAAACGAACTTTAACAGATCTATAGCAATTGAAGACTTGTAGTAATTTTATGCTTACGTACGGCCACTCTCTTATAAAATTTGTCTTTGTTTAGAATTTTGTTAACTATTTACATTAGACCGTAACACTTTACAGGCAAAAATAAAGAGCTCCGTCCCACCCCCCTTATAACATATTTTTTTTTTTTTATCTTGGACCAGTGCTCAGGGGCTATGATCCCCCAAATATGCAATGCATTGCACTGGAACTAGAGAGAGAGGGATAGGGTAGAGAATAGACAGCTGGTTAAAGTGTTAGGAAGATAGAGCTTAATTCTTGCAGAACTCTGCAGTTGCGTGTTAATTATAAAGCAAAGTTGCGGCGTCTCAAATTTTTTTTTGTTACGCATTATTTTTAAGCTAATGAAGCCATTTTATTTGTTATTTTACTTCGCCGACGTTTTATTGCTCAACTACCGACGAAGGAGGGTGGTGCTGTAGCACAGAAAACTCAGAAAAACTTTTTTTCTGATTTGACCTGGCTGGGAATCGAACCTGGGTCTTTCTGGTTGCAGAGCCAACACGTTGACCACTCACCATCAGCACCCTCATTGGGATTTGCATTCGGATCTTAAGGAATGATATATCAATATTTTGAGAATGTCTCTAGAAGGCCAATATTTTGATCAATGACCATTGACTTTCAGTATCCCTTCTAGTATTTATCAAATAGATCCCTGTTTCTACCACCGTAGTAGTGGACCATCCTAATGCCAGAGAATTAAAGCTCGTAAAAAACCAATACCTGTTTTCTAAGGAAGTAATTCGATAATTCCAGCAGGCGACCCCGACCTTCGTCAAGAAACATTTTTTTTATCGTATTTGTAGGGGTCATCTCCTGAGTGCTGGTCCAAGATAAAACACTCATAAAGTAACAGCAAATGGCAATACTGAGTAATTACTGCCTGTGGCAACTTCTTATTAGATTTGTTAATTTCATAGTTTCATAATTTGTTTTCTCTTTTATTCAACAATCGATAACACAACAAAGCTCCAGGCACTTTAATGCTTTAAATTTTATTTAAAAAAATTAAATTTTGTTTTATTCCCACTAAATATTTTGTTAAAAACACTAATTATTTTTCAAAGCATAATGCAGAATGCCGCCACATTAAAACAAAAGTCCGCTGTTTCTTGTATTTTCGAAAATTTAGAAATATTTTATTTTATTTGTATTATTAATTGAAATATATTTATTAAGCTTGAGGTCTTTTTTTATTTTGATTTGTTTTATTATTCGATATTTCGTTAACATAATCAAATAATAAAATAAATAATAAAACAAAATAAAATAAAAAAAGACCTCAAGCTTAACAAATATATTTCAAAAAATATTTTATTTTATAGTAGGTCTGTTCCAGCTGCGATAACAAAAGTGCCCCAACTCGTAGAAATTTACCCAAAAGCGTTTCAGATAACAATTATTGTGCTATTTTCAGAGAAAATTACAGAATAAAATTTTTAATTTGCTGTACAAAGTTGCACGAACTTTTTCTTTGGGTAAATTATGGCTGGAAATAAATTAACAGCTGTTTTTTATTTACATATGAAACGAAGAATTTAATCAAAAAAATTTTGCAAAGAAACGAAACAAGTTTTTAGTTAAAAATTTATGAAAAAGCATTATGGAAGATTTTTCAAATAAACTTGAAGTTTATATTTTTGTGTATATTTATCACTTTATTTCATAAAAAACGGCTTTTACTTCTTCGTCAGTTTATTGCCATTCACTTTTTACAGCTGTTGTCAGTGATGCAAATGTTTTACTTTTAAAATATTATGCATTTTAAGCGTCTAAAATCATTAAAATAAAATTTATCTGAGAAAGTAAGCAGCACTAGTATTTCAAGATGTTCAATTGTGACTTAAATTGAATTTCAACAATTTTTGGCAACTCTATCACATTCAGAGAATAATTGTCTTTTTATTCTCAAATTATTTATTCGGGCACTTTTGTTATGCACCTGGAACAGACCTAGTGTTTTCATACCGAAAGTTAAAACCTGATTTTGCGTTTTCGATATAAGTTTATTTAATTTGGGGGTTACACGTTCAAATTATGCCTTTAAAATTTTACTAATACACTCATACTTTTAAAATTTGATAAGACTTTGCTGTCAAATTCTCTCGGGAAGTTTTGTTTCAAATTATGGCGCAGAAAACAGCTGGTACGTATTCCTATGAACAGCGAAACCATGTTGATAACAGAACTTGCTCAAACTTGCGTGCAGTCTACCTCACAGTTGTCAATACACATGAATTTTGAGAAGCAGTATGTGTAAAAAATTTGAACGTGTGGCTGCAGTGTAGATCATGTTTTAACGTACAGTTTGTGTGATAAATTTGTTCAAAATGGTGTGAATTATTCGATGCTGTAATTTTTAGAATATTTATTTGACAAACTGTACAACAGCAGTTTTTGGTTGCGTGAAAAAATTAAAAAATATATTGTCAATAATGTGATCGAAAATAGAAATAATTTTACATTTTATAAAGGAATTTTTAAAAATTGTGGAAGTATTAAGACAAAAAGAAGAAGTGCTTGGATATAGAATAGTGTTATCAAACAACGTAAGAAGATTCCCAAAGAAAAAAATTTATTTTAAAAATGCTTAAATCAACAATGGGTAATTTTGACCATGTTCTTGGAAACACGAAATGTGTGGACTTCGGTAAATAAATAATTTTGGAATAATTATGCACATGGTATGTGTCCATTATTTTAAATTATTTCAGTGAATTTATTTAGCAAATTTGTCTTTACTTTTAAATTTTATTTCATCGAGAGCCATTTAAATTGCCAGCTGTTTGCAATTTTCTAACTTGGTAGCACTGCCTTTAGTACATGAAAATCAAGGTTGTATTTTATTAAATCAATTTAAAATCAAATCATAAAAGATTTTAGCATGGTTTTAAGAAAAGCATTTTTTAACGTAAAATCAGGTTTTAACGTAAAACTAACTTTGGCTTGAAAAACAAGCCAGTGTAAAAGAAAACCATAAAATATTTTAAAGGAATTTTCTGTTCTAATGTTTCTAAAAATTCTGTTACTTGATTTATTATAAATTTTTGGCAGTGTAGAACTGTTTGCTACCTGTTAAATATTAAAATCCTGGAAACAAGAATTTAAAAAAAAACATCAGATAAGCGTTTGATTAAAAGTTCAACAGGATTTCCCCAACGCATAAATAAGCGGCATGTTTATATATGTGTTCAGTATGTTGTGCGAATACATTTTTTTTATTTGGACGAGTATATGAGTGTATTCTTAAATTATTTAGCATATTTTTTTTAATTGTAATTTAAATTAGTACTTTGAGAAGAAAAATTTATAATTTAGTGAAGTTGTTGAATGTGTTTATTTGGGAGAATAAGAAACAATTTTTTTAAAGGAATGTGAAATCAGCATTGGAGGCCAGTTTTTATCTTTCTTATAATTAAAAATAATACCCGTATACTCAAATATATAATAAAATAATAATAATAAATAAAATAAAATAAAATAATTGAAATATATTTATAAAGCTCGATATAATAATAATAATAATAATATATATATAAAAAAAGATAATTTCCTATTATTCCTGATGATGTTAACAAGCTGTTAACGAAATATCGAATAAAAACAAGTACAATACCAAAAAAAGAGCTCGAGCTTAATAAATATATTTCAATATAAAAAAACAGGTCAATTAAGAATATAATTAAAATAAAAAAAAAAAAAAAATACCCGTATATAAATGTCTGCGTCAATATTTTAAAAGCATAATTCTAATGGAGAGACCCATATAGAACAGTTTTTGTCCATTTCAAAATTTATTTTGGTATTGGATAAAATTATTAATTCCCGTATCTGAAGTATTTTAGTATCCAGAAAAAGGTTACAAACTGCGGATAATCATAAGCCTTAGCGAAATGAAAAGGCTTCATAGAACTGTAAATTCATGTTTTAGGAAACAAAATTTTTTCTATTCAGACAAATTTGTTTTAGATGCCACAACTTCGGTTGAATTAGTTTGTTCTTTTGTATTTGTTTTTGTTTTTCTTCCTTGTAAAACTTTCTGCACTATAAAAATTAAATAAAAATGATTTGCATAATAAAACTAAATATTTTTTTGGCTTCTTCTCATTATACAACTCTGAAAATATTAATAAAATTCAAATAACTTAAGTAACTCACAAAGAAATCGACACGAAATAACTCCCAAAAACAGTGCACTGGCGATGGTACGACGGATGGTAGTCTGCACGTTGACTACAAAACCAAAAACAGACCTGGGTGCAACTCCAGTTTCAGATTGAAATTATAAAAAAAAAACATTTCTCATTTAGTGTGTCTTTGTGTGTCAGTTGTTGTCGGAAGATTTCAGTGGCGAAGGCATAGTCACTGGTCACTGATCAATACCGGCTTCAACTCATAGCAATCCACAATCACAACAGAACGCCCTCCTTTGTCGGTATTGTGTAGCACTGGCGAAGTAAAATAATAATAAAAATGGCTACTAAACCGAAGCTTCAGCACTGCTACGAGTATAAACAAAGAACGCAGTGCGAAAACGCTCCAAGATCGTTTCACAAACATTTCTTCGTAAATCAAAGTCACTTTCTTTCAGTTCTTTAACGATTTTAATTTTAAAACGATGGAACTTCAGATCTTTTATTAAAATTTCAAGTATAATCGCTCTTGGTAGTTCCAGTGAGGCTGCTCTGTTCCGTATTGAAAGTCGCGGATTTTAACGTAAACTGCTTTCAACCAGTTCAATGTTTTGAAGATTGACTGGGCCCTGGCCGTGGGCCATGCATGGTCACTCGACTACTGCGACATCGTGACTGACAAATCCGCACAATCGATAATTCCAACGGCGCCACCCTCCCTCCGCACCGTTTATTACTTTTTGAAATAATCGTGTTTAAAAATATAATTTTGCCACCAGACACCCTGTATATTTGCATTCTTCAACTCTGATCTATATTTGAGTTAACGCCATTGAAATATGTTATTCCCCTGTTAACACATTGAATGTGCAGACTCATGAGTTCAGAATGGCATAAAAAATCTGCATTTATAAGAAAAAATTGTAACACTAAAAAATGTTTGTTAATTAAATAAAAAATTTAAATTATATGTCCTGATTCCATTAATGTGTACTTGTGTTGAAGCATTAAAACAAATTGTCCGTTTGCAGCATTTTGCTGGAGACGACTTTGTCGCATTCCAGCACATCAAAAACATTTAAAATCATTTTGAAACTCAAAGGCTTAAATTGAACCGATCTAAGTTAAAGCAGTCCAATCTGAATAAATTTTGCTAACCAAAAATCACTAGTCTCGCATAAATAAAATAAAGAAAATAAATAAAATAATAAATGTGTATCTCTTATACGCGGACACCTCTCAGAACCGGACCAAAATACAGCGACAGTGAGTGTCAGGTTATGAGAGGTTTGACTGCAAATGCGTTTGCAACACATAAAAACGGAATAAATTTGAACTGTTTGTTATTGCCTGCATCATTGAAATGTGTACGTATGTGCAATAAAGTTTATTATTCAAGTACGTAACGTATACGCGTCAATAGGATTACTAGAACTTTTCTCAAAATTAATTAATGGAAAAAAATGTTATGAAAAAATTCTAGCATACTTTAAGGATGTTTGAATTATATGAGCCACCCGATTATATTCAAACCCAAAAATTAGCTTCAAACAGGCCTGTTCTGCAAACCACTTTTTCTCAAAGTGAATTGAAATCACGGAAATGGTGTTCTGCACACAATAATTTTAATAATCTCGCGATTTGAAATCGTCAGCTAAATATGACTGACGATTTGAAATCACTTAATTATTTTTTTTATGTATTTCGTTTAGAATTCAATAAAAATGCTACAATATATTTCATGTGATTTGTTTTCTATTTATTTTTGTAATAAAATTGGTTTTGCTACATATAAAAACTCAAATATGAGCAGTCAGCTGGTTAATATTTTCGAACATGTTTTTGAGGTTGCCAAAGTAACACAGTCTTTAGAAGTCATGTAAATTATATAAATATTTTACCATCATGTTCTTTATTTAAGACAAATTTTATATATTGTTGTATAAAAAATCAATATAGCCAATAATTAAATCATTTTTGTGCAAATTTATAAATAAGTAAATGCAAAATTTAAGTAAATTTTGTTAATGAAAACACTGGCAACTTCGCAATTATACATACATTTGAATGCAGTTATTTTGTTGTGCTAATAAAAAATTTATGGTTTGTAAAGCTTCACGCTCTTTTTTTAAATGATGCTTTCTTAAAGCAATTATTGACAATAAAGTAGCTCCTGGCATTTTTATATTCTTTATTTCATCTAATATTTCAATTCACAATGCAAAAATATAAACAAATATAAAACATCAGCTGTTTTCGAAAAATTAAAACCACGCCGAAAAATGTAAAATCGCAGCGTGGTTTCAAAACGGATCGTCAATTCAAATCACGTGGTTTGCAGAACAGGCCTGAAAATATTATTTTTGAGCAGAGCAAAATTTAAAATTGCCTCAAAACCCTGGTGAATTAATAACAGGCGAGCTTACTAGCCCAGCTGGCGACTATTTATCACTGTTTGATGTCAAAATTGTATGAATTATTTTGACAGCGGACAATGATTTTTGGTTGTTGTCGTTGTACTAGTATGTTTACCTGGTATTAATTCGACTTGCTCAAAACCACAAAAACTGTCGAAAATATGAAAAAAAATTCTTCTAATTTTTTGACCTCTTTTTTATTAATTACACTAATTATTTAAGCTGTACGTTTTTTTTTTTTAATATACTATGTAATATTTATTATGTAAATGTTATTCGATATTTCGCTACTTCTTTGTGTAGCTTCTTCAGGAAAATTGGTTTTTGTTTATAATGAAAAAATATTTTTATAAAATTCACAATACAGAAAAAGTTCTTGTCAATGAAAATTCAAATTAAATTTAAATTTTGTTTATAATGAAAAAATATATGAAAATTCAAATTCAAATTTAAATTTAATTTTAATTTTTGAAAAAATATTTTTTTGTTATAAATAAAAAACAGTTTTCCTGAAGAAGCTACACAAAGGAGTAGCGAAATATCGAATAAAATTAAATATTACATTCATACTTCTTTTTATTTGACCTTCTAGTTTTATTGTATGTAATAATATTAGTTGGCAATTTAGGTCTTTTTTATAAAAAAAGTTTTATTTATTTATTTATTTTTTCGATATTTCGCTAACTTTTTTTTTTTTTTTTTTTTTTTTTTTTTTTTTTTTTTTGAATAAAATTATTTCACAAACATAAAATCAAAATATTTTATATTTATTTTTTTTATAAAAAAGACTTACATTGCTAATTATTATTACATTACATACAATTAAATATTACATATACAGTCGAACTTCTCTATAGCGAACTTCTCTATAACGAAATCTTCTCTATAACAAATAAAATTCGTGAACACAACATTTTTGTGAGTATTTTCATACATTTTGATCTCCCTATAACGAACTTCCCTATTGCGAAGTTCTCTCTGTAACGTACAATTTTTTAAGACCTAAATAGTATTTTTCACACTAAATAATCTCTCTATTGCGAAGTTTTTAGCAATCGATTTTTTGCATCAATTTAGTCACATATGTATGTATTAATAAAAAAAAAAGTAATGTGTTCATGTAAAAACAATTTTTTTTTGTCTTATTAAATATATTTTCTACATAAAAAAAATGTAGTCAAAATTTTCTACAGTTTCTCTAGAACGTAGAAATTTGACGGTCCCCAACTGCTACGTTATAGAGAAGTTCGACTGTATATAAAAAAAAAAAAAAAAGACCTACAGCTTAAATAATTAGTGTAATTAATATGAAAAAAAAAATAGAAATTTTCCACAATTCGGAAAGAAATAAAATATTTATTAAAAATAGCTGCAACTGTAAAAACTGAATTTTTGAAAAATTGATTTTGCGGCCAATAGTAGTTACGCGATTCAAATTACCGATGGGTTATTTAAAAAAAAAAAAAAAAAATAAAACACCAATTTCGGTTTGAAAAAAATGAGTTTTATTCGTCTGATTGTAAATTAAAAAAAATAAAACTTAAAATTAGCTTTTATTAACTTGTCAGCTTAATTGTTGTGTTTGTTTAATTTTGATTGGTTGATTTAATTAAAATTAAATTATTGCAAAATGCTGCATTTTCTATTTATTATTCTTCCAAGAATTCTTATTGGTGGGAACCATAAAATTGTTAAACTTTAACAAAATGCAAGATTGCATTTGCTATGCCTTTATATTACCGGGAATGCAATTCAATGCTTTTATTTATATTTGAACTTCCTCGTCTGGTTTTTAAAATTTCTATATTAATTAAAACCATCGTCATTTGTTCATTGGCAATGGCCATAGTCGGCCTCATTCCAATTGCGTGTAAAATTTGCTTCAATTAAGGTCAAACATTAAGTTTTGACCGCAACTGTTAAAGAAAAAAAAACAGGAAAATCAAAAATGTGGTTCTATGGACATCAGTTATTGAAGCACTGTTGGCCACGGCCGAGAGTAATAAATGTATGTACTGCCATATATGAACACCAATACACCGAAAACATATGATAACACTTACATCCTCGTATTCATGGTGTGTGAAGAAATGGTTGAATGGGTTTTTCTCCTCCACCGATTTTAAAATCTCATTTTTTACTTCTGTTTCCAAAAAATTTATTATCATTTCTTTCTTGCTTTCCCTGCCATGTTTGTTTTTGTTCCTAAAGCTTAACTTCTATTTTATTTTTGTATATGAATGTACATATTTAAGATACTTGCAGTAATACACACATGGATTTAAATTGAGGGCGGCCGTACAGGGAATCGTCGCCTCATCAGAGAGTTATGTTGGGGCTCTGATTCAAGCAGATAAAATATGGGACTCCCTACAGTGTAAGTCTGAGTTTAGACGAGCAAACATTTGATAGAAAAACATTTGGAATTCGCTTTTGTTTTTTCATTTGCGGTAAAACAGACGAAAATGTGTGCCGGTGACATGCCATTATGATTGTTAATATTATCCCACTGTTATTGTTATTTTTGTAAAGCAAAGAAAATGTGAACAAAGTGTGCCATCGAGTAGCGAACAAATGTTTCCTCGTCTAAACTCAGTCTAAGCGAAATGAAAAATTTTTCAATCTTTTTAAAGAGGCCAAGACGAATTGTTTAACAGGTCCATGCATCCCTTTAAAAAACATTTTGTTTGCGTTTTAAAGGCGAATTCAACACCCCGGCTGTCAAAATGAGTTGATTAAAAAAAGATGCATATTGAATTTCTCTTTTTTCTTCTAAAATTTATTTTTCCACCGACTGCACACTTGTATTTTTAATTTTCTTCTTAATTCACCAGATTTATATGGCGCGAACAAAGAAGAAAATCTGACAGTTTAGGAGTTGGGCGAATTGATAACAGCTGATGCCTGCACGTGGTATCAATTAGCCTTGATATGGGGCCTGATGACAAAAACAGCTGATTAAAATATAAAAAGGCTTTTTTAAATTGAAACAAAAAAATAGCGTGTGCGATGAAAAGTTCTGGATTGTTACCTCCGTACTCTAGTGCATGAGCATTAGTTTTATCAATATGGAGGTGCGAGTTTGATTCCCGCCTAGACCCTGAGTGTTTCTGCAGACAAGCTATAAGAGCTTCGTAGAGTTTGTGTTGTTAAAAAAAAGAAACTATTTAAAATATCTTAACGTTTGTCGTGTTGTTTTCTTTTAATACAGGGTGTCTGGTGGCAAATTAATATTTTTAAATACGATTATTTCAAAAAGTAATAAACGGTGCGGAGGGAGGGTGGCGCCATTGGAATTATCGATTGTGCGGATTTGTCAGTCACGTTGTCACAGTGATCGAGTGAGCATCGCGCGTTCGCTGTGGAAAGATTTTTTAAGAGAAATGATTCTTACGTAATTGCTCGTCGACAATTTTGTTCAAAGTTCGGTATTCGGCGAATAAGTGATGAACCGAATGTAAATTTCATTCGTTCGTTGCTGCAGAGATTCCGCGCAACTGCTTCGGCTATTAATGCCCCACTATCGATCTTCAACGACTCCCGAAATCATTGAACTGGTTGAAAGCAATTTACGTGAAAATCCGCGACTTTCAATACGGATAAGAGCAGCCTCACTGGAACTTCCAAGAGCGATTATTCATGAAATTTTAAAAAAAGATTTGAAGTTTCATCCTTTTAAATTTAAAATCGTTCAAGAACTGAAAGCAAGTAACTTTAATTTACGCAGAAATTTTTGTGAAACGATGTTGGAGCGTTTTCGCACAACAAATCCCATTTTTTGGAGCCACGAGGCTCATTTTCACTTAAATGGCCACGTCAATAAGCAAAACTGCATTTACTGGTCTCCAAGAACCCTCAACACTTGATTGAAACATCAAAAATCATTGCATTGCCACAGGGTAACTGTTTGGTGTGGCTTATCCACGCATGAGATAATTGGACCATTTTTTTTTTTCGAAAATTCTCGAGGCCAGGCAACGAATGTCAACGGTGAAAATTATCGACGCATGATTACGGAATTCTTTTTGCCAAACCTGCGAGCTCATCCATCGTACTCTTCACACACGTGGTTTCAACAGAATGGGGTGACTGTACACACAGCCAGAGCTTCGATGAATTTGCTTCGGGAAAATTTCCTCCAAAAACTGATCAGTTGCTTTGGGGACATCGCATGGCCACCGAGGTCGCCCCATCTAATTCCCGTGGATTTTTTTTTTGTTGAGCTACCTCAAAGAGGAGGTTTATAATGACAATCCCCAATCTCTTGTGGCTTTAAAGGAAAATATTCGTCGAGAAATCAGTTCAATTGAATCAAGTTTAATACAGCGTGTGGCGCAGAACACAAGGCTCCGTTTTGAACAGGGTGTTCAACTCGACGGAAGACCTCTGGAGAACATACTCTTTAAAAAATAAAATCCGCATTTCCAGTCTATCGTTCAATGCTCTTAACAAAACTTTGTGTCAATTATTACGGTTTTTATTTAAGTTTTCAAAATATAAATCTGCTACCAGACACCCTGTATTATGGATTGAAGTGAGGTGGACTGTGGCTGTTAAGACTGTAACACTGCCAATCTGGTTGGCTTCCTATCGTTAAAATGTAAGACTTTCGGTGTGTAAAGCAGAACTTATTCAAACGTTTAAGTGATTATTTGTTTTTGTATAAAATTTCTTCTAGAAGTCTTTAATTTTCTGTTTTTTTATTGAAAATTTCCAAGAAATTATAATTTCAGAAAACCATTAATGAGTTTTCGTTTCCCCATTGTCAGTGAAAAAAATCCTAGACCAACAATAAAGGCCCCTAAACATTTGGCTCTTCGCACACCTGCACGCTGTCCCTAAATTATTACCCGCTACAATTTATATTCATACTGATGTGTAGAGGATGTGCAGATACGCAATATAAAAATGAATTTATGTTTGGATTTATTTTAGCTGTTTTGGGTGTGTGTGTGGGTTTAAATACTTATAAGTATATTCAATTCAATCCAGTGTTTACACAATTTCTGTTAACTTTTTTTTTTTTACGTTTTTGCGTTTGTATAAGAAATATGCTGCTAACGAGTGCAAAATATTTGGTTTTTTATTTTAATTTTTCTTTTAACAATTTATTTTAAAGTTTAGTGTAGTGTGTAGCTGCATTTCCTATGGAATGTTAGAAAGGGATGGAGAGAGAAGCATATGCTCGCTCTACTTCTTTGATTGTCATGACTCTGCACAGGCAGTTAAAAATCTGTAGTATTGTCCTCCGTATAAACTATTGAAATAAATATTTATTTTTCAAATATTTAATTCAGTCGACGGAGAAATGCGAGAAATTTAATGATTTCTTTGACTCGGTATGTTGCGACTGCCTTTTTGATAAACGCCAAGGTTGCATGGCAATTTGGTAATTCTTGGTTTATAAATAATTTCTGTCGCATATATATTTTTTGTAAAGTTTATCTTAATGCAGTTGACTTCTGGCCCAGACTGAACAATAGACACGCTGAGATTCTGGGGGACCAGAGACACGTTCAGGTAGACTAAATGGTACCGTATACTTTCTCGATAGGAGAATTGACTTCGAGATTTTGCCTAGGACTATGCTGTTGAAGTCTATACTGACAGCTCTAGGATACAAGATAGAGTAGGCTGTTTTATATACATGAGGGGTCCTGGCATTAAACTTTCACATAGACTGCCTGACCACTGCAATGTATTTGAGGCGGAAATCATGGCCATACAGAAAGAAGTTTGTACAATGTTTGTCGGGTAGCCGAATTTTACCTGAGAATCTGCAGATTTACTCTGAAAGGCAGGTAGTAATCGAGTCCCTGACGGGCGTCACTTCGACATCCGTGCTCGCCCATGAGTGCCGGAGTTTTCTTAATGAATTCTCGGAGCAATCCAGGTTAACTCTTATATGGGTCCCGCTACACTTTGATATCATCGGTTATTGAGTTGCTGATGGGCTGGCTAAGGCGTGTACAGATCTCCCAGTTTCCGAACTATTACCGAGCGTAGGTCTCGGTTAAACTGAATATCCTTCGGTCGGTTTATGAGGAGGCCCAGTTTAGTTGGCAGCATGAGGCGACGTATAGTGTTGCTAGGCTCTGCTGGTCCAACCTGGATGGGAAGAGGACCAAGTGTCTTTTTTCCTTCAAACGCATGGCCATCCATCGCACTGTCGTGGTTCTCCCGGTCCATTGCCTCACTGAAAAGCATGGCGATATATTCGGCATTCCCTCCTCCTAAGGAGGAGAAGGAGGAGGAGGAGACGGTTGCTCACCTCATGAGTCAGTGTACGGCTCTTGCAATCAAACGTTGGAGATTCCCAACCTCTCATTTCCTGTCATCTTTGACTGAACTCTCCCAGGTGAGGACTTCCTCAATAGCGGTATTTATTTTCGAGTCGGAATGGTTTCATGTGGCGACTGTCTGATACCCGGCTGTGAATTGCTTATGGTACCACAAAGGGCCTAAAAGCTGGCCTAAGTGGGACGTTTTCTCTCGGGGAGGGTCCGTCACCTAACCTAACGTAACGTAACGTAATGTTTATCTACATCCAGGGATGGTAACTAGTCGGTAGGTATAACCTTTTATGAACAAAGAACCCAAAACAGAAATGAACTAAGTCCCCAGAATTTTTATATGGGAAACAACAACTTATTTTTTGGGAACTTATTTCGCTTTTAGGAAAATTTTTGGGGACCAAGTTAATTTTTAAATTTGTCGGCTTAGTTCATATGAACTAATTTTGTTGAAGTTGGTTGGTTCAGGTGGTGCCACCCGCCAAGGAGCGGCTCAATAAAGTTCCGTTTTGATACCGCAAAACTCACGAAACCCTGAAGAAGTAACTGATGTGGACTGTAGTATTCAGCATCTAAAGGCAGCCGGCCATATCCAAGCATGATAACAATCTGGTGGGGATCATCTCCCCGATGGCTTTAACATCCGCAAAGAACGAGATTCCCAGCTCACCTGCATGGGGCCGGCCACTCCCCCTATAGAAGGAAAACCCATTCGTCGCTATGGTCCTCACCACAGCCCCTGTATAGTGTATTTCCACCCATCTCTTGCCTCCGCAAAGGTCAGTAACCGCTACAGACTGTCACAAAATGGGAATTGTTGTTCCTTGACATTTTCATAATGTTCGCCGTCCTCTGCTTTCTATTGATCGGCCAAATCTTCTGCCTTTCCCAAAAACCCCAGCTCAAAAACTCTGACTAATCGCACGTACTGGTATCAGGATATCTGTATATTGTGGGTGGGAGAAAACCGTCCCCTTGCGAGCAAGTTTTTTGGTAATTTCGCTTTCCTCAATATCACAGTGAACGTGTGCCCCAAGTAGAGTCAGCTGACCGTTCCTGTTTCCCTACAACGTGTGAGCAGCTTCGATTATGATGTCCTCGAGTTTAAGGACAGAACTGCACTCTGGTTGTCGGTGAAAATCCTAATATTACGTCTGCCTGGAAGATACTCGCGTAATCGGGAAGTCTGTAAGAGTTGCTGATATCCAGCTGTTTGCAATAAACTCCGTGGCCTATTTTCGAACCATCGGTAGAAAAATAAAGTTCTCCACTGTCGTCAGTGCTGAAATTTCTCCTCCACCAACTACTCGAAGGAATAATGGCAGGCCAAATTGGTCTGAAGTCAAGAACTGATTTCCAGTAGTCTGTGACTGCTGGAAACTCCCCTGACCGTACGGCCTGAGATGCCACTGATTCATCTCCCTCAGCCGTCTTGCACCGCACAACAGGCCGTGTGCATGCTGTAAAGATCAAGCGGCAGCAAAAGGAGCCTGACGTCCACGGTCGCCCCAGAGCAGGTAGTTCATTGCTGTTGTGGGGACTTCGTTCATGCCGCCCTTTGCCGGAACCTTGTCTATATTGTCGTTGTATTGTTCAGTGCAACTTTAAAATTCTTTTTTGTTTTTGCTTTTAGTGCTGCAGAATGAAATTAACTTTGAACGACATGTTCATGTAAACTGAGAGTAAGAAAAAATGTTTTGCACGTTGTGTGCTGTGGCATTGAGTTGAGCGACAGTCCAACTTTGAAATTAATTCCTATAAAGTTTTTATAAAAAGCAGATATTTTTTTGCTAATATTTCGGCAAGAAAATAATTACAACCCACTAAGACCGCATAACAAATGTAAAGTTCTTAAGGTGGCAAAGAAAAAAATGTCACCATTAGCCCAACATCATGTGCCCTTCGAAAGTATTCTGCATTTTTTTTTGTTCTTTTACTTTTTATCAGCTCATTGTGAAGATATAAAAAAAAATTATAATTTTCCGAAGCAACAAATGAAACAAGTAGACAAAGACAAGTTGTTAGACATTAAAGAAGAAGGAAAGCAAAAAGAAAAACATTATGCGAACACTTATTGCAATTGCATGAACCCAGAAAAGCCTCTAATAAAGCAAAAAAAGAAAAAAAAAAATAGAGTAAAAGGAAAGATGTACGGCGAACAATTACTTCATTCAGAAAATATAAAGAGATACTTAAGAAGAAATTTGGAGAAAAAAAAAATAGAAAATAGAAAATAGACAAAAGCGGATTTGTCACACTGAAAGCGTGTTAGTCAAGTGGCCAAAAGAAAGTGAACTTAAGAAAATGCTCAAGTCTGCTGAATAAAGTGCGGTTTGTTACACGTTTTTTTTTTCTGTCGTCGATGTACGCGTTCTGTGTTCATTCAACAAAATATGCCACCAAATCGCTGGAGAAAAAAAACATTTTCTTTTTCTAAATAAAACCGAAACACGGGCAAAGAGAAACCGTAAAGTACAGCCAGATTTGCATGCAAGATCCTGTACAGATTTGTTACAAACAAGTTCAAAGTGCATTATAAAACGTTTAAAAATAAATTTCGTAGATGATAAAATGCGTTCGCATTTAAATTATGAAAAGAAAACAGCACAACATCAGGAGCACACAACAAGGCTTCAATTAGGGTCAAGAAAACAAGAAAACAAAAAAAAAAAAAAAATAAAGAAATAATGCAACACATGTACAAGGTGGGGCAAAAGTCATCAACGTAATTGAAAAACATTGAAAATTTTGCAAATGGCGGCAAATGTGAAGTCGGTTTTGACATTTGTGAAGTGAACAAAGGCAGAATACAATTCGTACAATTCGAACGCGAAATATAGCTGTGTACACACGAATGGCAGATACAGTTAAATTAAATTTTTTCGAACTTTTAAGTTTTCTAAGCGTTTTTTTTTTTAAATTGAAATAAGAAGTTGATGGTGGCGATTGCTCGATGGATGGTAGTCTGCACGTTGACTACAAAACCAGTAACACCCCTGGATTCAACTCTCAACTCCAGTTTCAGACTAAAATTATAAAAAAAAACATTTCGCATTTTTCTGATGTGCATTAGTGTGTCTTTGTGTGTCAGTTGTTGTCGGAAGATTTCAGTGGCGAAGGCATAGTCACTGGTCACTGAACAATACCGTCTTCAGCTGATAGCAATCCACAATTGCATCAGAACGCCCTCCTTCGTCGGTATTGTGTAGCACCGGCGAAGTAAAATAATAATAAAAAAATGGCTACTAAGCTTCGGTTCAGCACTGCTATAAACAAAGAACGTGCAAAAGCAGAGCTGTAAAATAATTAATCAAGCTTCACCTCCTGTCGTTTCTCTAACTATCCCTTTCCTAAAGTTCCAGCACAATGCTTCGCATGTGTAGGAGTCATCTCCTGAGTGCTTTTTTTCGATATACTCGTAATATGTTTAATTTAAATTTTTTGATATAATTTTCATCATTACGCAGCAAAGAGCGAAATGCAATAGAAATAGAAAAAGAAATGGCTTCAATTGCAAAATAAACTGGTTCAACTTAGCTGAAGAACGCATGAGTTTAACGTAGGAGTGTCATTGGCGAGCACGTGTAAGAAATGTTGATTTAATTTATACTGGCTGTTTAAAAGTTCAGTCAACCTTAATATTTTCGTGTGCAAAAAATATTAATTTCTACTGAGTAAAGCAGTAGTCAAGGATTGTTGGTTGTCTTCTCTTTTCTAATAAGTCTTGATCTTTTTCGTGCGCATATTGACAAGGTCTGACATTTGATTTGCATCTTTATTGTCTGCAAACCATTTTATCCTGGTATCCTCGGAAAACTCACTTTAATTGACTCGTCGTTTTCTCTTTCGGAAACTGTGAAATCATCGTTATGTTCTGAAATTTGATCATTGTATCAATTGTACATTTTATCAAGGCTGATGTCAACATTATTCCCCACCTTTGAGATCGACAGTTGGACTTCTCGAATTTTATCGTCTATTTGATTTAATAATTTTAGTCAACGTAAATGTAGTCTGCATTATCATTCTGCTACTTTTTTCCACGCTTTTATAAGTACAGCTCAAAAAAGTTAACTGAAAAGAAAACTTTTTAGAGCGGCACGTGGACGCCCAATATCAGTTAACTTACCCGAGCAATTAACTTTTACGCTTTAACTTTAACTTTATCAAGATTCTACTGTATTACGATATATTAAAAAAAAAAATTCCGTCAAATGTTTAACAAACATATGAACTTATAACTTTTGTCTGGCCACATTGTCACAAAAAAGGCACTGTCATTGATTACATTGTACGACAATAATATTGTCAGACATCTGAAAATTGTGACAACACCCGGCAGTGCAATTGACAAAGTAATTGCCAGATATTGTACGGTCATTTGTTATTATAAGATGTGCTTAATTTAGTCCTCTGTACAATAACACCATTGTAACATAAATATTTCTATTGGCAACACTGGCCATAAATATTAAGAGCCAATGTTTAACATCGGCAGCGCTGGCAACTTCTTCTTATACAATAATGTGACAACTGTGTGAACTGACAATTTTTGTTGGCTACTAAATTTATTGTCGGACAACTGCACAGTGTGATAATGAAATTGCCAGGTTTTCTTACTATAGTCTGAACTGACAATTTACCTTCTACTGGCAAGTTTTCGTTGTCATATCTTACAATACTTTTTTTTTAAACTTTTAAATCTTTGGAGGCAGTATTTTATTTTTTTTTTTCAAGACAATACAAACTCTACGAAGCTCTTACAGTTTGTCTGCAGAAACACCCATGCACTAGACTACGGAGCCACCCCAAAATATTGTAAGATGTAACAATCGTGTGTACATAGCTTAATTTTTCCAGTTGTTTGGACAACAATTCGTCGGTTGTGTTGGCATGAATTTCGTCGCAGATTTCCGGGCCGTTCGACAACACCTACTGGACATACATTGCGACGTTTGGCCACTAGACTTGAAAAGGCTGGGACAACACGAGCTGTTCTCAAGGCTGGCCGAGACCGGAGCAGCCGTTCTGATGGGAATATCACTGCTGATGGCCAAGATGTCGAAGAGAAGCCCGGAACATCGACCAGACGATGTGCCAGCCGCCGCTCCCTACGCAGAATTTTCGTGAAAGAATTCAATGTGTTGCCTTACAAAATGCATCAGCAAAAGAACAGCGTGTAATTACTTTTGTCCCACCTTGTACATACATACAGAGGCACAATTTCCACAATAATTTTTCTTTTTTTTTTTGCCGGAGTATTTAAAAGACCATCTGAAGGGCCAGCAAATGCTCGCAACCTCACTGAACCAGCGAAATGGAAATTTAAGTGGCGAACAATTTTGAAAAATGCAAAACAATTAACATTTTCTTCTCATTACATAACAACTGAAATTATATTTAAATAAAGACAACACAAGCAGCACAATACCCTGCCATCTGGGATTCAATTTTTAAAGGAGTTCCCAGTATCAGTTGCATTGGCTGTGCGAAAAAGCACAAACCATGAACAAAATGAATTTATGAAGTTTTAAAAGTTCAAAACGACTGAGCGAAAGAAGAAAAAAACACAAGACATTTCAAATGCACACAACTTTTTCGATTTGTGAAAAGTATCAATTGTAAAGTATTATAAAAAAAAATTTACTTGCTGGCCCCTACAGGGATCACATCTTTTTTTTTTAAGAAAATTAGATTTCTGTCAACAAGGACAGTGTGATTTACCTTATTTTTTTTGCAGAGTATAACATTGAGAAGAGAGAGCCAGGTAACGAAGTGACACAGCTGGGCTTAAGTTTTTTTTATTTGTAAAGCAGAGTTGCCACACATCTGGTCTTAAAGCCGTTCTGACACTCCACTTTTTTTTATGATTTCAATTAGAATTTAAAAATTGTTCATTAATCAAACAATGTTTTATTTTTTTCTTATTTTTAACAACACAAACTCTACGAAGCTCTTATAGCTTGTCTGTAGAAACACCCAGGGTCTAGGCGGGAATCGAACCCGCACCTTCATATTGATAAGACTAATGCTCATGCACTAGAATACGGAGGCGCCCTATTTAATATATGCAATGCATTGTACTGCAACTAAATAGAGAGAGAGAGAGAGAGAGAAAAAGAGAGAGAGTGAGAAAGGGATAGTCTAGAGAATAGGCAGAGAGAATAAGTGAGAGTGTTGGTGAAAGATAGACAGCTTAATTTTTGTACAACTCTGCGAAGTTGCGGGGTCTCTGATGTTAATTTTGACGCATTATTTTCTTTTAAGCTGAGGTGAGCCAAAATTTTTGTACTTCGCCCACGTTTCATTGCTCCAATACCGACGAAGGAGGGTGCTGTATCACAGAAAACTCAGAAAAAACTTTTTTGAATCGACTAAGCTGGGAATCGGACCCGGCTCCTTCTGGTAGCAGAGACAACACGGTAACTATACGCCATCACCACTCCCCTTATTTTTAAGAGACCAAACATTATTCAAATAAAATCCTGTGAGAAGTACATTGATCGACAGTGTTCCAACGATAAGAATGCTGATGATGAAAGTGTAGCGGCCTTCCACAACAACATGTTGTTCTGTTCTGCCCTTCTGTTTGTCATTGTAATTTACAAGTTCATTTGATTGAATTTGTTGCTTAATAACATGTAATTTTACTCCGATGCATATACGCACTAATTCAATTAATTAAAAATTAAATAAATGAATTAAATAAGAGAAAAAAGTAAAAGAAAAAAAAATAATTCCATTTAAAGTAGACAAGCTGATCTATTAACAAAAAAAAGGGATTCTTTTTCGGAATTGTATGCCATTAAAATTTTATTTAATTCATAACTTTGTTCTTAGCTTAATTACATCAGTATTTAAGGAGGCAATCAAAACTTTAGTGAACGTGAACAAGCAGTGCTAAAACATTTACCATCTCATAACCCTTAATTTACATTTAATTTGCGAGAAAAATATAATTTCTAAAGTTTCATAATACGAGCGCTTGTGATTCACAAAATAAATGCTCGTTAAGTATCTCCTACACTCGGTCATGCGAGTATCAGCCATCTAAAATGTTGTTAAACACAATACGAAGTGGGAATTGTTAGTTACCTGCGAGTCCTTTAAACATTCAATAAATAATGGGTCCTTTTACTGAAAAATTCACAACAAACAAGCCGCAAGTGTATTTGTCTATGATTCTTAGTGCACAAATCTTCATAAATGTTCTTAAAACCCACTACTTCTTTTTTACCTTATACACACACACACACACATACACACTTTTTCCTACAACATGTTTCCCAAAAGATATTTGTCAACGACAAAATTGTTTACAGCCATTTTCATGCAATACTCATCCCCCATACCCCCTCACACACACACACACACACACACACACACACACACACAAAATCCCTCAGAGACATTTACAGTTACTTTATCTAAGAAAATCCACACACTTTCATTAGCAACTACTTTTAGAGCAGTGTATATTTATTTGGTTGTGCTGAGATTCCTTCCAGTCTTCTTTCCAGTTGAAATATACTTTGAACGTGCATACTTACACGAACACACACATACATACATACATATGCAAGTGTAATTACATTTATAACGAATATAGATTGTGCTTGCTATAAATTTGGGTGGCGCACATTTTTTGAAAATCCATTATCGCTTAATCTTCCCACTTTCCTGTTTCTCTTTTTGCTTTCCCCTTTCTGTTTTATTCTTTTTCTTCCTACTTTTCTCTTTTTTTCTTTCCCATTTTATTGTTTCTTTTTTCTTCCTTCTTTTTCGTTCCTTCTACTTTTTTTCTTTAACCGGCACTCAGGGGATGACCCCTGCACATACGATGCATTGTGCCGGCACTAAGAAATAAAGTTTTAGGAGAGTGCTTATTAACATTCGATTTGAATTTTCCCACGTCAAAAGTGACAGATGTGATCAAGATTTTCGTGGATACCTGCGCATAGCGTCGTAACCCACGGTGATCTCAACAACGGATGAATTTTAGAACGCTCACCACTGCCGCCATTGGCACATGGAAACACAGCTTGTGACTTAATCACACACAGGTTGCAATCCTTAATCATAGTTATTTCCAGCCTTTGCTGAGGTGTTTCGGGCTGTCTAAACCCTGTGTAATATCAGAGAGATAAACACTGCGGTGACTACTGTTGAGTGGCAACAGCATCAGGACACATCTAATGAAAATGACGGTAAGTCCGGAACAGACCTATAACTAATCTCCCCGCGCAACTTCGGGTATTAACCACAGCCACCTGGAAGCCATCCACAATAAAATGGAACACAACAAAAACCTGTTTGGAGTAGACACGAAGTACCGTCCGACAAAGTCTTCAACTAGAAGACCCAGCCATATTGTCATCAGACTTTCAATTCCGTGTGGTAGCCATGAAGACATGGTCCCCAAAGCTCAAGCGAGCTAAGTGTCATTAAACCCGTACTTTGCAGAAGCTTTGTGGGTACCCGGTTTCCCATCGAACCATAAACTATAAGGGCTGGGGTTAAGCAGCAAAATACCGTAAAACAATCCAAGTGAGATCTCTGGTAGGATTTCGAAGAGTCGCCTCCTCTGTCATGTTTTAACTTCTGGAAAAACTCAAGGCGATGCATCACCTTCCCCTTTAATACTTGACCAAAGGCCCTGTATATACGAGTACGAAACTATCCTAAGACTGTAACGTCCATCTTCATTGATATAAAGAACAATAGTGTTATTTCTCCATCTAGTTAGCTACGTACCGCCCGGTGCCCCGGTAGTCCAGTGAGTAGTGTGTTAGTTTATTAGTGCGGCGTCCTAGGTTCGATTCCTAGCAGAGACTCTGGTATGCATCACTACAACACGTGAAAGTTTTTACACAACAGGTATCACAAAGAGACCATAATAAATTGGATCCAAGTGGGCTGAGAGCTTTCTTTACCTTTACATCCAGCAACCTGCCGACCTAGCCAAACCTAACCTAGCTACGTACCACGGGAGTGCTAAATTTCCGTAGGTTGTGAACAAGTCCACAATTCCCCTGTTGGGGTCAAAAGTGACAGGAAGACCTCTGCAGGCAGTCCATTCCACATACGGACTGTTCGACCAAAACATCTATTTTCTCTGTAATGCGTAGTTCGAGTCGCTGTCAAATCGACCACAAATGGATGCGTTCTAAATGATAATCGCATTGTGCTCACGAATATCCGGGTTTCGGGAACAATTTCTCTGATTTTATTATAGTAACGATAGAACAACGAAACGCACTTTCTACGTTCTACTTCGTATTTTTCTATTTTTATCGTTTTTTATTTTTATTATTTCTTTTCACTTCCTTCTTTCTTCTTTATCCTTTCTTCTTCTTACTTGTTTATTTTCTTCTTCTCTCTTTCTCATCTTCTTTTCCTTAATCTTCATTCTTCTGCTTTGTTTCTTTTTTATTCTTACTTCTTCCCACCTTCTCCCTTTTTATTTATACTTTCTATATTCTTCTTTTTTCTTTCTTCTTTCTTCTTCCTAATTACCGCTTTTATTCTTTCTCATTTATTCTCTATTTTCTTCTTCCTTTTTCTCTTTTATTTCTTCGCGGTTTCTTTATCTTTCTTCATACTCAATACTTCCTTCTTCGTATTTTTCTAGTTCTCTTTTCTTTTTTTAATTTTTTTCCTTGCTTCTTTCTTCTTCCTTCTTTCTTCTTTATCCCATCTTCTTCCAACTTGTTCCTTTTCTTCATCTCTCTTTCTTATTTGCTTTTCTACATTCTTTTTCTTTGTTTGTTTTTTATTTTTACTTCTTCCTACCTTCTCATCTCTTATTTCTTCTTATTCCTACTTTCTATTTTCTTCTCTTTCCTTTCTTCTTTCTTTTTCTGTCTTCTGTCTTCTTTCTTGTTTCTAATTTCTGCTTTTATTCTCTGTCATTTATTCTCTCTTTTATTGTTCCTTCTTCTTTCTTTCTTCATAATCAATACTTTCTTCTTCGTATTTTTCTAGCTCTCTTCTTTTCTTTTATTTTTTTTCCTTACTTCTTTCTTCTTTATCCGTTCTTCTTCCAACTAGTTCCTTTTCTTAATCTCTCTTTCTTATTTGCTTTTCTACATTCTTTTTCTTAGTTTGTTTTTTATTTTTTACTTATTCCTAACTTCTCATCTCTTATTTCTTCTTCTTATTCCTACTTTTTATTTTCTTCTTTTTCTTTCTTTCTGTTTCTTTATTCTTTCTTCGTCCTAATTTCACCTTCTATTCTTTCTTCTTTCTTCTTTCTTTCTGCTTCGCTGTTATTTCTTCGCCCCTTGTTCATCTTTCTTCATACTTAATCCTTTCTCCTTTTTCCTTCGTTATTTATTCTTTCGCCATTCCCCAATCAAACTAAATTTTCCATTCAGATATATATTTACAGAGTAGGGAAACAAACAATGGGAGTGTGCCAGCAAAGTGGCTTTCCTCTTCATTCATCGTTTAAATTTGATCGTTCATCTAACAAAAGAACACAAATTTACAATGAAAAGTTTACCTCTCAATAAGTTTCGCCCCTACAATATGGTGCCCGTTAATGTTGCATTTTTAAGAGGTGCTGAAATTACAAGACCGCATACAAATATTTGCCAAAAGGAGCTGTACGAAAATAAGGCAAACAAATACACGAGCAAAAATATATTTAAGAGCATCATGAGGTACTTTTTTGTGTGCCAAACTAAATATAGAAATATTTGTGTGGCCATTAGACGGTTGGTGCTTTGTTGCATGTACATATGTATGTATGTGTTCACACATCCATAAATATGCATGTATGTGTGTGTGTGTGTGTGTGTGTGTGCTGCTATTCACGCAAATAAACTTTAATGAAGAGCATTACGTCATTGTCTTGTGAAGCATTTTTATAGTGCGATATGCAACACTTCATAAGTTATGAAAAGGACCGTGTAACACACAATTTAACGGCCTCTTTAATAACGTTTGAATTCATTTCAATTGATATACAATTTTCATTTAAAACATTTTACTTTTTCAATTACTTGTTCGAAGTTTGTTAACATTCTAATGAGAAACTTTGCAAATTGAAATTAATTTTAAAGCGGAGAAATGAAGTGACACTTTGGAATTTAATGCCCGTTCTTGCCATTAAATTCGAATAAAGTTTTTGATATTGAAATCCCCAAAAGCAGTTGTTGTACAATGAAAAAATATCGTTCATTTAATGAAGTACACGGTTCGTTTACTTGCAACATTTTCGTTAAAATGGAGAATAGAATAGAAGAATCAACGACGAAGTAGAAAGAAGAATTTTATTTCGCAATAATTATAAATTGTTGTGCGAAGGCTGTGAATTCCCAACACATTTTTGAATGATGGTTCGAAAAAAAAGTAATGGGTGATTGATTTGCATAAATTAATATAGTGGAAGGGTGTTTCCATATCGGCTGGCCAGTTAGTCTCAAAATTATAACTAATCCATTAATAAAAAGTGATTTTTTAGCCACCATCTTTTTGCCAACACTGTTTTTGGCAGCTCAGCTGTTTTCGTGTAACATGTCACTGTTAAACATGTTCAGTTTGGTCCATAAGTTTATCATGAACGAGCACCGCTTGCAGATTATTGAATTTTATTATCAAAATGCATGCTCGGTTAAGAACCTGCATCGTGCACTTCTTTCATTTTATGGTCAGTTTGGGTGACCTTCTGAGGCGGCTATTTCGAATTTCGAAATAAATGTACTTTATTGGACATTAAACCTTCAATACGCATACGTAGAGAAGCTGCATCCGCCGGTGTTGTTGATGACCATGAATTATCGATTCGGCTCCGTTCGATGAAATTGGGCACGTGTTACTCCAGTACGGAAGAGCTGGACTTGTTTGTTTCACCAAGATGGTGCCACATGCAAAATGACACACAGCACGCAAACCACTGGCCAAATTAAGAGGCGAGTTCGGTGAAGAGTTTATTTCATGTTTTGATACAGTCAATTGGCCCCCTATATTATACGATTTAACGACTTTAAACTATTTTTTGTACGGACAAGCCCGCAACTGTTGACGCACTGGAAGCCAATATTAAACAATTTATTCGTGAAATACTGACCGATATGTTGAATGTAGAGAGTAGGGCAAAATTGGACCCAGCGTATGAACCATTTAAGGCGTAGCCGCACTGAACATCTACATGAAAACATCTTTAAACATTGAATTATACCGGGTGGGGCAAAACTCACGCCTTCGTGTAAAAATTTAATAACTTCTTTGTTTATTTATGATTCTAATTTTAATTTTTTGTTTATTATTATTTTTTTTTAAATATAATATTAGCTTTGTACGATCTAAATTTTAATTACGAAAAATAATATCAGAAAGATGACCACCATTTTCATCGATGCACAATTGGGCTCTTAAACAGGCGTTTTGCAGAACTGCACGCAAAGTTTCAGGCTGTATGGTCCTGATCTCAGCTGCAATGTTGTGTTTTAGCTGTAGTTTGGCCCTTGTTAACATACGCTCGTTCTTTGAGGTAACCCCATAGAAAATAATCAGGGGCAGTTAAGTCTGGTCAACACGTGCTGGCCAATTGAATTCTGAACGCCTTGAGATAATTGTGTTGCCCAAATACGTCTTTTGATGGCAGTCAACTGGTAAAAGTTGTTGGGCCAATTGGAGCTTTTATGGATGCATGTGTAAATGACGTGATAAAATGCATCGAAGCAATGTTCTGTTGTCCAGAACGTCTTCGCGTTGAAGTCTCTGTGTATTCTTCAATACTGTTCCGTACACGATCAATGTGTTCACTTGGTTCTGTACTATTCTCGGTATTCCTGATCGTGGCAAGTCTGACACTGCACCTTATTGTCGGCACCGTGCGATTAATTGCGGTTTAGTTAGGTGCATTTCTGGTGTTGAAATAATTTCGATATGCTCGTTGTATCAATGAAATTCCATGTCTATAAGAAAAGTGAAATTATACAACTTTGGTTCGTTGCTCGGTCGTTAAATTTGGCATGATACACCACGGTTCGCTTAATAATATCTAAAAAAAAAAACAATAAAAAATAATAATGAACAAAAAGTTATTACATTTGGCCCGCCCGATACATGTACATCGTTCTATCGACTCAAATAAAGATTTCATACATATTTCTAAATTTTATGTGTTTTTCTTTTGTAAATCAAATCCGAAAGCTCTTAAAAAATCACATTTTATTAGTTGAAGTCCATATTTAGAGGTCTGGTTTTTAATCTATTTTTTTTCTTCTCACTATTAACGCGTGAATTGTTGGTCAATTCATTGTGGAAGACCTGCACTCCAGAACATTTTTAAAATTATACTGCGGCGGGTATTTTTTGTGAGCCAGGGAGATGGCTCACTTTGAGCCGTCAATTGTTTCCCTTTGTGATGCATTGACAGCAATAGGGACCGAACCAGGATAATGCCTGCTGCCTGTGTATATTTTATTGTCCTTTCCTTGATATACAGCCACACGACCAAGGTTTTCTACCTCCGGAGGCATTTTTGTACCTGGATAGTCAAGGATATATTCAAAACGGTATGGGCATCCCGGTGTTATACCACATTTATAGGCGAGCCAATGTTAAGGCCATAAATAGCAAGCAGATTACAAATGTTATCAAGAGATATGATACAAGCCTCTATTTGAGGGATAAGAACATGTTGCCAAACTTGAATACTAGGAAATACTGGTGGCTAGACCGATATCGTAGCTATAAAATTTCTCCTTTTTCTTTCTCTCTTTTACTCTTTGACTACTTTCACTTTTATTGTCCCAATATTAAGGTGGGTTTTTTCCATTTGTTTTTCCTACATTAGAAATTTAAATTATCTATGTACATTCATACTATAGTACGACATAAATTAATTAGAAATATTCTGAAATAGAACATATATTTTCTAAATGTAAATGTACTAGAGTGCTCGAATATGAGACAGTGTACGATATACTATGTAACCTACTGTTTGTTTATTTATAGTGTAATTTGTTATAATAATATTTGTTAAATAAACGTTAAAAAAAACCAAGGTTTTCTATCAAGTTTTTTTTGAACATAGATCACTAAAATGACATAGAGAATTCATGTGAATTGATAGCTGTGACGTAGGCTGCACTCAAGTTTTGAGCAATTTAAAAGCATGTTGGCAACGCTGTTCATAAGAATAGTAATCAGCTGAAACAAAACTGGCTTCAGAATTTCGAAGCAAGTTCGCATAAAAGTTTTAAAAAGTGTGAGTGTATTAAGAAAAAAAAATGAGAATGTATTAAAACTTGAGAGGGAAAACTTGATCGAGTTAATAAATTATTTTATTTAAGAAAATTTCAATTCAAAACAGTTCTATTTATAGAGACAATTAATAGCCTGCACAGAAAAATATCATAATTTTTTTTATGTTTAATTAACACCTTTAATTACAATAATTTTATTTTTTTTATTGAAAGTTTAATCAATTCGATTAAATTTTTTAATTAATTTTTGAGCTCAATATTTATATAAATAAATAATTAATTATTTATTAGGGTTTAGAAAAATTAAATAGAAAATAAAATCAAATAATAAAATGTTTGTTGTATAAAGAAAATTTTTAAAGAAGCTACTTCGTTTGTTTTCTTTGTATATTTCGTAATTATCAAATAGCTCTACTGATAAAGATCTACTGAAGATTTTGGTATTAAAACCAAATAAAATGCTGCATAGAAACCAGCTAAACCATATAACAAACATAGAGAAATAATTAATTATTTTTTTTTGCTATGAAATATGAATATGAAATGACAGAATGGCCGATCCTGTACCCAATTTCTTTAGGTAATCTCTCCAGCTGTTTGTCTATAACCATATTGAATATTATGGGTGATAGAGGGTCACCTTGCTTAACTCCTTGCCTGGGTATCAGAAAGTCCGATACCCATGACTTGGTCATTAATGTTGTGGTTGACCCTCTGTAAGATTCCATAATATATTCGATAAAACCCTTATGGAAGCCATATGACTTTAGTACTTCAA
The DNA here is from genome assembly GCA_963924685.1 of Dexiosoma caninum. Taxonomy (NCBI): domain Eukaryota; kingdom Metazoa; phylum Arthropoda; class Insecta; order Diptera; family Tachinidae; genus Dexiosoma; species Dexiosoma caninum. Next base: position 5,146,253 of record OZ004728.1, read on the forward strand.
AAATAGTCTCGTGAAAGACTGAGTCGAAGGCCTTGCTAACGTCGAGAGACGGCATATATAAAGAATCACATTTTACTCTGGTATTCCTCATTATCAGATCCAATATAATGGTATTGTCTCCCATTCCGTCAGTAGGTTGGAATGCCCTTTGCCTTGGATCCATTATCAACGATTTTGATATTCGTTTCGCTAGGATACTATGACGCTTTATTTTTATTTAAATGCTTTCCGGATTGTTTTATTTCATGTACACAACACTCGTTATAAAAATTAAGATCCTGTAATTACGTGAATTGAATTAAAAACAAAAATCAATTTTTTCCAATTAAAAATTTTGTTTGAAATTTTGTAAATATTTAATTTCTCTTATTAAAAATTTAATTGTAAATTATTTCATTAAACTCAACAGTAACCGTTTAAGTGACACTATTAATTTCTTTTAACCGTGGAATATCTAATTAATTTTTTAATTGATATTACAAAATTTTTAAATAAAATTTAATTTAATTTTTTTTTATTATGCATTTAGAATTAGTAGTTTATATATCAGTGACAAAACATGGGTTTTTAATAACTAAACAGGCATTCGTGAGATAGAATAGCTGCCCTTTAAAAAAATGTGCTTAAAAATTTATTTAAATATAAATTAAAAAAAAAAAATTTAAACTTTGAGAACAAAACACGCAAAACAGCGGCCATTAATTAAATCAAGAAGAAAGCGAGTTTTTCTAAAAATTCCTCCATACTCAGAGAAACTTGAAAATCAAACGTTCCGCTTGAAACTTCTTCATTTATGTATTTCATTTTCACAATGTCATCAAAAACCAATATTTATACGTTTACGGCCATTTTCACTTTTTCCGTACATTTACAAAAAACACACACAAAAAAAAAACCAAAAACTCTTTAAAAAAAGAAATGATGCGTAGCGAAATGTGTCTTTAGAAAATTTAAATATTATATTTTTTCCACAGTCGATTGTTAAGTTATCGTGATGGAAATTGGTCTTGACGAAAGATGGTGGTTGGGGGATAAATTTGCGCAGTTCTCGAACTTCCCGGTCTTCAGTTGAGGGAAATATTTTAATTCAATACAAACAACTGAAAGAGTTTTCATTTCAACTGATACAACACAAATAGAAAACAATTTTATTTACATTAAATTATTCAACTGTAAAGCCTTCATTCAATATTCGCTCTCACAGTTTCCATTGTGAAACATCATTTTTCATTTGACTCCGGTTGCCGTCCAAATTGTCAAACATCAAAATGTTCGATGGAATTTTAGGCGAACATTAAGTTGCAAAGCGTCTGTCTATACAACAGTGCTCGTATAAATCGAAATAGAAATGGATTTGATTATTTTGCTATCGAAGGAAAAAAAAAAAAATTAAAAAAAAAAACAGAAGAGGAAAGGAGATTCTGTTTGTCTATTCCCTTTGAGAACTTGTGCATTCATACGCACAAACGCACACACAAACAGATTGACGAATGCTGTCACTGTTGCCATTTTGTTGATTTTAGGGCAATTTCGTTTGTATCTGGCAATTTTTTTTTTTTTTTTTTTTTTACTATTTGGTGTTTCATTGTACAAGAAAAATTCGTGACATGTGACAATACCAAAAAAAAAACCTCAGTAATAGGCCAAGCTAAATTACGACGCAAAGCGCAACGTAGTTTAGCGCTTAGCTTTTACGCTGAGTAATGAATAACCTAAATTAGAGCGTTAACTTACCTCTAAGATACTCAACTTTATCGTCATACAAAGATGTTGTTGATAAAATACTGCCCATACAAAATGCAATTACTCATTTTTGTATTTAAATCTTGAAAAAATTATGGCCATAACACGATAAGATTTCACAGGAATCAAACCGTCTTCAGCACAAGAAATAGCTCAAATTTAAGTGTATCAAGATGTCGTCTTGAAACTACAAAACAAAAAATTTAATATATTGGAAGTTTAGAATTCAATAATTTACCCCAAAATTTAAAAAATTATAAATACAATTTCTACTTTCAAGTTCTCTCTGAAAGAATTATTGTACAGTAACACGGAAGCTTTATTAAATTAAAAATTATAAAACGACGCTGAGGTACCTGAATTTGTAATGTAAAGTAAAATGAAATAAAACTAAACTTTATGAAAAAAAAAAAAAAAAAAACTTTTTTTTGAAATATATTTATTAAGCTTGAGGTCTTTTTTTATTTTTTTATTTTTTTTTTTTTTTTGAAAAAGACAATACAAACTCTAAAAGCTCTTATAGCTTGTCTGTAGAAACACCCAGGGTCTAAGCGGAAATCGAACCCGCACCTCCATATTGATAAGACTCATGCACTAGACTACGGAGGCACCCGTTTTATTATTCGATATTTCGTGAACAGCTTGTTAACATCATCAGGAATAATAATATTTCAAAAAATATAATAAAAAAGGTCAATTAATAATATAATTAAAATTGAAAAGGAGAGCACATCAATTAATATCAATGGACTACAGGGATTTCAAGAAAAATTATGAAACCAGGAGATACATCAATCAACTCAAATCTCTTAGGAATAAAATTGTACAATCAAAATCAGCTATAACGTTTTTAACCAGATGTAGGAATGCAGGAATTGTCCCAAATTTCATAAAAAATTCAACAAAAAGAATATTCTTAATGTTTTCAACAGAGAAGGATTACCGGCTATCCAACAATCAATTTCTAAATATATCAAACAAATTTTATAACAAAAAATTTTGTGACATTTTTCAACAATATTTTTATATTTCAAACAATTATAATTTCCTATTATTCCTGATGATGTTAACAAGCTGTTAACGAAATATCGAATAATAAAACCAAATAGAATAGAAATAGACCTCAAGCTTAATAAATATATTTCAAAAAATATAATAAAAAAAGATCAATTAATAATATAATTAAAAAAAAAAAAACTTTGCGAAGATTACTGAGTTGAAAAGTATTATGCTGGCAACATTGACAAGCCTAAACTACACACACACACACACACACATATATATTTAAGCGATTATAATTGTTTGTTTCTGTGTAACTGTCGATATCATGTTTCAGAAGTTCCCCAGAGAAATTACAAAAATACGAAATAAATATTAAAATACCAGCTACAAACGCTGCAGAAATTTGCACTTTTATAAAAGTAAACACTTGTGTGTGTGTGTGTGGGTGGGTGTGACGGTGCCTGTACAAACACGAATGCACACACACACACTTGTTTATGCGGATTTCATTACGGAAATCTTGCGAATGCTTTTCAAAGCAAAGACGCTCGATTAAACCACGAATTGCAGTTCTTTTTTTCTTTACTCGATTTAACAAAATTTTTCTATACAAATAATATTCCACATTTTTTTTGTAAATTGTTATTGTAAAATGATTACAATAATAATTAATTTATTAAAAAATAAATAAAGCAATCGCCTACAAAAAGAAAGTTACTCAGCATAATGAAATGCTAACAAAATGATGACACAAAGGGAAATGTGAAAGAAAAAAAGTTCCAGACAAATTGAGCTTCCCAATTATTCGGCCATTAAGCTCAGAAAGAAAGAAGAAAAAAACCATCTATAAACATTCCAAACTTTTAAAATTTTTATAATTGATGATACAAACTTTAGATAAATTTAAGAAAATTTTATTTCCTCTCATATATAGGGTGTCTTTTTTTAAGGCGGAACGTTGGACGACAGCACGTCTCCCATAGACAAAAATTCACAATATTGCAGTTAAAAATAAATCAAACGTTTTTAAAAGAAATTTTTATATTGAACTGTTCTTGGCGGCACTAGAGGCCACTAAAGTCAGAGAATTTTAAAGATCATCATCTCACGTGGCGTTGATGTGAACTAATCCCCGATATCGTGCAATATGACCGCGTTAGACATTTTGGTGTGGGGTTTTCTTAAGTCGCCACAAAACTCACTAATCATTTCGGTTCTTAAAGTCAACATAATCAATGCCATCGGCAAAATTCAGGCTTATAAATGCGCCAGAGTCTGCAAAAATTAGACATTTCGGATGCGCCGCACCCAGAGAAGCCGTGACAGACATTTGAACGATAATGGCATCTTAAGATCCTTCAAACGAATAAAAAAAATTTGATGAAATCGCACGCACACATTGTTTTTATTAAATTTAAAGAAAGGAGACGCTTAATGAAAGACCCTATATAAAGGGTGATTTTGAAGAGCCTTTTTTTAAAAAAAAAAATATATAAAATTTAAAGAAATGTATGATATATTTATTTGAGTCGATAGAACGACCTACATAATTCAAAGTTTAAAGATGATTTCATGTAAATGTTGAGCGCGGCTACGCCTCAAAGGATTATAATTTTGCCATACTTTCTCCATTCAGCATATCGGCCAGTATCTCACGAATAAGTTGTTTAATATTGGCTTCCAGTGCGTCAACCGTTGCGGGCTTGTCCCTATAGACATGAGCCTTAACATAACCCTTCCAAAAATACTCTAAAGGCGTTAAATCGTATAATCTAGGCGGCCAATTAACGTGAAAAAAAAAACGTTCGCCAAACTCACTTCTCAATTGTGCCATTGTTTCGCGTGCTGTGTGGCATGTGGCAACCTCTTGCTGAAACCGCATGTCAGACAAGTCCAGCTCTTCCGCAGTTGAATAACACAGGCTCAATATTTGCGAACGGCGCCGAATCGATAATTCACGGTCATCAACAACACTGGCGGGTATAGCTGCCATATTTCTCTCTGTCCGCACTTACGCATGCATGTTTGTGGTTTAATGTTTGTTATTGGTTCGAAATTCCGCTAGCCGCCTCAGAAGGTCGGCCAAACAGACCATAAAATGGAAGAAGTGCACGATGAACTTTCTTAACCGACCTTGAATTTTGATAATAAAATTCAATAATCTGCCAGCGTTGTTCGTTTGTAAGTCGATTCATGGTTACATTATGGACCAAACTGAACATGTTTAACAGTGACATGTTACACGAAAACAACTGAGCTGCCAAAAGATAACTGGCTCAAAATTCACGCTTTAAAACACATGCGTATTTCGCAGCCGCTTAAAATTATAATATAGAAATCCCGAACGACCTGCTACTTTTAGTTCGCTCGCCTTGAAGCCATAGACTTCTTTTGGTATGCACTAGCTTTTATGCGAGAGGTGAATACACTTCCCGAATATCTTTTTCACAAAACTGCTTTTTCCACGACCCTATACGAGACACACATTGAGTACTCAGACAACCTTTCAAGAGTTCCCCGGCAGACGTTAAGCAGATTTGCTCCTTCACAATTTTCTTTATTGTGCCTTCAATGGAAAGTGTGTGAATTTTAAGAAAAAAAAAAAACAATATTTCTAAACCCGGCCTACGGCAGGTCTTGTGAGCAGCAGATATCCGCGACTACTTTGCCACGTGCCCAAGACGTCAGTTTTAAGTGAAATATATTTTCTGCAATCTCACTGGGTGCCATCCATCATAAGCTACGACTATTATTTTGCAAAAATACGCTGATTTTAAATCTGTGTGTCAGTGTGTGTTTGTTTTTTTTTTTAAATTGCAAAAAAAAAAATTTGACTTTTGCAAGGCATAAAATTAACAATAAACGAGACAAGTACAATTTTCTATTCGCTTTGTGCGTAGAAGCATTTCCCCAGGCACAAGTTATTTGTGATTTTTCTTTTTTCTAATTTAATATTCCCCAAAATATTTTATGGAAGACATTTTAATTTTGCTATTCTTTGTTTGTTTGTTTGTTTCTGTTGTTGTGCTCTCTCCCCCACCCCCCTCAAAGTTGTTATAAATATTTGAACCGTTTAGAGCATTTTGTCACATTGTAAAGAACTTCATTTAATAAACATTTTTTTTTTTTTATAAAATGAAATATTTTGCATGTTAACAAATTTGCAGATCGTTAAAAAGGTGAATAGGAATTGTTATTAAATGTTTGACGTTTTATGGCAGCGATAAATGTCTATTCCCACCTGACAATTATTCACATAAATTCGCCAAACAATTCTGGCATCTGTTGTGAAGGGATATGGAAATAGGAATTTAATTTAAGAGGTTTCTATTTCCAAATTAACTTGTGAAATGTTTCAAACTATTAACGACTACTTCAAAGAGGAAAACTGAAAAGTGATGCAAACTTTATAGAAATTTCAAGGAGAATTCATTTTGCAGAATACTTCAATTCTTCCCACGAAATATGTTCTCTTTTTCGCAAATTTCAATCATGAATCAGTTCGCGTGAACGATGTTTTTCCCTGGACGACTTGGTCAGGGAGGATTTCGTCGGCCAGACGGGCTTATTCCACATCCTGCCACACAAAAAAAAACGAATTTAATTTGCTTTTCTGGTCTTATTTATTTACAAAAAAAAAAAAAAAAATAATAAGAAAAATTCAACATTTTCCAGTTTTTTTTTTGGGTTCTAATAACATTCCAGAACTCCAGCCATTTTATATCTTCCTACATTCATTTAATAATGAAAGTTGTATTTTATTTGAGTATAAAACTATGTGATTAAATGTTCTTCCCAATTAATCGTTTTTAAATTAGTCTTCTTCAGAGAATTTTTTAGAAGCAAATTTTTTTCAAGGGAGCCTGGCTTGTCTACTGCGATCTCCTAGAATTTTAATACATCCTAGACAAAATCGCTTAATTACAACCTGTGTGAAGATAAATTTTGAATTTAAACCCAAGACACAAACCAACTGCCTAAACCGAGCTCTGTTAACGTGTTAACAGGCCTCTGTTAAACATGAAAAATCGAGATGTACCTTTTCCAAACGGAACTGTGCTTACATTTTTGGACCTAATTGTATACAAATTAAAGAAGCAAGTAGTTTATCCAATCCCCTTCACAAAATTAGAAACTTGTATCCCCAATATTTCAAGGAATCTTGTTACTTTTGCAAATAAAAAATGCATATTTCTTTCGAAGATGCATCATATTCCAGGAAACTGTAGAAATATGGGCGGATGGAAATTGATGGAATTTATAGCTGTTGTGGCCCTTTATGATATCCAATGGCCAAAACCTCTAACATTAGGTGTTTTCATAAAAAAATTCATTTTTACTGAAATTTCAATCAGAAGTTCAGCTGTCTAAATTGCTGATCCGACCAAAAATATTTCCAATTGATCTATAAAACGCCGCCGAAGTAAAGTAATAAATAAAATGGGTGTCAAGATAAATTTTTTTTAAATTTACAAACCTAGACACAAACCAACGCGTTTCATTGACCTCTGTTAACGCATTAACAGAATTAACAATGGGGTTCTTTTTGTTTTAAAATTTCTAAAAAACCAAGCTGCTCAGATTTCCAATGATTGGGCATTCATTGGGACACTTTAATTTTTATTATATTTTTGCATTTTAATATGTTTACTTTTATATTTTAAAGTAAAAATCGTTCTTTAATTGTCCAATATTGCCAAGTTAGTGCCTTAACAGAGGTCTGGTAAACTGATCTGTTGGTATGTGTCTAGGGCAGTGATGTTCGTCACATACAACTTTTGTTGAAAAAATTTACACACACACAGTTGTTATTCTCTTTTAAAAACTTTCATTCAGTCGCCGTTGAGCAAGCGATGAATACACATGCGGATGGTTATTGTCATTTTTTTCAGAAATTTATTAAGCATTGTTGCTGTTTCTTGCTGGATGAAGCACAATAAACACACGCGATTCAATTATAATAGAATAGGAAAAAAATTAAAAAATAATAAAAGTTCACGAAATGAAATGTGAAAATTATTTTATGGTACCCAGAGGAGGAGGAGGGAATTTTTTAGTGGCAACACCACTCGACGCAGAAGACGACGGTCTCTGTAAGTGCGAAGGCATTTTCAACCCTACCTCACACGCCAAAAAAAAAAAAAAAAAAATGCTTTTCAAAACATTCAATGCCTTTTATGTTACAAAACATTAAAAGCGGGTAATGAACACGTTACAATCAGAGCTAATAATACTTAGATCTGAGGTAAAAGATTTCGATAAATTTAGAACTCTAGAGTTTTGAAAAATTTAGTTGTTGCGATATGTCCCCAGCTCAAAAAAATGTATTTAAAAAATTTATAATTTTTTTCCACTACTTATGCGAACAAATATTTTCAGACATGAAAAACTTTTGTTCCAAGCAGCGAAATAAAATGACCTCGTTGAATTGAAAAAATATTTTACTAATTCGCAATTGCCATGCAAGTATTAACATGGAATGTTTAATTTAAAATTTTCAAAGCGATTTTAAAAATTATAATGAGAAATGACAGATGGTTAAACTTTTTAGTCTAATATTTAAGCCCAAAAAAACTGTTTTATATGAATTTATTTCTGTTTTTTTTCCCTCCCAATAAGTGTTCTAAAATTATTTATTGAAATTGATAACTGCTATTTATGGTCCCTGATGCTCTTAACTTTGTCTTAAAATTTAATTTACATTCATTTAATAAGTTGTATATAGCTGGCATTTTCTTTCTTATTTTAAACGTTTGACATTATGTTTGCTGGGCAAATTTTCTCACCAATCTTCATTTTATTTTTGAACATCACTGGGCTAGGGTTATAAATTTTAAAATGTAACGTCATGCACATATAAATACAACGGCTCTCCTTTAGCTTAAAAATGAAAGTGTCAACGTCTACGACGCAGCAACTCGGCTTTAAAAATTATAAAAAAAAACACGCAACTGCAGAGTTGTGCTAGAATGAAGGTCTCTATCGTTATATAATTTCAGGAGCAACATCTTCTCTACACTAACGGTTTTTCAAACTAAAGCCGTTGCATGCATTGCATATGTGGGTTATATCTCCTGAGCACTGGTCCAAGAATAAAAGGAAACGCTCGAACAATTACCATTCCTGCCTGTCTACCAACAATGGGGATACATGTTGTTACCCTTAACGGAAAATGATAGCGTAGAGCAGACTCGTAAGGTGACGGTTCGAATTAGTGCTTCATTCCAGCACTGTTACGCATTCGGTTAATTTATTAAGCTGAAATGCAGCGTCTCTGCTGATGTGTAGACGCATTAATTTTTTAAACAAAATAGCAGCCACCAAATTTTAATTATGCCAATTGTTGAATTTCCAACTGGGTATACTTTTTATTACTTGTCTCAATTAGTCAAATTCGTATGTAGTGGTCAATGCACTAGTTTCGTGCATTAAAATAATAACAACAAATACATAAATATAATGCAAGTTACTGCTACTCGAGACATTCATTGTAAATCAATGTAGAAAAAAATTAAGAATTTTGGACCAAAACTTTATAGCTATCAATATTAACCGCTTAATGAGACAATAATTGAAAAACTATGCATAAAAAACGTAAAACTGAGTACCCAACAATACTTAAAATATATTAAGAGTTGAAATGAATTTTTGTTATCATTAAGTACAGTCCATTTAAAACCTTTGAATAAATAAGTTCTGAACAATTTGTGAAGGAATAATTATTTAACGATAAGTGATTTAAGTTTCCATAGAATTCAATTTTGGAATTTGGTGTCATCAAAGGGCAAGAAAAAGCTCTTGTCCGCAACACCAATAACGAGGATGAAGAACTCTGTCTAGCTGTTGTTACACAAATTATTATTGACTGAAATAGGAATTGAACGCAGGACTTTTGGGCTGTGGGCTCCCTAATATATCAAAATAAATATATGTATGTTTTTTTTCCATGCAAAATTTTACTCATCACTGCCGCCAGTAAGTTGTTAATCAAATCACGTCACAATTAAGCTGCTTCCCATAACAATGCGAATTCAAAAGTTTAATCGGGTCAGGTCTATTTCATTTTCAGTTGAGTGGCACAATGCTGAACAATTATTTTATCCTGACATTTTGTTTATTTTATAAATTTTTCCACATTATTATAAAGATAATACTGATATGCCCCTTAAGGCAAATATTAAATTAATATTTCTTTTTACAGGAATTTCGTTTTTCATCACACACGACAAACGACAACCTCCCAGGGAGCAAAACATGGCCAAGACATCTGCAGCTTATTTTTTATTTTTATTAATTTCTTTTTTTTTTTAGTGTTGCTTTTCCATCATTGTCGTCATTTAGACGCTCTTAAAGACAACTATAGCAGAGAAATAATGACTGAAATTCCTAAATAATCACAGAAAATGATTTCGGTTTTCAAAATAAATTTAAAAAGCATAAAAAAAAAACGAGAACATTTAATAGAAATGCTTTGCAAAGCAACATCAAACACATACTGCCATAAAATTTTTATTATTTTTTTACTACCCAAAAGTAAATACACTCACAAATTTACGTATGTATGTACGTACGTGTATATATGTATGTATGTATTAAAATTTTAGTGCAAGTACAATAAATTATTGATTTGCTATTTATTCGAAATATATTTTCCAAAAGTACTTCTATAAAATATTTGTGGCCAATAAATTCGTTTACTTTTGGAGTGGGTATATTTTTCGGTATCATTAAATATTTTCGTTAACAGCATGATAATTTAATATTTCTTATCTACTGCTACAAAAACAAAAAACAAAAAAACAAAAAACATAAAATGTCGACGTAAAATGGCCGTACACCTAATTTTCTCACTGATGAACTGCGGTGACATTGTTCGTTTTAACACAGTTTCTTAGTACACGAATTTCGTCGTGCTCAACGAATTCGTCGGTTAAAGTTTGTTGCGTAAATTCACAGTGTGGCACACAATAACAACGAAAAAATTACAGCTGTCATAATCAGCAAAGTTGTTTGCTGTCTGTCTTACCGTATACAAAAAAATTACTTAAAAAAATTAAACATTAGGAGGAAACAATTGGAAAGCAATTTTATGGTAAATAATTTTTTTTTTTAAAATTAAACAACTATGAAAATAAATATAAACTTTATTAACTAATATATTTGAAAACTAAAATGAGAAACGGTAACTCTGTACTAATTTGTTATATCCAAATCACACACTGCGCTTTGAGGCAGCGACACGAGTTTATAGGCGATAGATGAAGAGAAGCTAGAGAGGTGAACAAAGAGTCATGAAACAAGATTTGAGGGGGCCATTTTGACATTTCTCTTTCGTTTCTTTCTTTAGCCCTCATTATTTTCATGTTATTCATAAATGGTGTTGCCGAGTTTGAATATTTTTTATCCTTTTCAAATTGATGAGTATTTATATGAACGACAACTCTCAATAAGAAATAACACAACAACAATAAAAAATTTGGGTGGCGATGGCACGATGGATGGTAGTCTGTACGTTGACTACACAACCAAAAAACAGACCTGGGTTCAACCCCAGTTTCGGACTAAAATTTCAAAATAAAAATAAACATCTCGCATTTTTCTGATGTGCATTAGTGTGCCTTTGTGTGTCAGTTGTTGTCGGAAGGTTTCAGTGGCGAAGGCATAGTCACTGCTCACTGAACAATACCGGCTTCAGCTGATAGCAATCCACAATCACATCAGCACGCACACAAAAAATGGCTACTAAACCGAAGCTTCAGCACTGCTACGAGTATAAAAACAAAAGAACGTGCGAAAGCAGAGCTGCAAAATAATTAATTAAGCTTCACCTCCTGTCGTTTCTCCTACTATTCCTTTCCTATAGTTCGCAGCACAATGCTTCGCATGTGTAGGAGTCATCTCCTGAGTGCTGGTCCTAGATAAAAAAAAATATATTCATATATGGCAACACCGATTAAACAGCAAAAAGTCCCTTGATTGTTGCAGCAAAAAGCGCAAGATGTAAACTCACGACGGGTTACGTAGGGACACCAAAAGAAAATACAAAAATTGTCGCAGGGACAAAGCACAACGTCTCCGAATTGTCTCTAAGTCGTTCGTCGGCATATTAAATAGAAATAAATCTATCTCAGAGTTCATCACGCACGATGAATTTCGTCGGCGGCGGTATTGTATTAATTTTAATATGCAGAAATGTCTTTTATTTCTGAGGACGAAAGTTCGTCCTTCGTCCCAGCATGACTGCCTGCTTTTAAAAGTTATAGAGGAAAAATAAAGCAATGGGATCAGTTTATGTAATAAGAGAAACTAGGGAGAACTTTTATGTGGTTAAGTTGAATATGGACGTGGTTAAATAAAAGGTTTTTGTTCTATTGGAGAAAGAGTTTGACCAATTAAAAAACAGCAATATGTACATTAGACCGTACCACAAAAAAAAGTGCTGCGTACACCCCTTATTTTAAACCATTTTTGATCCGAATGCAAATGGATCTTGAAGAATGATATATCAATGTTTTTGTATTCGATAAGCCCAACATTCTGCATGAATGGCCATTGAATTCCAGTATTCCGTTCTAGTATTTATTCACCAGATCTCTGTGTCTACCACCGTAATGTAAAATCCCTAATGCCAGAAAATTAAAGCTCTTCAAAAACCAATAGAGTTTTGCTAAGGAAGTAATATGATGATTCGAGCAGGAATATTTTAAAATTCAATTATACTAATAGAATTAAAAAATTAAGCTAAAAACCATAAGGGTGGTGATGGTTGAAGTAGTCTGCACGTTGAATACAAAACCCATTTTCAGAATCATAAAAATATTTCGCATTTTTTCTGATGTGCATTTGTGTGTGATTTTGTGTCAGTTGTTGTCGCACGGTTTTAGTGGCTGATCACTGAACCGTAACAGCTTCAGGTTGTATCCAATCCAGAGGTATATCAGAGCGCCCTTCTTCGTCGGTATTGTGTAGCACCGGCGAAGTAAAATAATTACTAAAATGCGGTATAAATTATAAAAGGCGGTATGCTATAAATAAAAGAACGTGCAATAGCAGAGTTGTAAAATAGTGGAGCTGCAGCTCCTATCATTTCTCCTACTATCCCCTTTCTCTAGTTCCAGCACAATGTACCATATGACCCCTACATCATCTCCTGAGTATAAAAAAAAAAAAAGAAAAAAAAAAACCGGAACACCTATGCCTCTCAACAGTTCGGAGGTTTGTGCCCGCCGCAATAGCGGGATTTACCTTGAAATGGCGCATATCTGACGTCTGCGTATGAACGGCTTGTGGTACCACAATGGGCTTAAGCTGTGGCCTAAGTGGGGCGTTCTGCTTCGGGGACAGTCCGCCACCTAACCTAACCTAACCTACCCTAAAAACGGAGTCCACTTTTTAATTGACAATTTCTCCGAAAGAATAAATGAAAATGCCTTTGATATTTGTTTTTTTTTGTTTTTGCTGGAATGCACTTACAACACTTTCAAATAAAACGGCTCAATTTAAATTTTAATTAAAATCTCAGCCACATGTTTTGCTTAACTTAACAAAAAAAGAATATAAATATTTGTTTGAAATTAATTGTCTAATTCTTTGAATAAAATTTTATGATTTCTTTTAAATTCTTCAAATTTTTCTTGAAACTATAAACAGCATATTTAAACTTGAATTAGTTTTTACATTCTTAAAAGCATTTCATGTCTCACAAATTATAAAAATAGGAATTTTCGTAAAAACACACACACACACACACACACACACACATGCAAACATTTGAATATTGAAATGCATTTCCAAATGATAAAAAATTCTCCTGTACACGTGCCCCATTATCCTGGCCTGGAAATTATATATTCAAGTTGCAGTTGAAATAAAGCATAAAAATTCAGGAGCAGCATTAAGACTTTTCTTGCATTTTATTTACATTATTTTCCATAATTATTTTTAATTAAAGAGCAATTATTTTAATCTTTATAAAGTCTCAAAGTAACTTGAGATTTAGCCAGGTTGTTGCAAGGCTCTTGTTCTGATTTTCTATACACCGACTTGTAGTGAAAAAAGAAAAATGAAATTCCCCCTCCACCCAAATAATTTGTTTGTTTTGGCAGCTGACCTACATTTCACAACAATTGCCAAAATTATGTCGCTGTGTGCATTTATGGAACCATGCATAGATTTTCAGTTGAAATATTTTATTTTTGTTTTTGTTTTTTTTTTTTTTGGTATTATTTTCTACACAAATACAAGGATAATAAATGTTTATAAATACATATTGTAAAATATCTATTGCAGGATATGTAGGATTTGCAAGTAACTGCCTGCATGCATATTTATTACACAGCTTTCTATACATTTTTGATTGTGCACACATACGTACATACATATTTATTTGTTTAGGAAGAAAAACTAGAAATGTAGAAGTATAAAATAAAACGAACTAAACATTTGCACACAAAATAAAAAAAAATACAGTAGAATCCCGATAATTCGTACACGATCAGCGGGAGGTCTGTTAAGCGAGTTAGAAGTAAAATGTACAAGTGTATACTTACTGCGTATTATTTGTTAATTATTAATGGATATTGATGACCACTGGCAGGTTATAAGTAGGGAAACCAAAAATATGCTTTAAAAAAGTTGTTTTTATGCGCATAAAATATGCAGTAAAACCAGAAAATATGTTCTAAATTTTTCGAAAATATGCTCTAAAAACAAAATAGTTTTTACTTGTTAAAAAAAATATTTATTAAATAACAATTATTCGTATTTAAAGGAAGAAAACATGAAAAAAATAATGTTAGAGAATAAAAACACAAAAATTGGCCTTCAGTTTCTAAGGAAATCTGGTGTATATTTTTGCATTGCCATTTTGAAGAGGAGCATATTATCGGGGTTCTACTGTAATAGCAAGAAATTTTTAGTATTCAATTAAATTTCACAAGACAGTTTCTTCCGAATTATTGATATTGCCGATTTAAGGGGGTGCCAATAACCCGCAGTTACACAGCAGTAGCATATTGGGGTTCTACTGTAGGCGCAAGAAATTTGTAAGAAATTTTTATTGTTGCATTCAGTTTCAAAAAGCAAACAATTTTCTACCAATTAATGAGATTACACGTTTAAAAGGTAGCACATTATCGGGGTTCTACTGTGGCAACAAGAGATACATATGTTAGAAATTTTTACTATGGAATTTTTTTTCACAAGACAGTTTCTACCGAATTATTCATATTTTTCGATTTATCCATTCAAGTATTCACTGGCAGGATTTACGTTCCGCAGCATAACCATATTGGGGTTCCAATGTAGTTGCAAGGAATATATATAAGAAATTTTTACCATTCAATTCAGTCTCAAAAGACCAACAGTTTCTTACGTATTATTGATATTTAATGTTGACAGCATAATCGGTGTTCTACTGTAGTATGTATGTAAGAAACTTTCACTACTTCATGTAGTTTCACACGACAGTTTCTTGCGAATTACTGAGTTTGTAGATTTATTTGGGTGCCTATGATCGGGGTTCCACTGTATTAGCAAGGATTATGTAAGAAATTTTTATTATTTAATTCAGTTTCAAAAGACCAATAATTTCCTACGAATTACTGATATTCCCGTTTTAATGCCGACCGCATTATTGGTATTCTACTGTAGTAGCAAGGCATATGTAAGTAATTTTTACTATTCAATTCAGTTTCAAAAGATCAACAGTTTGTTATGTATTACTAAGATTGGCACTTCAATTGGGAGCGCATTATCGGGGTTCCACTGTAGTACCAGGGAATACGTAGCAAATTTTTACCATTCAATTCAGTTACAAAAGACCAACAATTTCTTACGTATTAATAAGATTGCCGGTTTAATGGGGAGCGCATTATCGGGGTTCTACTGTAGTAGCAAAATAATGTATTTTATAAATTTAAACATGTTCTAATATTTTATACGGGATCGTAGACACACTCTCATGTGCACATCACAAACAGTGATTAGCAGTGAAATAGTGAAAGGTACAGCAACAGTGATCGATTATTTCAATATTTCACATTTTCATTTTAATTTTTTATTGTTTTTCCTTTCCAAAAATTAATTAAAAACAATGTGGTAAAAGAGTTTGATGTACTTCATCATAGAAATTTTAAAACAATTTAAAGCACTGCAAGTTTTACTTCCTGGTAACTTCCACATGAAAATATGAAAATTTTGTTGGCGTAGACTGTAAATTCTCGTATTCACTTACACATGCATACAAATGTATATAAAAAAACACACACACACGCACACATATACTAGCATGTGGGTTTCAACTTAAACAATTGGAAAAATTTTATATAAAATGTTTTACTGCGATTAAAAATACATAAAATGTATAAAAAAACATTTAATATTTCTACAAGTGCATGTAGCTGTGTGTGTCCGTGTGTGGCTGTGTGTTTCTGTGTGTGTGTGTGTGTGTGTATCACATTCACGTTCATGTACTTACAACATGTGAAATCTGTTGAAAAAAATTAAAATTAAAAGTACACTGTGTATTCGTACAATATTAATATTCGATACAAAAATACACTGAGAAAATATTTTTAAAACAAATTAGTAAAAAATCGGCAAGTCATTAATAACACTAAATAAAGAGTTCACAATGTTCTTCAAGTCGAATTGTTTGCCATACTGGAAACAGTGGAAATACTATTAATAAACAATCGTTTGGTTTATGCACAACGTTGGAGTAACCCTCGACACAGTGGTATACTCGGAAACGACGTGCTGCATGGGCTGGCCAACGATGAGGCACGGCTGCCGCATTCACACACCGACGAATTAGTTAGTATTTCACTACAGTATTGCAACACCCGAATAGTGCAAAGGATCTTCCGTGTTATGCAGACTAAATGGTCTAACGAGGTAATTACACGTCTTCCTGGTTAACTTGGTATGAGCACAGATGGTTTGCCATTTTGGAATGAGATTGCTAACTATCCTGGGATGATTATTAAGGAATCGACTGAGCGTGACAGTGTCGCTATAGAAGGGCAATGCCATATCTTCCGTACCATGATTTCTTTAGAAGTTGTCGCGGTGAGGATGAGGAGGAGGAGACAAATGAGTCTTTACTCTGTCACTCTCCTCTCTACCACTATGTCGCTCTGCGTTAAAAGGCTATCAGACCTTGTTGAGATATCAGAATGCGTCATGAAGAGGGCAATTTAATTTTCCGGTACTCAGGCTGGCTTGGTACCGATGTTTAATGAGGAACCTCATATCTTCTTTCTGCATTCAGTCCACACACCTAAATGAGACCTAAAAGAATCCAAGTTTTCTAATTCTGGACCCAACAGGGGACAAGAAGTTGTAGAACATGTACTCTCTGATGCACAACTATTCACACACACGGAAACTCCTCTGGGAGTGTCTTAAAGCAGTCAACAGTTTGGTTATTCACGAACATGTTTGCCTACCACGAACATAGGGGACATGTAAGAAACGAGAAGGCGGCTTTTAGAGCAAAGAAATGATAACAAGAAAACACAGTAGTGCTGCTGCAACGATAGAGTGGTCTGAACTCTGCAATTATGCGTTTTAAGAATTTGTAAATAACTACTTTTGTTTTTAAACAACACAACCCCTACGAAGCTCTTCTAACTTGTCTGTTGTAGAAACACCCGGGGTCTAGGCGGGAATCGAACTTGCACCTCCATACTGAGAAGACTAATGCTCATGCACTAGACTACGGAGGCACACCCTCCGTGTCTCTAAAATGCATAATTCTATGTATTCCTATAATTTTTTTTGGATGTAAACCAGCCCTAATTGAAATAAAAAAGCAAATGTTTATATGGAATACAAGGTACTTATTTAAAGATGACAGCTTCTCCATAATAAATTTTCTCTATAACGTAGAAATTCGTCGGTCCCCAACTACTACCAACTACGTTATAGAGAGATTCGACTGTAACTGTCAAATTTAGATTCTCAGAATCTAATCTATTTCAAGCACGTACTGCGATAAAGTCTGACTGCCTGTTCATGGAAGTCGAATGAAAATAATCGTTCGGCATTTATATTGAAAACAGCAATAAAAAAACTCAAATTGTTTTTGTTCTCCATATAAATGGCGAACGATTATTTTCACGTCGGCTTCTTTGACCAGGTAATTGTTAAATTTTATGAAAATTTTTAAATGTTTGAATGGATGTGGAATTTTCGAAATAGCTTAGCAACATGTTGCTGAAACATTTGCTTTGTTCTCTTGTTGAACATCAATTTTCAATTCTGCTCATTTGCATGTAAAACAGCTGATTTCGTTGAAGTCTCTAAAAATGCATTTCGTTCCTTTAGAATTAGAATTCACATAATTTTGGTTGCCTTCCTTCTACGTGCTCAAACCATTTTCGTCCATGTCAAAGCCATTCTCAGTTTGCAATTGCGATAATGTATTTTTTTTTTTTTTTTTTTTTTTAAGATTTCTCTCAGTGTATGTCGTTTTAGCAATAAACATGGTTGCATATATTATCTTGTTATTTGGTTCACAATTTGGCAGTTGATCAAATGCATTCTTTTTCAGTTTAATGTAATTGAAATTTCTAAAATGCTTTTGGCTTAAAATGTGGTGCGGTTGAGCTGATGCTCTTTTTACAATATTTTTTATTTTTTTTTTTATTTTTAAGATACAAAAAAAAAAACTATTTGTACGTGTTCAAATATTCTAAGTTGTACTTAAATAAACAATTTAAAACTTATTAATTTTTCTTTTACTTTCTTCTGAAATCACTATCTCGTGTATTGTATGCGATTTTGTTTAGAATTCTTAAAGCGAAATGGAATGCAAATATAACTGTTCACAGCCATTGCGTCGCATGGGCTTAGAGATTTAGTTATACTCGTATCCAAGTAAATAGCTGGCAGAGTTTAAAAATTTTTAAATGCTGATATTCATATTTGGCCGTTAGAGCTGCCCCCAAAGACGGTTCATCAGTTTAGCAATTGAAAATACATATTCAAGTTGTGCGACATTTGAAATAAACACCACATGACAATGACAATTAAAATGTTATCTCTGCTCACTCACCTCAATAAAACTGTTGCATTCTATATTGTGTTATCCTGCAAGAAAAATAAAAAGGAAAAAACCAATTTAAAATATAAATTTAATTACATACGAACTGCTTGTTTGTTTGCAATTCATGTTTTAAACAAAATTTCACAATGGACATAAAAAAATATAATTAAAAATTTATATTTTTTTTGACAACTTCTTATTGCACATTTCTGTGAAGAGCAGCAATTGAAAATGTTGCAATAATTTGGGACACCTGAACAAAGATCGTTACAAAAACACGGGTTTGTTACCCTGAAACATCTATTGAAACATGTAAACTGCCCTGTTTTTGTTCTATGCATGTTGAGCAAACGAGGCACCCTTCTGGCTCAGTGATTCCTCGGAAGGGATTGCCCAGGTCAACAAAAACAAATTTTTCTTTTATGTGGTCTAAGGTTTCATAGTCAATTTGAATACGATGAAGCACATTTCCCTTTCACCTTGTTGGATTTGTTAATCGGCAAAATTTCCGCTTTTGGGGTTCTGAAAACCCACATGTGATTGTCGAAAAACAAATGCATCCGCAACATGTCACTGTTTGTTGTGTAGATTTTGGGCTGGAGGCATAATTGGACCAAATTTTTTTTTAAAAATCAGTCTGGTCAAGCAGTGACTGCTACTGATGCTCGATATCGCGACATGATAACACAGTTCTTTCTGCCGAAACTGCATGATATTGTTGTGGCCAATATGTTGTTTCAACAAGATTCGGTGGTACATGCCATACAGCCCATGAAACAATTCAATTACTGCATGAGTGGCTCGATTATGAATAGCAACCGAACTGTTGTTCAGTTGCCAGTTGCTAAAAATCATAATGCAGGTAATGCAGATTTACAATGCATTAACTACAGTTGCCTAATTTCCGTATATTTTAGTGATATTCTAGCAACCACAGTTTTGTGGTTGCCGCCTGACAACCCAACTGAAGTTCGGTTGCTATCCATAATCGAGCCAGAGATATTTCCAGTTCGTATACTCTATCGCAGTGGTTTTCCATCTGCCACCATGACCCATCGGTTGGTCGCGAGCTGATCTAAATAAAATACATTGATTTTTTTTAAATATTTAATTTTTTTAATTCCAAAACATAAAAAAAATTTTAATTCATAAAAGTACTTATATTAATGCGAACGCTGGGCTTTCTTATTTTTAATTAAATTCGAAAAACGTGGTTGCAATTGTGACACGCAAACAATCAAATCGTTTTCTAAATTTAGTTTATTCCTTTTTTTTGTTTTAATGTTCACCATTTGTGAAAAAGTCATTTCGCACAGATAAGATGTTGAGAATTGAATTAATATTTTCAGTGCTTTTTTAGTTAGCTCAGGGTATTCTGCCTTTCTCTTTAGCCAAAATGTAGAATTATTTTGAGATAAGTATTCCATTTTGAGGAGCATACTGTCCGCTGCCATCTCACATAAATTTTCTTTAAAATTATTGGCAAGATTGGCGAACTCAACGAAGTTATTTATGAACGGATTTAATACCCAGCAATCACCATTTTCTTCTTGCTGCTCTTGTGGAAAATAGCGGTATAGTTCCTTTTTTAAATTTTGCAGCGTTTCTATCATGGTAGGAATAAAATCGATCTCCAATTCATCGGATGAAATTTCTGTTGCAATACTTTCAAAGCTATTGAAAGAATCAAATTTTAGTTGTTGCAAAGATGTTGACCACATTTCAATTTTTAAAATAAAGGCTTTGATTTTATCTTTGCTTGATATAATGTTTTCGTCTCTCCCTTGCATACTCGCGTTTAAGATGTTCAGATGACGAAAAATGTCTGCAATATATGCTAATTTCAAAAGCCACTTCGGATTAGTAAACAAATTTTCATATTCGGATTCTCCTTCTTGAAAAAACATGTTCAATTGCGATCTCAATTCAATTACTCTTGTCAGCTTATTTGGAGAACCACCTCATCTCTGTGTGATAAAGCAGATTTTGATAGAGAGCGCCCATGTCTTCAAACACTGTTCGAAACAACCTTGACTGTAAAGATTTTTTTTAATGAAATTTACAACTTTGATGACAGTATTAAGCACATCGCTTAAATTTGACGGTAAGAACTTGGCTGCCAAGGCTTGACGATGGAGAAAACAGTGCGTTCACTTCGCATTCGACATCATTGTTTTAAGTCTTGCTACGAATCCGCTTTTATTGTCAGTCATTGCCCTAGCACCATCAGTGCAAATACCAACACAAAGCTCCCAGTGAAAGTTCAAATCTTTGGTGGCTTCCAAAAACCTTTCATACAAACACTCGCCAGTTGTATTTTTTGAGAGCAAAAACGTTAAGGGGTCGCCAAATTTTTTGAAAATCATTTTGGGGTCGCGGCTTCCAAAAGGTTGAAAACCACTGCTCTATCGTTTCGGTAATCAGATTTGGCTCCCTAGATCGTTGATTTAACACTATTAGATTTTGTTTTATGGGGTTATTTGAACTCGGAGGTCTGCAACCACCCATGCATTAAAGAAGGAAAAGATTCAACGTTGCTGCAACGAAATTCAGCCGTAGTTATGCAGAATGGAATACAACTCTCATGTATGGGGCGGTGCTTCAAAGAGTATTTTGAAGTTACTCGACCGTGTACAGGAAAGAGCGAAGAAACTCATTGCGGACGGTAGGGTAGTCAACTCTATTGACTCTCTTGAGCGTCGTCGCAACGTGGTGTGAGTTTCGTTGTTCTATCGTTACTATAATGGGACGTGTTCTGATGAAATCAGGAAACTCGTTCCCGAAACCCGGTCATTCGCGCGCACGACGTGTTCTTCATTAAGAGCGCATCCATTTGTGGTAGACTTGGTAGCGACTCGCACTACGCATTACAAAAAAAATTCGTTTTTTGGCCTGTGGAATGGGCTGCTACCGCAGTCTAGTGCATGAGCATTAGTTTTATCAATATGGAGGTGCGCATTCGATTCCCGTCTAGACCCTGGGTTTTTCTACAGACAAGATATAAGAGCTTCGTAGAGTTTGTGTTGTTAAAAAAAAAAAAAAACAAAAAAAATTACTCCCAGAGGTCTGTCACTTTTGACGTGGAAAAATTAAAATCGAATGTCAATAAACACTACTCCCTAACCCCTTCCTCACAAAACTTTATTTCCTAGTTCCGGCACAAAGCAACGCATGTATAGGGGTCATACCCGGAGGGCCAGTCCAAGAAAAAAAAAAAGAATGTCAATGGAAAATTTCGATAAACGTGTGCGTATGTGCCTGCAAAGCCATTGCCCGCTGTATTATTCCACAAATAGCACAATGTTATGCACTTCCAGATTCAATAAATAAAATAACAATCAAAAGACTAAAAACTATGTTTTCATTCAAGTCTTGCGTTAATTTTGGGACACCCTTTATGTACATATGTATATATAAATCATATTAATGGCGTTAGAATAAAGAAAAAAAAAAAAAAAACAGACGAAAGTAAATGTGCTTTGGATTTCAAGTTTTTAGCGCAGTAAAGTAACACAAAACCAATGAGGTCTATGGCAACGTTTTCAGTTCATTACGTTTAATGTGCGTTACGCAAAGAGTTTAAAATGCACAAGACGAAGAACAACAACAAAAGAAAGAAAAAATATCGAAATGAATAACTTAATTTTCACCACAAGAAGACATGATGGCTGGTTTGGCTTATTCGTAATTAAGAAGATGAAATGGATATGAGTGTGTGTGTGTGTGTGCCATATATGTATGTCGAATGCCAGTTCATGTTCTCGTAAATGTTATTAAGACTTCATTAAATTACAAATTTAAGCGCCGCTAACACCCCCCTTCCCCCTGCCAAAAAAAAATTACGAGTGCGCGAATAATTTGCAAAACGGACACAGCTCTCACACTCTATGGCAACGTTTTCAGTTCATTACGTTTAATGTGCGTTACGCAAAGAGTTTAAAATGCACAAGACGAAGAACAACAACAAAAGAAAGAAAAAATATCGAAATGAATAACTTAATTTTCACCACAAGAAGACATGATGGCTGGTTTGGCTTATTCGTAATTAAGAAGATGAAATGGATATGAGTGTGTGTGTGTGTGTGCCATATATGTATGTCGAATGCCAGTTCATGTTCTCGTAAATGTTATTAAGACTTCATTAAATTACAAATTTAAGCGCCGCTAACACCCCCCTTCCCCCTGCCAAAAAAAAATTACGAGTGCGCGAATAATTTGCAAAACGGACACAGCTCTCACACTCACATACAAATATTGCACGGCAGACTTAAAAATGTTATTAAATTTTCTTCCTTTTTCTTTCGTTGCAACAAAAACTTATAGCGAAGAGCAAAACACGATTTCGACCAGCAAATATTAAATTCGAATTAAATGCGAAAAACGATTGTGACCGCAAACAAGCGGAAAAAACATTGTGCCGTTAAACGGAGCAGACAATGTAAAGCAACAATCAACCAGCAGCCAGTACGAATGCACACAGCTTAGCACAGTGCAGCGCTAATTATCACGGGCAATGGCGCAGCCGGGGCAGAATTATCTGAATTCAAATTTAATTCTCCTTCGTTTATTTATCTCCCCATAAGTAAATGCTTGGTTGGTTGTTTATTGTTGTTGTTGTTGTCTTTGTATGTCTTTCGGCAAGCGATTTAAGAAATGAATGGTAAAGAGTGTCCCAAAAAATAAAGAAGTATCACACGCTGGAAGAACAAAAGTTTCTTTTGTTGTTCTTGGCTGATTAGTTACTTCGTTGATTTTACAACCACCAAGAGCGTAGGTTCAATACCCCGTCAGCTCAAAAAATTTAGTCAAGTCATAGCGTCTTTCCAGCGTGGGTGAAGCGAAATACAGTAAAACCTAGATAATGCGGACCTAGATGATCCGTATTAATCGGTAATCTGCATCGTAGTTTTCATCAAGAGCTGTTAAATTTCGATTACGATGAGTAATCAATTAGATTACATTTTGAAAAAAATTGTACTGATTATATAATTCTCTTTTAAAGAATATCTGTTTACTAATTGATTACGATTACTAGTAATCGAAAAGTAATCTGGTTTACTGGAAATTACGGTAAAATAATCAAAAAGAATCACATGTAATCAAAAAATAATTCGATTACTTTTGATTCTTATTGATTATTTTCAAAAATTTTTAATTTGAAAATTGAATTTTTTTTTTTTTTATCTGGGACCAGCACTCAGGAGATGACTCCTACACATGCGAAGCATTGCGCTGGAACTATAGGAAAGGGATAGTAAGATAAACGACAGGAGGTGAAGCTTAATTAATTATTTTGCAGCTCTGCTTTTGCACGTTTATACTCGCAGCAGTGCTGAACCTTCGGTTCAGTAGCCATTTTTATTTTTATTTTACTTCGCCGGTGCTACACAATACCGACGAAGGAGGGCGTTCTGATGCGATTGTGGATTGCTATCAGCTGAATCCGATATCAGAGACAGCCTAAATGCACATCAGAAACAATGCGAGATGTTTTTATGAGTCTAAAACTGGGGTTGAACCCAGAGAAATTTTTGGTTTTGTAGTCAGTAGTGCAGACTACTTCAGCGCCATCGTCAATATTGGAAATCTTGCCTAAATTTTGGTGCACCCATTCATTATAAACAGTTGCGGTCATCAACGTAATCGTTGCCTGCTCTAGTACTTGCTGTTGCTGTTGTTGTGTTGTGCTTCTTAATCACAGTTATTAAGAAAAATTATGGCTAGAAATTTACCAGATCACAAGCAATAACAAAATACAGGGTTATTGAGTGAATTTAAAAATGCATCTTCGTGGCAAAGCAAACAAACTGCAGCATTTCAGTTCGGTTAAACGTTAAAGCAACAGAATGCCAAGAAAATCTGTGTATTTCACTGCGGGCATCCAAATAATTTTAAGCATCTCAAATCACTTAAACCAACAGACAAAAGCGGCAAAACGGAAGACACAAAGAAATAATAAGAAACAAATAAAAAAAATAAAAAGGTGAAGATTAACCAACTCATGATGGAGAATGTTAAAATTTACAAAAAAAATTTCGGTCAATATGGATTTTTAGTGAACAATGATGAAATGCTAATGATGGTTTGATTTTATTTTAAGAACTACTTTCGCTGGCTAATTCGGAATTTAGTTGGCGAAAGGTTATTAAAAGTGCACATCATGCAGGAAGCAATCATGTTGCCAAAAAGTTGCATTCCAAACTTTCTTTTACAACTGACCATGTTATAAAATGTCCACTAAAAGAATATGGGAATCGTTGAAAACTCCCGCTTAGCTTGACCCGAAATTCTATTTAACAAAAAAATTAGGCCTGATTAAAACCACAATAATTTTCGCAAATTCTCGGCAACGATATCTCTCGAACCATTTATCCGATATATTTTTTTTTTTAGCAATCGACCTTCTTTTTTGAGGTTAAGATCTGATTCAATTTTAAACTTGATCAGGTTAGTAGTTTAAAATTTATTAAAAAAAAATTGGTCGAAAATGTTATTTTGCAGTCGGTTCATTATCTGCCGATTTAACTCAGATTCTTGAATAAACCATATTTGGTTGCGATCTGTTAGGGCGTTCTTCAGATGCCCATACAACGATACGGACATTATCGCGAAAATATAAAGTACAGTCGTAGCTCGGTATAACGAATGGTATAATAACAGACGCTTTGGTTAAACTGTGAAATTCGTTAAATTAAAATTGTTATAAATGTATGTGTATTTTTCATCTCAGTACAGGTAACACTCGTACAACGCGTTAGGCACTTTGCTAAAAAGTCATCTGTTGCGTGAAAATGCGTTACGAAATTTCAAAAAAAAAAGAGAAATGACGTTTTAATATTATTTTATAATGTAAAAGAAATGTTATCATAATTTACATGACATGTACATAAAGAAACATTACTGCCAGATATATTAATAGTAATTTATAAGATAAAGAAAAACTAACAGTATTGTAACGTCTTTGCTTATGATTTTTTCTGTACTATTCGTTGTACAAGGCGTAAAATAAGTTGACCGTTTTGAATGGAAGCATATGCTAATATTTTTATATCGGATTTTGGTTAAAGGACCAGGAGCTCAAAACGCCGAAATATTATAAAGACTCGAGTTACGCAAATTGTGGTAAAATCTGTAACTTCTTAAAATGGGAAGTTAAAACACAAATTTAAATCAACCACACTCTCATCCTTATTCATGGTTCATATTTATAAATTAAATTAAATACATATTAGTTCCAAAGTTATCCAAAAGATACGCGGTTCGAATACCCGACCAGTTTAAACATTTTTCAATTGTGTCTGCTTGAACAACACCCTTCTTCGTCGGCGACGTAAAATAATAAAACAATGAAGAGCCACAGCCTAAAAATTAATGCGTCACCTAAGAAGCAGCAACTCGGCTTTGCAACTTCTCAAAAAAAAAATAAATAAAAAAAAAAACACGCAACTGCAGGGTTGTGCTACAATTAAGCTCTCTATGATTCTCTCTCTTCAATACCTGTCTCTTCTATAAACTATTACTCTGGAACTAAGTTCCGCTACATGCATTGCAGATGGAGACTACATCTCCTGAATACTGGTCCAAGAACAAAAAAAAGGCTTGCGATACTCTTTCTATGCCGCCCGCAATATTTAACCTTTAATTAGGGTCAGGAGAAATTGAAAAATTGATACGTTAAAATGTTCGGAGCGAACTTGTTTTAAATTAGTTGCGATTAGATCGTTAAAGCGTACATACGTGTCCCTTTACTAATACGTGTTGACACCATGTAACTTTTTTTGATCGTGCTAAGTCTTAAGTAAGTTTCAACCAAATGTAATAAATGTGCTAAATTTATTTGTCAGCAACATGTTTTCATTTTCTGCGCTGGATGCAGAACATCACAACCTGTTGCTGAGTCTGACTAATTTTTTTTATAAATAACTGTTAAAATAGTTGTAAGAAACCAGAGCTGAATTTTATTTATGTTTTATGTTTTTAAATAAACAAATGTTATGTTTTTATTTTTTTTTATGCATTATTAATATAAATAAGTCTGAAAATTGAGAAAAAATTAATAATTTTTAATTTTTTTGTATTCCAACACTTGCAATAAACTTTGGGGTCACGTGAGACCCCATGCGATTAATTGTGTGATTTTCTTAATGCGCCTAATTAAAGGTTAAATTTAAAAAATATCTTGCGTATCAGATTTATTATTTAAAATATTAATAATATTTAAAATATAAAATATTAAATATAAATATAAAAAAATATATAAAATTTTTGGCAGATAAACCACGCCTGCCGCTTTTGTTTAAGTTTATGAGGTAGAGATTTTTACCACCATCCTCTACAATCACACACACACACACACAGATATTTTACGTACATGAATACTTTCTAAATGTAAATTATTAATTACAAGAAGTTCTGAACAGAAATAAATAATGACACGTGATTAAGTGATTATCTATTTGCCATTCGTGGCAACATTGTTAAGCCCCTTCAAATCATAAATCGAAAGTGCGGCGGCTACTGTGCTGTGGTAGTGAAACATTTATTGCCAACAAAAACAACAAACAAAAAAATAAAATAAAAAAAAAATCAGCAAACAGAAAACGATATAAAAACAAACTAATGACAGGCATATTTACTCACGTACACACTGACTGACTGACTGACTGGCTGGCTGACTTACTGGCTGATTTATAAAAAGACCACAAAATGAATTTTTAGGTGACCCACTTCCCTAATGAACCCGTTGAAAATTATTTTACAACCCGACTAACACTCGCTCTCTCCCTCTCTCCCACACAAATCATGATATTTCTGCTTTTTTGCTGTTGTTGTAATGTTTTTTCACCGTTTTGATTATGTTTCTGTTAAACCAATAAAAATTGGGTTTTGGTCCATGGTACAAAATCAAAAGCAAAAGCAAAGGAAAAACAAAAACAAAAACAAAAATTGCAATAACAAACAACAAGAAGAAAAAAAGGAACAAATGAAACGAAGCGTTTGGCAATTATTCAGACCTACAACCAGTGATGTTAACTTCTTTAATTGGATGTTCGTACAGTTTAAAAAAAATTCCATTTTTAGGTAAAATTACCTTATGCAAAGTCTTGTATAAAAATAATATATATTTATTTTTTTTAGTAAAACAGGTATATTTGTAATTCCAAAAATATATATATATATAACTGAAACGTAAAGCAACAAGTAGTAATAACAAAATAAAGTACTATTTTTTTTTTTTTTTTTATCTTGGACCAGTGCTCAGGGGATATCCCCTACATATGCAAAGCATTGCACTGGAACTAGAGAGAAGGATAGGGAAGAAACAGACAGGTGGTGAAAGTGGTAGAAAGATAGAGCTTAATTCTTGCACAACTTTGCAGTTGCGTGTAAATTATAAAGCAAAGTTGCGGCGTCTCTGATGTTTTTTGACGCATTATTTTTAAGCTAATTGAGCCATTTTATTTATTATTTTACTTCGCCGACGTTTTATTGCTCAAATACCGACGAAGGAGAGTGCTGTAGCACAGAAAACTCAGAAAAAACTTTTTTCTGATTTGACCCGGCTGGGATTCGAACCTGGGTCTTTCTGGTTGCAGAGCCAACACGCTGACTACTCGCCATCAGCACCAGCAAAATAAAATACTATTTAAAATTTTTACCTTCTACAAAATCAATGTATATACATATGTATGTATTTTTATAATATTTAATATTTATAAAAAAGTGCATCATCAACAATGCTGTCTGTATGTTTGTACGTTTGAAGCATTGTTTATTTTTTATGCACTTACTTTTAAATAAGTCTAGTGAGCAATTAGGAACAACGAATCGACGTTCAAAATTGAAGAGATTTAATTGCCTAGCGGTTTAACTGGAATATTTAATTTACAACTTAATAAAGAATTTTTTGTCACTTTGCATTTGCTTTTTACTTTAATATCAAGGCGAATTCATAACTTGTGAACTCACTAGCCCAACTGGCCGAATATTTATCACTTTTGGATGTCAAATAAAATCAATTTGCCTTGTTTAATATCGATTAAGAATGTTGAATTTTGTCATTCGATTTGTGACAGTGAACAATAACGTTACAGTTTTTCGCTTATAAAAAATTTGGAATTTTCTCTATTTTTGGTTAACAACAACAGCCTTAATGGCTCAAATATTGGTGACCCTGGCATAATAGTCAAAGAAAAATTATTCTTGTTTTTTGGTAATTCTTCTAGTTTTTTGACCTCTTTTTATATTAAATACACTAATTATTTAAGCTGTAGGTCCTTTTTATATATGTAATATTTATTTTTATTCGATATTTCGCTAATCCTTTGTGTAGCTTCTTCAGAAAAATTGGTTTTTTTTTTTCCTGAAGAAGCTACACAAAGGAGTAGCGAAATATCGAATAAAAATAAATAGTACATATATAGAAAGGACCTACAGGCTTAAATAATTAGTGTAAGTCTTATTTCTTATTAATATCAATTCGGTTATTAATAGTCCATTTTGGATACTGGCTTGCATAGCGAACACCTTGACAGATAATAGCCCTTTGTCTTCGGTGAACCAATCAGAAGAAAGCCTGACAGATTCGCAGCTATTATTAAAAAAGGGGTACATCAAGTTTGTTTCCTGCTCTCTTCTTTTTTGTTTCTTTCTCGCTACTTTTCATAACCGTAATATTGTAAAACATGTGAAACTTGAAGCAAAAATCTTTTCCTGTATGAACGCAAATTCATGTTCAAAAGAAAATTAAACAAAAACTGATCAGATAAACTTGATTAGTGTGAATCAGCCCTAACTGGAATTTGCGTTATTTTGAATAGTTGTAATGAAACCGTACTTTTTATGATTTATTTTTATGAGAAATATGTCATAAGAAAAAATAAAACTGTTGGGATTTAATACTTAAATTTTTAAAACTTTTTAAAATTATCGTTCAAATATAGAAATTAGCTGTCTACCATTCGTACCATATAAAACAATACGGTTATTTCTGTAGGCTTAACATCACTGACTACAACGCATTTTTTTTTTTTTTTTTGCAGGAGCATGAATTAGTAATTGCTTTTTTCGTATTTATTGAAAGTTTACCTTTCCTATCATCAATGTAGTTATTCATTCTTAAAGTGCTCCGGTACATTTGGGAAAATTGTTTTTTTTTCTGTCATCTTTTTTAACAATCATGCCTTTAATTATGATGCAGCATTAACATGCTATAAAATTTAATTTAAACATAAAATTGCATATGGAGCAGCAGATCAAAAAATTATAAACATATTCATATGTACCACAGTCAAGTAAACATTTTCTTCTACATCAACAAAACTCAATCAATATACTACATAAGTAGCAAAATTAACTGCTTGCTTTTCGAAAAAATGAAAGAAGCGAATTTTAAATTTGGAATTTTATTGTGGTTTCGAAGAAAATTTAAAAAATTAAATTCATTACATCGCCAAAATTTAACTGAAATTAACTTCCTGAGACACTATTGTTCCAATGAGCGTCCACCTTTTTGGTACGGTTCAAGACGTGTTCAGTATGCCAGCATAATTTGTTGAAGAATAAATTCCACTACTGTTTTTAGAATTATGGCAATACGATTGCATGATACTTTAATGCGTAACAAAATGTACAACTATAAATATGCAAAATAATTTACTTAAAAAAATTATTAAAAATCGTTATAAAAACTGATGGCAAGTGTGTGTTCATCACGGAAAATTCGAGCTGATTTTTTTAATATTTTAAAAATTTTACAGGAGAACAAAATTTATAAGTAAAAAAGGTATCAACAAATTTTTTCAATATTTTTTCAAGTTTTGGATATCAAGAGGAAAAATTTGAAAATGAAGAGAAACGAAAAAAATGATTTGCCTTTTTTTCTTTTTTCTATCAGATCTGCAAATATTGCTTGACAATTATTGTTTGACAATTTTTAAAAAATAAAATTTAATTTCAAGTGGGTTTTTTTTTATATTTATTTTCGCAATAATTTCTATATTTTTGTTCTATTTTAGTTTGCTTTTATTTACTTTACAGTTGTTTACAAAACAACTACTTAATAGGGATTCTCTATTAGCGACGACATATTAGGGGGGCCTCCGTAGTCTAGTGCATGAACATTAGTCTTATCAATATGCTGGTGCGGGGTCGATTCCCGCATAGACCCTGGGTGTTTCTACAGACAAGCTATAAGAGGTTCGTAGTTTGTGTTGTTAAACAAAAAGTAATAGCAAACAATTGCGGTAATCACAAGGTAGTCTTGCACCAGCACTCTGGAAATGACTTCTACACATGGGATGCATTGTGCTGGAACTAGTGGAAAGGTATAGTTAAGAGATGACAGATTGTGAAGCTCCACTCTGTTACAACTTTGTTTTTGCACATTCTTTCTTTTATAGCAGTGTTGTAGCGCCTCTGATGTCATGGAGACGTATTAAATTTTCGAGCTTCGGTTTTAGTAGCCATTTTTATTAATAATTTTACTTCGCCGGTGCTACGTTCTGATGTGCCAGTGGATTGGTTACAGCTGAAGCTGTTAGTGTTCAGTGACCAGTGACTATGCCTTCGCCACTGAAACCTTCAGCAACAATTGACATAAAGAAACACAAATGAAAATCAGAAAAAATGCGAGATGTTTTTATGAGGTTGAAGACAGGAAATTTTTGGTTTTGTAGTCGACTTGCAGACTGCTTCAGCCATCGCCACCCTTATGAAAACCGTAAGACTTGTATTATAGTATGAAAGGTCCTTAGAGTCCGAACACAATGTAACGATAATTTATTGCGGTGCGGTTTTTTTTACGATTTTGAAGTAAAAAACCTCAGTGCGGAACGGCATAAAATTAAAATCTATTTTATTTTCATTGCGGCCTTTCTGATTCTGTAAATTTTTTACACTTATAGTTTTTGAATAATTGGCGATGTTCACGGCATTATTGTAAACAAAAAACATATTAGTATGTGTCGTGATTTCTAATTCCACACATAAATCAAACGTGGCTTCTACCAAATTAACAATTTTTTTAGTAGCTTCAACTATTTTATTTACTCCCATTGCAAAATATTTAACACATACAGTAATTTTTTTAGAAAATTTTTTAAAAATGTATGCACAAATAAAATAATGAAAATGTAAACAAACAATGACAAGTATTACCGTCGGCGTCTTCCGTTTTATTATGTTTATTTTTCTCTACCGCAACGAGAAATCGCACCGCACCGCAAACATTTTGTTCAGACTCTTAAGCGGTTTTTTAAAGTTTGTCTGGTAAATGCACGACATTCTCAACACTCCCGATTTAGAAGGTGAATAAAGTGTGTTTGATTTCACCATTGCTGCGGTTGATTTTGTTGAATAGAATATGCTAAACTTTCTGAGAACAAAACATGCATGTTTTTAACCCAGCATTTACACTTGTAAGTGCAAGTCCGACAAACTTAATGCACTCAAATTTTTTCACATTTTTCGTACTTGTGAGTCTACTTACAAGAAAATTGTCTTGCAAGTAAAATTTTGGCAATTGCGGCAAGTAAAATGCCAAATGAGGAAACAGTGTTACCAAGTACGCATTTTCTATTAATTTCCTTGTATGTATTAAAATGAATGAAGCGTTCATTGATTGTATTTGTAAAAAAATAAGAACTAAAAAGGACCACAACCATACAAAAACACGTCCTAATGGTAATTTTAAACAATAATTGAATGTATTTTTTTGGAATATTGAGTTCTATGATTTTATTTTTATTCTGATATCGACACCATGGCAATACTGAACTCGTATAGTTATTTAGCAATTTTTGCTAGAACTTTGCCTGTTGGCAGCATTTTTAAAATGAACTTACACGTAAGCGAGTAAACAGTCAAACAACTTACCAGACATTCGAACTAATGTTTTACTTTTTCGCTGATAATACGCATTTGCTACTTGCCAGTAATCAGTAATGGCAGGGTAAAACAAAGACCCATTTTTTGCTTGAAAAGAACACAACATATGGAAGTGTAAATTTCATAAATTATTAATAGTCATTAATTTCTTTATTTTTTTTACTTTTTACAATAAAAAATGTACATGTTTGTTTGGCAAAACCGAAGTATTTGGATGGGTCATATAGGACCATTAACAGCCGCCCAGTGACCACAAACCGCGTTCACTTTTTACCTGACCCATTATTATTGATTTGGTTGGCTTATTTAATGGTCTGTGGTTGGTGTAAATTTGTAACATCAAAGATTTATTATTCTTTTATTTATTTATCGCATAATTTATCTTTGCTTTCTTAGACATTCAAGAGGCAATCTTATTTTTATACATATTTTCCATTTTCTTTTTTCTTTTGTAGGATACTGAGCATTGTTTTCAAAAAGGTTTTGTTACTTATTTTATTTTTTTTTTTAATGAAATGCTTAATAAGCACCACCTTCTTCTTGATATATTTTCTTACCACAAGTTTGAAATTCTGGCCTCTGTTCGTTCCTTAATGTTTATTTATTTATGTATAAACGTTGGTATATAATATACATACATTCATATACAGGGTGGCACAAAAGGAGCTATATGGTTTAAATGGTTTATAACTTTTTTATTTATGCGATTATTATAATTTAATATTTTTTTAAATACAGTATATTATTGGGGAATTTTTTGCAATTAGCTTTGAAAAATTGTATCCTGTAAGTGATGTCCAAATACTGCTTCGCCCATACGTACTCGTTGTAGCATGTTTTCCATAACTTTTCGCAAAATTTCGGCTGTAATGGCCATGATTTCATTTCGAATGTTTCATAATTAATTCCCCAAGTCTTCTTCACAAAATGCTGAAAAAAAACGAAGAAAAAATAATAATTAAAAAAGTTATAAAGAATTCAAACCCTATAGCTCCTTTTGTGCCACCCTGTATATGTATGTATGTACATACTAGGTAATAAGTATCACAGGTAAATAATAATATACGTTTACATAGTCTCTTTTGTTTAAAATAAATAATGAAAACTTTCATTTAAAAGCACGTTATTTTTCATACCGACTGCCCGTCGTCTGCCAGTTTACGTTACTGTCTGTCCGTCTGTCTGTCTGTCATTTAGAATACAAACAATTAAGAAACTTTTTCTTTTAGATATCGTAAATATGTATATATGGCGGTGTGTGTGTGTGTGTGTGTGAGTTCTTTAAGTGCGCTGCTCATCTCATAAATTTTAATTTCTTTTTGTTTTTTTTTTCTGAAACCTAGAAATGTGCAAAAAAAGTTTTATTTTTTTTTAGGAATTTCTCTTTAAATTTAAATATTTTAATATTTTAGTAAAACAAGTTAATAACTTTATGAGCAACAAAACAACAAGCAAAATGCGAATAATGGAGACATAAACGAATTTTATTATTCAAAGAGTTAAAAAAGAAAAAAAATAATCATATTCCCTTTTGCCCAGCAGTCATTTGTTTAACAATGAAACTGCCCATTAACATACATACTTTTGCATCACAAATTAATAAAAGTTCGCATTTCTAGAAAAAAAAAACTTTCACACTATTAATTCAGAAATTGTTTAAATTGTTAAAGCATGCGTGGCTACTGAATTTGCTGAACATAAAATTGATTGAAAGTGATGCGAGCGCACAGTGACAATGGCTGTGTCTGTGATTTGGAACAAAAAAACTAATGCTAGTTACACACAATGGCATTTTGTGACATCGCAAGCAAAGATTATAAATTTTTTTTGAAATTGGACCAGCACTTAGGGGATGATACCTACACTTTGTTCTGCAACTATAGGAAAGGGATAGTGAAAGAGATGACAACTCTGCTTTAGCAGGTTCTTTGTTTCATAGCAGTGTTGCAGCATCTCTGATGTGAAGGAGACGTACTCAATTTTAAAGCTATATTTTTAGTATCATTTTTAGTAATTATTTTTTTTATTATAATTTTTATTTATTATTTTCGAAAAAATATGTGCCAATTAACCTTCCGACGAAACACCGTACCAAACGGTACACTTAAGTGGGTGTAATTCTCGCTGCTGAACTACTCTGGGATTTTCCGTAGACCTTTTGCCTTTTAAGAAACCCATTCAATTGAAAATGGGCTTCGTCACTCATAACTAATTTGTGAATAAAATCATTGATTTTCTACTGAAAAAAAGTTTATCGATTTTGGCACGTTGTTCAATTCTGTACTGTTCCATTTTAAATTCTTCTTTAGAAAATACTGAAAACAAAAAAATATTTTTAATCAAAAAAGTTATAAAGAATTCAAAAATTCTTCTCCACTTTAGACCCATCCTGCATGAAAATAATGGCTCTGTGAAATATCTCCCAGAACCAACATGCGAAAATTAAGCTTTAATCGTTCTCAAGATATACAAAAATCCATATTGACTTGGTATGGGAGGTACCACGCCCAGTTTTTGTCTGATGATTTTTTTGTTTAATTACAAAGTCATTTCTACCAATTTTCAAGAAACCAATGTTCAGTTTGTATGAAAGGTACCACGCCCACTTGCCTAATTCAGCCCTATTTTTGCCTGATGATTTGTACTGGCCATTAAGTTATTCAAACGAAATACAAAAACTTTAACTCTTCGCAAGATATAATGAAATCAATATTTAGTTTGTACGGGAGGTACCACGCCCACTTGTCCAATCGCTCTCAGTTTTTGATTGAAGATTTTTTTTAGCTACAAAGTCATTTGGACCATATTCATTAAATTTCATTTCAACCGTTCTCAGGGTATACAAAAATAAATATTTACTTTGTATGGGCGTGACAACGCCCAATGCGAATTTTTGAAATTTATATGGCCTATAGTTCCTTGCAATCATGGTCCAACCATACTCATAAAATTTCACTTCAGCCGTTGTCAAGCTATGCAAAAATAAATATTTAGTTTTTATGGGCGTGGCAAAGCCCAGTTGGAATTTTTGAAATTTATATAGCTTATAGTTCTTTCGAGATATACAGACAGATACTGTGAAAATTTCATCAAAATCGGTTCAGCCGTTTAGCTGTTCATAAGCCACAAACGCACATACATACAAACATGTCATTTTTATATAGAAGGCAACAGCTTCGCTAAGAAAAGCATTTCAGCATAGCCGTACTTTGGCTGGGGTAAAGATTTTTCTCCTCTATGGAGAAAAGCTTCTGGCAGCGTATCTTATATTCTTCCCATTTGGTGAAGGGCCCTTAAACTAGATTTAAGCGAAAAAATATGAAATTCTTTTGGGAGTAATTTCATTATAATGTGTGAGAGTTACCTTTGGAATTTACTTAATTTTTTTGCGAAATTTAAAATTTTTTTTTTTTGCCTGTGAATTTATTTCACCAGAGAGTTATTTCACGCCGTCAAAATAACACAACAAAATCGAATTTAATCGAATATTGCTCGCAACATGTGCGACAGCCCCCTTGCATCGCAATCTTATTCGCTGTGATATTTTTAAAAGAATATTTCATTTAACACAATTCAGAATATTTATATGCTGCAACTTTCAGCGAAAGTTTAATTGGAGCTTCAATGCAAAATGCAAAAAAAAGAAACACAATTTGTACCGTTCGATTGCAACATATTTCTTTTTTCATTGTTAACTTTGTGCTTCTTTATTTCGCGACACAAAAAAATTAAATCTTCTTAAAATTGTAACAATAAAAAAAAGAAGAAAAAAACAAAACTTTTTTCGTTATTTTTATACGTTTGCATTAACTTTTTATATTTTATTGTTATATCGGTCTGCTTCTATTATTTAGTATTTTTTTTTTGTTCAATCTCATTTATATAAGTATGTATGTATATTTTTTTATAATACTCTTATTAATTAAAATGCCAAGATTACAATGCAGAAATTTTTAAATACGAATTTTTTGTTGTACAACTTTTTATTACAATATTTTTCTTAAAGATTTGTGCTCGCTCGTATACAACCTTTACAAGTGGTAAAGATGTGTGCGTGATTGCTGTTTAGCCTGCAGTTATTAGCACGTTACACTTTTACACGTTGTTAACGGAAGGAAGCCTTATGAACACATAAACTGAGGCTTGCCACGATAAAAATCAAAAACTTGTTAAAGGATGGCATCCGAATTGTTGTTCTGTTAGCAGTTGCTAAAAATGGTAATGCAGTTAATGCAAATGTACACTGCATTAACTGCAGTTGCCTAACTTTCAGTGCTTTTTAGGGTTTGTTGGCAAACACAAATTTGTGTTTGCACCCCCTAATCGAAACACATACGCCAAGGGCAGGCTATGACCTACACAGACTACAAATGTAGTTGACTGCATTCGTTCCCTTGTAGCCGGCT
Organism: Dexiosoma caninum; assembly: GCA_963924685.1. Lineage (NCBI taxonomy): Eukaryota > Metazoa > Arthropoda > Insecta > Diptera > Tachinidae > Dexiosoma > Dexiosoma caninum. Next base: position 5,183,342 of record OZ004728.1, read on the forward strand.
ACTTAATTATTTTGAAGACGGCAGCTACATAGTAAGCAGCTGATTATGTAGTTTGACTGAAATTTGATTGAAAATTTAAAAAAAACTAAAAGTTTTTAAAATAATGGCTGAAGAAAATTCTGTGAAATTTATAAAATCTATTAATAAAATAGTTCATATAACAAATATGGTATATTTAATTAAAAGCTTTAAATTATGAACAACTGCTCACCATAGAAATGTTTATTTCGTATATTTCAGTGGTGTCACATTTCTGTTTCATAAAAAAAACACTCGTTCCAAATATCCTCATTCCACTTAAATATTTGAAAACAGGCCAACTTATCTGTGCAAAACACCTTTTGGGTTAATATATGAGTTAATAATATAATATATTAATTTTTTCTGTTCTTTTCTTTTCAAATAAAAGTAATGTCTCGATTATGGATAGCAACCGAACTGTTGTTCAGTTCCCAGTTGCTAAAAATGATAATGCAGGTAATGTAGATTTACAATGCATTAATTACAGTTGCCTAATTTCAGTATATTTTAGTGCTTTTCTAACAACCACAATTTTGTGGTTGCTGCCTGACAACGCAACTGAAGTTCGGTTGCTATCCATATTCGAGCCATAAGTATTTTTAAGCTCTGACATATTAATAATTTCTCATTACATTCGCAGCACTATAATTGCATATTGTCGCTTGTCAAAATAGAAATTTTCCTAAGTTGGCGACAGCTACAAAAGTGGTCGTGTAGCCGAGTAGCAGTGATGTCGCCAAAATAATCTTTTCCATATAAACGTGTGTATTTTAATTTTGACAGATTGTAGCTGGTAGCGTGCTGTGGCGAATGTGTTTCATGCTTTAGGCAAGAGAAGTTAATGCAGTGTCGATCTACATTAATATTTTTAGCAACTGGCAACTGAACAATAGTTGGGTTGCAATCCATAATACAACCAATAATAATAGTTTTCTATTTTATTTTTGCAATTATTGAGAAAAATATTGAAAAACTTTTAATTTTGTCACACGTTCAAAGTTTTTTCACGCGAGTTAAATCCTTTTTTAAAGGATGAATCAACAAAAAAAAATATATTATTTTTTTAGCTACACTAAATTGTGTGCTTCTTTATTAATTATATTTTTAAGAGTGATTTCCAAAAGGGTCCCTAATATCTATTTATAGTAATAATTTTGTTCATCATATTCTAATATGTTGTCCTTTGTTCATTAGTTATGTAAAAGTATATTATATTTGCGGTAAAATAAAGTGATAGTTGTGTGCTGTAAGTCTTTGTTCTAAAGTACATACAATATGTACGTATGATAATTCTGACATTGACTTTTGTTCCCCACATAGATAATGGTTTCTGAAAAGGGGGTAATGTATCTGCTTATCATTCCTGTCGGAGTTGCCATGTAGTTTATATGCTGTGCATTAACTCGCGTGACTCCCCAGCGACAAGAAGCAATATGTTCATGCGTTCAGCTCTAAAAGCCCATCGTCATTGTTACCTTTAATGTTATTGTCATCATCAACATCATCGTGTTTTTCAAACTGTAATCAAAAGTAAATTCGCATTTAATGTTTTTTGTTTCAAATACCCTCCAAATGCTTCACTGAATGCCAAAAATAAAAAAAAAACAGACTTTTTGCACCAGCACAACAAACGACATCAGCACCTCCGTTACAAAAAAAAAACAAAAACACGCATGCATTTGCAAGAGAATGTCATAATCGCGATTAACCATAAACAAAAAACGCCACAACAACAACAAGAACAAGAACAAAAAACAGAAAACAAAAACAAATAGAATACAAATTATTGCACAGTGATAATAATGCAGAGGCAATAATTTAATTCTCATTTGGGATTCGTTAATGTTTGTTTTTGCTTTTGCTTTTGTTTTTGTTAATTTAATAATAAATAATTGGTTGCATGCATGTGGTATTTATGCGGGCATTAAGCACCTTTTTATTAATTTCTATGCAATTTTTCCTTTGAGTGTGTGGTGGGCAGTAGTTTTTTTTTCTAATTCACAACTAAAATTAAGAATTTCAGAAATAAGAATCATGTATATCTGCACATATTATGCTTAGAATCCGCTTGACCTGAGATTCCTTTTAAGCGAATGTTTACTAATACGGTGTTCAGACATGCATCTTTATTGAGATTTTTGACATTATTGACCTCAATATTCCATACAAAGTGTAAATTAAGTTATTGAGCATGAAGTATGAGTTTGATATAAAAATTGAGTAAAACTTAAAATGCAACTCTTCGCGCAAGTATTTTTACTGGGAAGTCTGTTCAGTGAAAAGCAAAAATTCTGTACAAAGGCAAAACCACATGTCAAAAAAATAAATAAAAAAAACAAAAAGGAAAAACAGAAGACCATCGAATTATACCTCAACACCTTCATTTTTTTGAGATGTGCAATGCAACTCTTAGCACAAATATTCTTAATGGGAAGTCTGTTCAGTGAAAAGCAAAAAATTCTGTACAAAGGCAAAACCACATGTCAAAAGAATAAATAAAAAAAAAGCAAAAAAGAATAACATATGACCAGCGAATTTTACCTCAAAACGTTGTTTTTTTCCGGCTATGCATTGCTAATTTAATACGATAAATTGCCTAAATTAAATATGTGTGAACACGAAATTAAGTTGCTTAAATAATCTCAAATAAGAATGCATGTGTGAACACACTATTACAAATTTATATGTTTTTGTCATGAGAATTATTGAAAAGCAAAGAAATAATTTTTTCTAAAATAAATTTCATTGAACGCTTTCAAGGCTTTAAATGACAACATTACCAACAAATAATTTTATGCCAAAAATAAATTCTAAATTCTTAAAACTGATGACACATACCAAATTATTGTCTTTGCTTCAACATCCACGGTACAAGTATTTCATAGTCTTACGAGTTCATGCGTTCCCAGCAAAAAAGACGTGCAAAAGAAATAGTTAATGTATGGTTTCAATTGCAAATGAACAGGTTCAACTTAGCTGTGGAACACATGACTTCAACACAGGGGTGTCATTCGCGAGCAAGAGTTCATATTTACGTTTTATTTCAATTATAATTACAACTGCATAGTTGTTCTTAAGAATTAATCCGCAGAGTTGAATGTGTGGAATGCATTAAAAATTAATTCAGATAAAGAAGTGCTTGAGAAAGCATGAGTGTGGCGATGGCTGAAGTACTCTGCACGTTGACTAAAAAAACAAAAATCCCTGTGCTCGAGCCCAGCTTCAAACTAATAGTGTTTTCAAGCCAAAAGTTAAAACTTGCTTTTAACGTTGAAACCACAAACTGCTGATTTTGCGTTCTGACTGTAAGGTTAATTAAATCAGCTTTTAACGCACAATTTGTGTAATAAAATTTAAAAAAAGCTGTGGCGAATCTTATATACCCATCACTGGTCTGCCCGCCTTGTATCCAATATTCGTTCCAATTTTCACCCAGGCGTTTAGTAGTACCTGATTTGGAACTATATTTCTATTTTGGCAACGCAGACTATTTTTTTTTATTGTTTAGGCGGACCTGATTTTGACATATTTTCCGAGCCTTGTATGGTAGACCATTTTTTTTGGCACAACTATCTGAACATTTTTACCAAAATTCATCGAATCACTTCAACACTTATGTGGACTCAAATTCGGCCAAATATTTCGGAACCGGTTATAACGGACCAGAGTTTCCATCCAAAATTTTTATATGTGTATGTTTAATTGAACAAACGTACGAAATTTCATTGAGTCAGTTAAGCCCTTTTAAATATAACACTAATAACATTTAAAACTCCATCTACACACGTACTAAATTTTACCAAAATCGATCCAGCCGTTTCGCGTTATGGAAGATTTTTGTACTAAAGCTTCAAGTGAAAAAAAGAGGTGGTCGTGTAGCTCGGAAACTATTGAAATAATTAGGCTGAATTTAAATAGTAACCGATTCAGGTCCACCGCTGGCCGATTGACAGCTAACGAATTCTGTGCGCAGTTTAGTTTGGCCGAAAAGTTGATTTCAATGGACACACGGACAGGCGTACAGGCGGACAGACGGCCATGACTCCATAAACTTCTTTATTGAACACATTTCTGAAAATATATACCCGTTACACTGTAAGTGAAGGGTATAAAAATACCAATTTATAGTGAACGAACGCATTCCCTGTTTCATTGCTGGGTTATTTGGTGTGAAAGCTTTAAGTTGAATTCATCAAAAGAAGAAAAAGAACAAACAAAAAAAAAACAGCAGAAAAATTGTATAAATAAAATACAATGAATTTTGCAATTTTCTTCTTGAATTTTTTTTTATCGTTTTATGGAATTCAGCATTAGAGCAACAACGTTAGTTAATCTTGGGAAATACAATACAATTTCATTTTTTAACTTTAACTCAGACACACTCGTATCAACAATAGCAACAACAAACAGTTAATTTTGTGCAAATTAAGTAAGTGCAACATCTTGTGGTGCATGGATTAACGTCTAAAAGTTAATAACACCGTGTATTGTGTGCAACAAACAACATTGCACCAAGTGGTTGCTGCAAACAAAGAATGCACTGAAATAAAAAAAAAAAAAACAAACAAAGAAAAAAATAAACAATTTCATGGAATCAGATAATGGCAAGGCTTTGAATTTGAAAGAATAAAACAACGTAAAGAAAAATGAAAAATTAAGCAAGTCCTTTTCACACTTACATGAAAAACACAAGTGCAAGTGCAGGAGTGTGTGTGCGTTTTTCACTTTGTGCCAAATAAAAATGTGCAATTGCTGGTGTAAATTAACACGTTATCTTTAATATTCGAAAAGCTACAGAATATTCCTTTGAAAACTGCTGGCAAATTATTACACTTTTTTTTGTGTCTTCATTTGCCACAAACATAAATTAAAGTGTTACCTACCAGACACACACACACACTCACACTCACTCACACACACATAGTCACCTTCTTTTCTCATGTGTGGCCTTTTCAAATCCGCTTTTTATCTTTTTGATTTAATAAAATAAACATTTACTGACACACATTTTAAGGAAAAAAAAAAACAAAAATAAATATAAACATGATGCAATGAAAGGAAAGAATACAAACTTAATAACATTGGAATATATTCCCACTTGTGTGTTTTTCATTTTGGTTTTTCCTTATTGTGCTCAAAAGAACAAAAAAGAAAAAAGAGGAAAAAAAGCAGCAAACCAAACATTGTTTAATAAAAAGCACAAACAAAGTTGCATACAAATGTTGCTGCACGCAAAACATACAATCGCACAAACATACAAACATATACAATCAAATACCGAAAACAGATTGGTACTTTCATCAACCAATACAAACACACAAAAGTAAAGGCTTTTTGCATTATTGGGTCAATGTTTAAATTGAAATTATTAAATAAACAACGTAGTGGTTGGCAGTGGTGCTGCTGCTGCTGCTGCTGGTGTGCACATGCCGTTGCTGTTGCAACTATTGTTGCATGGCTATTTATTGTTGCAACTGAGTCTCTTGTTGTTGTCATTTTGTAATTTGCACTTGCACGCCAAGTCAAACTGACAACAGTAACAATTTTTTCTTCTTATATTTTCACTCACAATATAAAATCCAGAATCTACAGCAGCATAGCAAAAGGTTGAAGGTAAAAGGTAGCAAGGCCTTCTATGAGGCCTTTATTGAAGAGTGTCCAGAATTTGTGGGTCCCATGTATGCAAAATTACTACTCTAAAGAGTGCAGTTGTTATAGTAGTTTTAGTCCGTGCTTTGAAATGAGAAAGCAGCGGCCTAATTCTGGCAGTCGTATTCGATCGAATACTTAGTCGTACGTTCGAGTTTTTTTTTACATTTGGAACCAGACAGATTTAAAAGGAGTATATATTTTTTTTCTGAGACCGGCGCTCAGGGGATGATCCTTATACGTGCGGTGGGTGCATTGTGCCGGAAGTAGGAAATAAGGTTTTGGGAGAAAAGATAGAGGGAGTGTAGTGTTTATTGTCATCCGATTAGAATCTTTCCACGTCAAAAGTGACAGGAAAGACCTCTGCGGGTAGTCCATTCCACATACGTGCTGTTCGGACAAAAAACGAATTTTCTCTGTATGGCGTAGTGCGATTTGCTGCCAAGTCGATCACAAATAGATGCGCTCTTTTTTTTTTTTTTTTTTTTTTTTATCTAGGACCAGCACTCAGGAGATGACTCCTACACATGCGAAGCATTGTGCTGGGAACTATAGGAAAGGGATAGTAGGAGAAACGACAGGAGTGAAGCTTAATTAAGTATTTTGCAGCTCTGCTTTCGCACGTTCTTTTTGTTTTTATACTCTTAGCAGTGCTGAAGCTTCGGTTTAGTAGCCATTTTTATTATTATTTTACTTCGCCGGTGCTACACAATACCGACGAAGGAGGGCGTTCTGATGTGATTGTGGATTGCTATCAGCTGAAGCCGTTTTGTTCAGTGACCAGTGACTATGCCTTCGCCACTGAAAGCTTCCGACAACAACTGACACACAATGACACACTAATGCACATCAGAAAAATGCGAGATGTTTATTTTTATTTTAAAAATTTTTTGTCTGAAACTTAATGATGAACGCGTTGTGCGAGTGAATTATCGGGTTTCGGGAAGCAGCTCACTGATTTCATCAGAACACATCCCATTATAGTAACGATAGAACAACGAAACGCACCCCACGTTAACTGCCTCCTATGAATTTTTTCTCTCTTTCCTGTACAGGAAAGGTATTATGTTCCTGCATTAATTTTTAAGCGAAAGAAGATTGTTTCATTTGTTATTTTTCTTTGCAGACATGTTTATACTCAAAGTCAGAGGAACAGCGCCGTTCTTAGTTAGCGAACACAATTCTGGTTCGGGTCTTGGATTGTTTGTTTACAATTTCACACAATTTGGCAATTTTTGGTTTTATTCTTGGGTTTTTTTTCTACAACTCCTTAAACTTAATTAAATGTTTTCCAACACAGAAAAAGTGATTTCGATTCGATCAATATCGACTGACATAATTTCGAATTGAAAACAATTTTGATTACGCCTGCCAGAATTAGAGGATGAACACAATATTTGCGGTGCGGTGCGATTTCTCATTGCGGAAGAGAAAAATAAACATAATACAGCGGAAGACGGCGACGGTAATACTTGTCATTGTTTGTTTACATTTTCATTAATTTATTTGTTCATATATTTTTATAAAATTTTTTTAAAAAAATTTCTGTTTGTGTTAAATATTTTGCAATGGCCGTAAATAAAATAGTTGAAGCTACTAAAAAAATTGTTATTTTGGTAGAAGCCACGTTTGATTTATGTGTGGAATTAGAAACCACGACACATACTTTTTTGTTTACAATAATATCGTGAACATCGCCAATTATTCAAAAACTATGACAACATCAGAAAGAGAAAGAGTATAAAAAATTGACAGAATCAGAAAGCCCGCAAAGAAAATAAAATAGATTTTAATTTTATGCGTTCGGTTTTTTACTTCAAAATCGTATGAAAAACCGCACCGCAATAAATTATCGTCACATTGTGTTCGGACTTTTAGGCCCCAGCGATCTAATCACCGCATACGATATCGAATACAATGTATCGTCATTGGAGATGATATGGATATCGAGTAAGCAAACACGTTACATCATACGATACGCTTTTCAATACTTCAGTATCAATCGTATGGAGAAAAAACAATTTATTTAACCGCCAAAATGTTTCATATTTTGCAAAACTTAAAGAAAAACTTAAAAAACGAGAAAAATTTTGACCAATTGCTGCTGTCGGCAATCAGAAAGCATATATTTTATATCATATTTGTTTTCTTTCTCCTTAGGAGTCTGATGAGGAAGACAAATAAAATATTGACACATTCATTATTTTACAAAATTACTAATATAATTTGGGCATAAAAATGAGTGTTATTGCGGTTGTCGAAACGACGCGACAGTTTGTAATATGCTCAAGAAACACAACTATTTTTCTTTAATCTATTACAATCTGTCTAGTACATTCCACAGCCGTAATAAGGCTGATTATTATTCTGGGGAACACAGGGTTAGTAAGAAGAAGTTTCCGTGTGGCAATTCGACCACAAAAATAATATTTTCTTTCTAGCAAATTGCGCAATTGAAACACTAACTGGTTATCGCAGAACCTAATATCAATTATTTGAACTTATGCATATTTTGTATTGCCTCTGGATCAAAAAATGTCGCAATGGGGTCACGCGAACAAGGTCTATTTCAATGCTCAAAAGACCCAATGCTGCAGGCTTACACAGCAATGCATGCGCGATCATGTTCCTTCGCCTGTAACAAAGGGTGGTGTAAATATTAAGGAATCACAAGCATGACTTGAATATTCAGTGTGATGTTCGTTGGACTGAGCACACCTTTCTGGTCTCAAAATAAGCATTGAAGTGCATCGACTTTTTAAGACGAAGCAAGACCTACTCCACCCCATCTGATCTTCCTTCTATTCTCCACAGTTGTACAGCTGACATGCGATCAATAATAGAATACAACTCTCATGTGTGGGTCAGTGCTTCAAAAACTATTTTAAAGTTAATCGACTGTGTTTCAGAAGAGGGCGAAGAAACTCTTTGGGGACGCTAGGGTACGCAACTCTATAGACTCCCTTGAGCATTGTCAGAATGTAGGGTGTGTGTCGTTGGTCTATCGTTATTATAATGGAATGTGTTCGAATCAAAAAACAGGGAAATCGTCCCCGATACGCGGTCATTCACGCGTACAAACCGTTCATGATTAAGCGTTACAAAAAGTACTAATTTTTTGGCCGATCAGGGCATACATGGAACAAGCTCCTTGCAGAGGTTTTCTTTCCTTTCCCTTTTGACTATGGAAAATTCGAATCAAGTGTCCATAAACACTACTGCATCTACCCCCTCCGAAAACCTTATTTCCTACTTCCAGCACAATGCATCGCATGTGTAGGTCCAAGATTGAAAAAAAAACTACTCTTTATGGCTGCCTGCGTTAAATGATTTCTGTGGTTTTTGGCAAAACAGGACTACCAATTAATAGCCTTAAGATTCTTACCAATCACATGTATGCACTCATACACACACACACGTGTGACCACAGTTAAAACCTTTTAAAATATTTCCGTATTCCTTGTCATGCTCTTGTGTATGTTGAATTTTAAATTTGTGGACTATTTGGAGTCCGAAGAACGCTCTGTGTACTCTGACTGCAACAGCGACATTCTATACAATATTTGGCAGAAGTAAAGCAGTGGCGGTAGACATATTTACAAGATGTTTAATTAACTCTACCAAGCAGGCACACTTCTTCAGCAACTTAATGTTTGCCTTGTGAGAGTGCGTTCACTAAATTTTTATCGCTCTGTCGTAGTGATCACGCCATACTGATGTGCTGTCGCCGGGCTCAACTAGAGGCTGATGACTGATTCGTGTCCACCCCGAAAAGTTGGAGTTAGTGATGGGTTATGCTTCCGCTTTTTCATTAATAGCATTGCCAAGACGATAGTTTGGTTTTGTTGTTCATTTTGAAATGTTTAAAAAAAAAAATTCTTCACCAGTTATTCTTGTTTATCAACGGGGATAGTACATGTTGCCAATTAATTTTTTCTTTCTCTACCGGCATCCCTAAAATGAGTGTAAGTTTATGTATTCTTATCTACGCATAAACAGTGAGTTAATTAATTGCAAGTTAATTTTAATTGCGATTAGCTAGCGTATAAACGGGGTGAATAAATGCCAAAATTTTGTGGGAGTTGGCAACTCAGTTTAAATATAAACAGCTGTTAACGGTAACATTTTTGAAATTAAGTCTTCCCACTGTCGAGTAATAAAAATTGCAATAACGAAAAAGTAAATGTTTTCCAAAAATTATTGCTACGAGTAATTAAAATTTTTACCAAAAAATGCATTACAATACTCGATGGGTGCACTTCAAACAAAAGATGAGAATATTTTACTAAATTTCGGTACCGTATGTCAAATTTCCACATGAACATACGACAGACATGCTGTAAAATCCACAATACTCGCAATCTTGTTGTCATGATGTGAAAATATTGATCAGTTGAACTAAAAGTATAAAATTAAATAAAAAATTACAACGAGCTGCTGCTCAGCACAAAGAAAATTCTATTGACTTTCAATTTAAGCAGTTATTTTGTTAAGATAAATCTATAAAATGAAATTAAAAAAAAAGAAAAAAAAAATATGAATTGAATAGAGAATACAGAATACAGAATACAACCAGTTAGAATAAAACGGGTATGTTTGGAAAAGAAAAATAAAATAACTTTATAATATTTATGTACATAATGAAAATTGGCTACTTTCTAAAATATGTATAGAAAACAAAGATTTTCCAGGAAAAAAAAATACAACAGTAACAACAACAACAACAACAACAACAACACCAACAGATAAATCAACAATAAAAAGAATAATACAGCAGCAGCCATTTCATTGGCATTCACCATTGTGCTACTTTATTTGAAAAGCTTGTGGAAAATTTTGTAGAGAATATTTGCAAAATATACACAATAAAATGTAAATATTTTTCATCGAAACTCAAACATTTCAAAATATACTACCATACACTCAGGCAAAGCTTAAGATGGATATTAATGATGGTTTTACACTTTGTTTGCATAATTTGTTTGTAGGATTTCAGAAAATAAAAAAAAAAAAAAAAAAAACAAACCAAACTGTTAGCAGCAGCAAAATAAAAACATTCTATCAGTTAAAATGAAAATAGCTAATGCCTGTGAAAAGGAAACAACTGTACAAAACAAACATGTTGGCCGGATAATTTTTAATTTACATTCTCCTATTTTAAATTGAGGTTGTTTTGTCAGGCATTAATTACCATGGCTGTACGGTGAAGTCGCCAAAACGTGAACAACGCCTTTAAACCAGAAGATGTCGAGTTCAATTCGCCGTCAGCATGAAAATAGTGCTGTAGTAACTTTTAACAATTCGACAATTGTTAAATTTGCAGGTTGCTGGCACTAAATCCCCTACGACACTGTATTTATTTTTCATTATCTATATACAAGGTGGGCCAAAGAAGTCATCCGATGTTGTTTGGCTCTCATTTTTTTTTTCTATGTTTATCTGAACATTTCTAATTTTATTGGTCAAGTCGAGAAGCTGATATCGGCAAAATGGGCGCCGTCGCAATTGATTGCTATACGGGCTCGTTTTATCGGATTTTTCTTCACTTCGGCGAGAACTTCGGGCGACAGATTCTCGCTCTCGTGTCGAATGTTGTCCTTGAGGGCTTCTAGGGTCTCGGGCTTATTCACGTAAACACGGGACTTCAAAAAACCCAACAAAAAAAGTCTGGAACGGTTAAATCGGGCTATCTTGCGGGCCAGTGCAAATCGCCAAAACGAGAGATGAGGCGACCCGGGAACGCCGTCTTCAGTATATCGGTTGTGGGTCGCGGAGTGTGCCGTTGCTCCGTCCTGTTGGAACCACATGTCCTCCAGTCCTAATTCGTTAAATTGCGGCAGAAAAAACTCAGTTAACATGGCCCTATAGCGCGCACTGTTCACTGTTGTCGTTTAACCAGCGGCGTCCTTGAAAACGGGCGCTCCGGGGCCGGCCACTCTTGGCAGCGTCTCGTGTGGTCCCATACTCTTCAAGGTTGGTGACAAAACGGCGCACTGTTTGCGCAGTCGGTGTCGGACGACCGGGGAATCGGCGACGGAATTCGCAGTGCGCCAACACCACAGACGAATTGTTACGCAAAAAAATAGACACGATTATTCAGCGTTCTTGGGGAGTGTATCGATCTATGGCTTGTTCACTTGTATTCTAGATCTGTCTAGTTCACAAATGTCAAAACAGATTTGACATTGGCCGCCATTTGCATCTTCCAATAGGATGATTTCTTTTGGCCCACCTTGTATATAAAACTGAATGGGTGTTTGTTTGTTTGTTTGTACCTTATAAGGGCCCAAACGGCGGGACCGATCTTCCTGAAATTTTCACATCATCTAATTGGGACTCTTGAATGAATTATAGGCTACTTTTTTTTAATCACGCCCACCTTTACGCCTACTTTTTTAATTATGCTACATCTTCCACATGGTTTTTAACAGATTTTATAATGTAAACGAGCTTAACTTCGCCTTTTGGTGGACCAATCAATTTGAAATTCGGTTGCAACTCCAGGAAGGTTATAAGGTATTACTTTTTTAAAACTAGAACCAGGAGGGCGATAGGGGGAAATTTCTGCCCCTCCGAAACGTTCAAACCGATTTTAATGAAATTTTGAACATGGATGGATCTGCAACTAAATATTCTCATAGGTAATGAACATTTTCAAAACAAGGTCCAGGAGGGCGATAAGGGGAAAAATTCGGTCTCTCCAAAACTACATAGTCGATTTAGATGAACTTTAAAACTTGAATATATTTGAGTTTAAAAGACACATTGGCAGTTGTGCAACTCTGGGAAGGTTATAGGGTATTACTTTCTTTAAAACTAGGGCCACGAGGGTAGGTAGGGGCAATTTCCATGCCAACGAGACCATCTAACCGATTTTAATGAAATTTAAATGTACAGGGTGGCACAAAAGTATCTATATGGTTTAAATGGTTTATAACTTTTGTATTTATGTGCTTATTATAATTAATTTTTTTTTAAATACAGTATATTATTGGGGAATTTTTTGCAATTAGCTTTTAGCTTATTTCTCATAACTTTTCGCAAAATTTCGGCTGTAATGGCCATGATTTCATTTCGAATGTTTCATAATTAATTCCCCAAGTCTTCGTCACAAAATGCTGAAAAAAACAAAGAAAAAATAATACTTAAAAAAGTTATAAAGAATTCAAACCATATAGCACCTTTGTGCCACCCTGTATTTATGTTTTTGCATCTAGAAGGACACATATGCTACATACATATATATTTTTTAAATAGAACCAGGACGTTTTATAACCGTTATAACTGTATAACAACCGTTGGAGACAATAACGGGAGCGAAGCCGCGGCTAAAAGCTAGTTTAAAATAAAATTGATAGAAAGGGACAGCAACCGACAGAAAGAAACAAATACAATAAAATAATTGCATTTTTTTAAGTGTTGCCTCCTTATTTGCATTAAGAAAAACGCTAAAGAAAAATATACAAAACTAAGCTGAAAATCGCAGACATTGTGCATAAATCGCTAAGTTGTCAACATATAAAAGATTTTATGCTCGAAATGTCAATTTTAAGTTGAACACAATTTTAACTACTGAACACAATAACTATGATCTCTTCTCCACTCGTAATATGCCGCCGAAATAAGTGTTTCCCATTCAAATGTTCGCCAGTCTAAACTCTGACTGATAACGCTTGACGAGCAGCTTCAGATTTGGCTGTAATTCTATGAAAATTATAGTTATACACATTCTTCCCTCAAAATTTAACGAAAATGTTAACGGCTACAATCATGGTTACAAAATTAAAGAAAAAAAACCATTTTCCCACCGAACAATCTGGTGCATTTGAGATGGCAAACTGTTGCCGGTGTAAAAATTTCCCACTCTTTGTGATCGTCTTTTCTTGTTTAGTTTGCAACAGGAGCACATATGGCAGACTTTTTTGCGAAGAAACTGTGTACTATTTGTCTTGAGCTTCTTTATCCGGAGCTGCTTTGAGTTTTAAAGTTTTCGTTATATTCTCCTGAAGGCGAATGCATACCAGCTGGGCCCATCTGCTAAAATTCTCATCAGCTGATTTGTGTTCAGTTGTCAGAGTTGTGTTCAATTCAAAGCATGTTAATATACAAACTTTTTTGACAACTTTAATTATTTAGAATTAGTGATGTTTATTTTAAACAAAATACATTTCCAACTCAATTTCAATTTTATTAATAATAAATTCTCGATCCAACTAGCAAGAAATTTGTGAATTTTTATATGTAGAAATCATTAGATTTGCGTCGTGTCTCATTTCCTCGGTCCCCATTAACAACGCAAATCGGGACTTCAGTGTATTAAAATAAATTCTTCAAAAGAGAAAAGATTTTTCATTTACTCAATATTTGATATTTGTCAGCTGTTATCATACAACTGTTAAACAGTTAAAAAAAGGCATTCAAGCTTTGTAGTCGGAAATCATGGCATTTTTGGCAAAATTTGAAATCTGCCATGAAGATCAAGTTCCGCTATGCCTTGATCTATATTCCATTCAGCTGTAATCTCCTCAAACATAATAATTATAAAGAAATGTCCTAACAGGAATTAGTCCATACTAAGGAGAGTTTACTGTAGTTCTTAATAGCTACTGAACTAATGCGTATTGACAAGTTGTATTGTCATACGCTGAAATTACCTCTCGTTTAAATGCATATGAGAAAAAAAATTGTAATAAATACTGTTTCAGTAAATAAATGTCATTTTGTATAATTTGTTGTTGTTGTTGTTGCTGTTCTGTATTCAATAATTTTGCTTTATAGCTGGTGCTGGTGCTGCGTGTTATTGCATGCTGCAGATTGAACAAAATTACAGGATACTCTATTCGCTATATTCGCTTTTTATTTATTTCAAGTTAATTGAAGACTTCAATAACACGCAAATTGCCAGTTTGTATCTTCATATACAAAGATTTGTCAGTCGTGTAGAGTAGTGATATTATCAATTATTTCGCTTAGTTCATTTTTATTTGCCACAACACAAACGCAAACACAAATTCTAATATAACTTGTCTGTAGAATTAATAAGGGTCTAGGCGGGAATCGAACCCGCATTTTCAGATTAATAGACTAATGCTCATGTAGTTGGCTACGGAGTTACCCATGACATTCGTATTTGTATACGCGATATATTCGCTACTAATTTGGCGAATAATCACAAATGTTCAGTGATTTTTTTTTGATAAATTTTCCATTATCTGCGTATATACATCACTTGTCTGCAGAAAACTCCCAGGTTCTAGGCGGGAATTGAACTCAGAACCAGCATATTTATAGTGTAATGCCCACGCACTACACGGAAAAAATATCATCATTCCTACAACGAATATTTACATTAATACAATGAAAGCCGTTCATCTGATTAACGAAAAGTGTTTCATTTCAATTTAAGCACATTAGTTGAGTGCGTGTTTTCAAAGTGTAATGAAATCATTTTTTAATTTAATAAAATATTTTCACATATAAAATGTAAATGTTTCATTTAGAGAATGATGCTGCTACATAACATAAACGAAATTAAGTTATAAGATTGATGAGAACTTTAATTTATGAAATAAAATAAAAATAATAATAAAATAAAAATAAAAATGAAATTTCATCAATACAATTAAATATACTATATATAAATTTATAAAATTATTTACGTATGTTTTTTGCATCGTTACGCTAGTTTGTACATTTAGTTGGTGTTTGTGCCAACTCATTAGTGGACCTTCAAGCAAATTTCTTGAACCAACTGAAAAATTCAAAAACTCTCAAAAAGTCTTTGAGAATTACGGTATATGCAAAAAGAAAAAAACTAAGCAAAAACAAAGTGTACATAGCGGCTAACATAACACACATATAAATGTAAGTAAATTGTTTTTTTAATATGAAAAATATTTCATAGTATTGATGAAATACTTTCATTGCATTTGTGACATGATTAATTTATGGCTGTGGAGATAAATTTGAAAATATATTACCCTAAACACAAACCTCAGAACCTAACAGAGGTCTGTTAACGTATTAACATGGATCTGCTAGAAATTCTTAAATTTGTTTAAACTTCTTAAAAGGAGAATTTTAAGGAAAGGAACCAACGTGGGCGACCAGACTAAAATTTCATTTGTGTGGAGGGAACTCCTCTATATTTCTGCAGTAATGGCAACTTTAACAGAGCGAGTTTACGAAGTTACTTTTTCACAATTTTCCACACTTGAAAAATTTTGCAAAATGTTGAAAATCTGAGGAATGATCAAATTTTTTTTTTTGGAAATAGGCAACGTGGGTATGTTCTGTAAACCGAATCCGTAAAAATTTTTCGTTTTCAAAACGAATTCACATACTTACGTGTTCTGTAAACCGAATTCGCATAATTTTACTCGGCTTAAAATCGAGTAGATAAGTCCGCTCGAAATTAAATCGAATGTACTATTTTCCTAATAAATAACTAATGAAACATAAAAAAGCAATTACCAATTTTTACTTGAAGTCTTTATTTTTAAATTAAATTAAATAAAATTATATACTCTGGTAATAGATTTTAATACAAAATAATCAATTTCAAAAAACACTCCAATATTTCTCCACAGTCTTGTTAAAGTATGCAGATGGAGTAGATGGATGAATAAAAGCACATTTTCACTAAATTCATTAGATATATCATTCAAAAAAACACTTTTAAATAAGAATAAACATTATTTTGAACAAAGTTTCAGTAGCTTAATTTTAAAACAGCTGATTCTTTTCTATATTGACGTTTAAAAAATCTTATTCGAAAGCCAGTTCGAATGTTGGAAATCGTGTGATTTTTAGAACACCAAATTAGCATTTATTCGGTTTTGAGAAATCACTCGTTTTTAAATCGACTCGGTTTACGGAACATTTTTAAGAAAAATAACTGCTTTAGCAAACCGTATATATGAAGTAGAAAAGAAATCGTGCGGCTTTATTATATTTTATGATAATCTCTAATACACTCATTGGAATGTCATAATCAAGGCGAATTGAAACAGGTAAAATTGATAACACAGCTGATAACTTTTTTTTTAGGTTCACATCTGTTCGATGGGGAAAATTTTTTTTTTTTTTACACTGCAGTCACACGTAAAATTTTTTACACATACTGCTGCTGAAAATGCATGTGTATTGATAGCTGTGACGTAGGCTGCATGCAAGTTTTGAGCAATTTAAAAGCAAATTTATTCATCCAGAAGGCCTCGCTGTTCATAGGAATTGGTATCAGTTGTTTTCTTGCCCACAATTTGAAATAAAATTTTTCCCAGAGAATTTGGAAGCATAGTCTCAACAAATTTTGAAAGTAAGAGTGCACAGAAAAAATTATTGCTTAATTTGTATTAATTAAGACCCGTAATTAATTCTTATTATTCTTATAAAACTGATTTTTTGAAAACAGCTCTCTCAGAGCTAGAGAGGCAATCGTTTTTAATTTGCTCAATTAAAAAATCAATTAAATTTTTGTTAGTTCAGTAGGTAATAAAAAATAATTTAAAAAAATACAATAACAACCTATTACATTTTTAATTGTTGCAATTAACAATTAATCAAATATTATTTCAATTAATTTAAGTATAAAAATTTGATTTTGATGAAATTGATATTACTAATTTGTTTACTGGTGCAATTTTAATCAATTTTTTATTTAATAGCACAAATTTTTTAATTGAAAATAATTTGAAATTTTTTTCTGTGTGTGTTGGTAAAATTTGAAAGGCAAAATTTGAACGTGTAATGCTCAAGTTAACTTAAAAAATTTAAACCCCCTTTGTAAACTATTTCACACTGAACAAAAGCAAATCTTCGAAATCGAAAGATTTGGAGTCCCCTACTCCTCTATTGCCAGTATTCTCGAAAATATTGCCCCAGAAAGATTTAAGTTATTTAAGTAGGACAGCACATGGTACGTATTACTTTTTTACCGACTTAATCAATGTGACCACAATTGTGCGCTTTCTGTGTTCACTCGTAATACACACTTTAATGGAAGTGAAATAATGTGTTTGAAATATGAAAAAAAAAACAAACTAAATCTGAAAGAACAAGTGCTACTGGAGAAACCAGTGTTGCCGCAATAACAAAAACAATTATTTTGAGAACAACAAAAACACCATCTCATATGAGTATCAAATTAAAGTATACTAAAAACAAATCGATTTCGCCATAAGTTCAAGGCGGCTGGAGCCTCAGGCGTCGGGAACAACTATTTTTTTTATGGAAAATCATGATTTGGCTGGCAAATGTAGGAATTTTGTTGACCAGAAAACCAAAACAGAATTACATTACCATAAATTTAAGAGTGTGTACATTCTGCGGGGGCTCTATTATAGGGTCTGGTAAGCTAGGAATTGATTTTCAGTCAGTAGCTAAATAAGCTATACGAGGTTTGTTCAAAAGAAAAGGTGAATTTAGTATCCTTCGATTACAATGGCGTGGTGCATCATGAGTTCTTGCCAACAGGCCGTACGGTTAATAAGGAATACTAGAAGGAAGTTATGCAACGTTTTCGTGAAACAATATGGCTCAAACGATCGGAATTGTGGAAGAAAAAATCATGGATTCTGCATCACGGTAATGCAGCAGTTCACACATCAATCATGCCTCAACCACCTTATTCAACAGATTTGGCTTCTTGCAACTTTTTCCAATTCGCAAAACTGAAAAGACTAATGAAAGGAAAGCCTTTTGCCACAATTGATGCAATGAAGTCAAAATCGAAGAACGAGCTGATGGCCATACCGAAAAGCGCATTTCAGAAGTGCTTCAAAGATTGGAAGAAGCGCCTCGTATGCAACACTTTTTATACAAATATAAATTAATAATCATCGAGATATTTTTTTTTTGCTATTAAAAATTAATTTGAAATTTTCAAAATATTTAATTAAATTTTTAATTGTTGCAAGTAAAAAGTTAATTGAAAATTAATTCAAATAAGCCAATAATAAAGATTTAATTGATACTATAAATATTGTTTACAGGTGAAAATTTAATTAATTTTTTAATTAATATTACAAACTTTTCAATTAAAATTTTGTTTAATTTTTTTTCTGTGTGTGGCTTGAAAAATTACTACTTGAATTAATTATACTGTACTTGATTTAAGAAAAGTCGTACTTGGGCGCTTTTTTGACACCGCTGGGGATTAATTTAAGTACGCAAGAATTGAATTTTATTTCAAGTTCATAGAATTTTGGTTGATTTTTTTTGTTATTTATTTATTTAATTATTTATTTATTTATTGTAATAGAATAAGTCTTTAACGCCAAGACGTATTACTAGAAATTCAATATACGAGAACATACAGTTGCCCAATAAAGTCTACATACAGTGCCAATATTTAAGTTTTCTTTTTATTTAAAAAGAATTATTTAAATTTAAATTAAAGAAATATTATATTAACTGAATTTATTTTGGGAATATTCATTTATATACATATATGATTCTAATTGTGCTTTTTCCCTTATAAACTATATGTGAACTTTATTATTACATACCTTATGATATTCTCATACAGTATGAAAAATATCATAAAGCATTTTATTACAAAAGCAACTCAATAATTGAGAAGGAAAGCATATGCATATAGTACTATTTCGCTAATGCTTACTTAGCTCATCAGTGGATTTTCCTAATTTTTGAATACAAACCCAAGATCTATATGTTTAAAATTCAATTAATCAAACGAGAATTGTTTTGAATATCAAACATACAAACCAAAAAATCTATAAACAAAAACATAACAATCCATGAGTTTACTTTTCTAACACACACATATTTCTATTTTTAGTTTTTTATTCTCATCTACACTAGGCTTGCTATCGGCCAGCATAACTAATGTATTTTGAATCAAATGAAAAAATTTAAAAATTAAACAAAACAAAAGAAAGGGGTTTGGTAGAGAATTCATATTTCGAGCAGTCCTGATGTGAGAAGATCATCAAAAACAAAATGGAATTGGCTATGAAGGAGAGAATTATCTGAGGATTTCTGGTACACCTAGAGAAAGAGAACCTGTTGAAGATATTATATGGTATACCAAATTTCATAACCTTGTATGAGTATAGCAGTGTTCTCAATTGAAGGTATCGTGTTAGACCACAGCGCAGGAAATCTATGATTTATGTCGATACGTCCTCACGATATGCAAGGCAATAAACAAATCTAACAATCCTTTTAACAATTTGACCAATCTTTCGTATATTGCACATAAATGTCCCAGAGTATAAAACCAATAAAACCAAAGGCGTTTTTGGGATTCATAAAACGTTGTGGTAAGGAATTTAATGATCCCTACGTTATAAAGCTTTTGTTTACGTCGCTGGTGAGACCCATTCTGGAATACGTCTGTATTATTTGGGATCCGCAGTATGATATCCACATAAAGAACATTGAATCAGTTCAAAAACAATTTCTTTTATTTTGTCTGCGTGGACTTCCTTGGAATCGTGATCTTAATCTCCCATCATATGAAAGTCGCCTTACACTTATTATTATGATTCCTACTTTGAAAAGTAGGAGAATATACATGAATGTATCATTTGTAATGAATCTAATGAATGGCGTTATTGACTCAGCGTTCTTACTCTGTCACATTGAATTTACAATACCAAATCGTCCAACAAGATATTATGTTCCTATAAAACTTCAATATTTTCGCTCCAACTATGCCAATTTTGATGCATTCCGTAGAATGTGCGCTGAATTTAATGATCTATATTCTTCCATTGATTTTTCGATTGATTCTTCTAATACTCTAAAAAACAATATTTTAAGGCACTTAAATGTATTTTATTAATAATAGCATACGTATCTATTATTTTAATGTTATATTTTTATATTTATATTTATAATTTAATATTATTACTATTGTTATATTTATTATTAATATTTTGGAATTTATTTAAGACTGTAAGAAATTAGATCATAGGCTAAAAATAGAATAATGAAATAAAGTAGACCTCAATACAGTAGCTGAGGGGCGACACAGGAAAACTATGCGCGAGAATGATCTGGCTCTCATAATAAATTCGATTCGAATAGAATAACGCCGTAATTCAATTCCAGTTTTTCAATTGCTAATATTATGATGAAAATGAATGTGGTTAGCAAAATATTTATTTATTTATTATTTTTTGTTAGCAGGCATATGGGAAAACAACAAAAACGGCAACATTGAAAATAACACACACAATAATTACAACACTTACAATAACAATATGCACACAAAAAGAAAAGAGCTGCGCTCAAAAACAAAAAAAAAAAACAAAGTAACAAGTAGAACAAGTACAAGAAGAACAAGTTCAAAACTGCAATAAAAAAATCAACAACAAGAAAATATTTTACGGCAAAAAGAAAAAAACAAAAGAAAAAGAAGTTTTTAATATCACTTGGCCTGTAGGTTGGTTCTTAGGTTTTAATGTTACTTTATGGGGAACATATTTTGCAACTATCATAAGTACTCGGTGACACATACACAACCGCATGCAATGCAATGTCTAGCATACGCCATGATGCCTACACAGGCTTGTCAGTGGCGAGTACCCATTGAACATTTTGTTTTCTTCGTTCTTGCGATTATCGGAATTAATTTGAAACTTGATCAGGATTGTAGGAATGTTCTTTTATAGATATAGTAACGTTGGAGACGCCATGAGTCTGCACCACTCTCCGAGACCAATGTCGAGTCACTTTTGTGAAACTGACGGGGGGAGCTCTGAACACGTTCTTACAGCCATGCCTAAATAAGAGCGGAAAGCGTTTTCTAGCTGTCAAAAATTCTCATGCCCATACAATTTGTATGTAGTATACCGAAATACCGCGCCGTCAACGCAACGGCAACGCTTTGCAATTGGAAAATCCGATTTTGACAGTGCGTTTAATAGTGAAGTAAGTTGCAAATAAAGAAGGTGAAAGAAATAAACATAGACAAATATTTGTTATTAGAAAATGGAGGCAAGTAAATCCTTTAAATCGTCCATATAACTCATTGTTTAAACTTTTTTTTATAAAATGCTTATTTAAAAATCGCAAACACCAATAAACTTTATTGTTAAAATAATCAGGGTTGTTATATTTATTTTTTTGATAACCCTGTTTTTATCGTTTTGACCTAGCGTTGCCGCTTTTATTTAGGTATGGCATTTCAGCGTAAAAGCTAAGCGGAAAAAACCTTCCGCTTTCCGCTCTTGTTTAGGTATGGCTGTTAGGAGTTGTCCTGCACTTAAAAAGACAGAGAGTTCTCCCTCTGGGTGGCATTCTTTTGCCTACATAATGGTTGTGGAATACCAGACACCAAATAGTGCTTAGATTCCTTAGAAATGAATTGTTTCATCGAATATATTATTATTTGATTTAAGAAAGGCGTTTTATTTAATTGAATTTACATTTTGATAATTTGATATTAGAAATATTGATGCTAAGTAATGACAGAAAGTTCCGGGTTCAAAACCTATGCCAGTCATTGACACGTTTTCTGATGTACATGAGTATACATACTTATATGGTTAATGTACTCATAATTGTACAAAAATATTAGTAACATGAGAAAGCTGCTGTCTAAAGTGCAACCGGAAAGTCCTAGGTTCAAACCGCATGCCAGTCATCATAAATTTTTTGATGTACATGTGTCCGTATATGGTCAATGTACTTGTAGAGAAATATTAAGAATATGACACAGCTTTTAGCCAGCGTAGAGACAGAAGATCTCGGTATCCTGACCCGATGGCAGTCATCAAAAGTTTTTCTGATGTGCATTATTGTGCACTCTATCATCGTTATTTTATCAATGAAAGCAATGGATGCGGGAAAAAAATAAATCGAATTGTCGACTCCACCAGCCGAGAGCTGCAACAATTTTGCTGCACCTATTAATAAAACACGGAGCAGCAAAGCTTCGTAACAATTAAGCCCTATTCCTACACTACGGTACGTTTGGACGAAAAGCGAATTGACGAATTCGCATTGCTACAACCTTGTGTTCAACTCAAAGCAAGCTGTTTTGACAACTCGAATGAAATTTTAGCATTTGTAAACAAAAAATGCTGTTGTGGTAGGGAAAAGATTAATATTCGCCTTGGGCTACACCAAATAAGCATCTGACTTCAACATAATTCAATCTCCCATAGAAAATGTTCACTGGGTTTATGCGCACATGCATACAAGTAGAGTACTTAATGAATTTAAATATTTTGTAAAGAGCGAAACTCTTGTTTAGCACAAACGCACATCAGTTCATTTGGCCATATAGAAAGAAGGCTTCAGATTTTTCTTAAATTCACTAAGTTCTGGCGGCTTTTACATTTCCCATACCAATTGAAAAAAGTATTTATAGCCACACTTGAAATCATCTGTAAAGGAAGTCATAAATCTATGTTGCTGTGTGCAAACCGTTTTGTTGTGTTATTAAGCGCTGCCGTTGACAACGTCAACATATTTTTAAATGTGTCTCCACTCCACCTGAACTACCACATTCATTTGCTTTTCCGCTTTTAAAAGGAGTTAATTTACGTTGAAGCAATTTAACTGGATCATTAATAAATTTCTAGTATTTAGAATTTCAAATGCTGCTGAATGCTTTGCAACTTTTTCTATATTAAAATGTTGCTATAAAAACCATGTATTTCATGCAGGATACAACTGAAGAAATTAAAGTTTGTAAGTTTGTCTTTTGTGATATTAATTTTAGAAAATAATTAATAATTACTTTTGTATTTCTTGCTATATAAATTTTCCATTTTCATTGAAGTCGTGAGGTCGATTAGTGAAAGTAAGGGCTCAATATTTCTATTCTTCAAAGGCTTCTCATATGACCAGCATTAAACTGGAAGTTTCTTTTGCAGTTCAATGCCAAATCAATGGTCAGCAATGCATTTGATGACAACAATTTTGGCATAATCAGTTTCTACAGAAGTTTTTACGTGGTGGACTTACGCTAATACGGGTTTATGAGAGATAACGAAGACTTGGTCCGAGAAATATTGTTGCTGTTAAGCCGTGATTACTTTAACATCTTCGTTACTGTGTTGCCTTTAGAGACAGAAAGTCGTAGTTTCGAACCCTATACAGCAGAGTTGTGCTAGCGGTATTCTATCATTTCACTATACTATACTACACAATATCGCCATTGTTGAGAGACATGTTAATTACCTGATTGTTACTTCTCTCGCGTTGCTCACGAATAATAAATTGCATTTTGCACTCTAGAGACGCTACAATTCCAAGTTGAGTGTTTCCAAATCGTTCACTTCCTTTTCAAATTAATGACTTGATCTAAAATCATAGACTGCGTTGACTGCTTATTAACATTTTCGTTTTTATATTCCATTGAAAATATCAACAAGCGAAATGAAATTAAATTTATTCCAGTGTACAGCTTGCACGAGTATACGGCTAGAAAATATTAATCAATCATACCATGAAACGCTCTAATAACTCGCTGTTCCATTTATTTATTTTAATTATTTAGCACAATTAAAATGCTTTTTCTATGGGAACGATAAACGTGTGGAATAAATAAATTCTATTTACTGTGTCTTCATTATCCATCAAACAGACTGTATCGAAGAGTTTCATATTTTTGAAGTTGGAGTTTTTTTTTTTCTTTTAATAATTAAAAAAAAAAAAAAGAAAATAATGTATGAAATACCACTTCACCTACATTTCTTTCGAATGGGGATGTTAATTTATTCCAAATTTATTTCAAGATAATCAGTGTTGCGCCGTATAATTTTCCAAATATTTTAAATTAAAAAAAAAGGGGAGTCTACAAAATACGACGTCATTACTGAAGAATGTTACCGTTTAATTATTATAAAAATTTTCATCTCTGCACTTTGAATGTGTTGAGATTGTAAAAAGGCACGAAAGGAAACAAGTTTTGTAATTCATTAAGCATTGGGAAATCAGTAACAGACAACAGAATAATTTTATGGTCAGTTGCAGACAAGTTAACCTATGAATTTTCAAACATACACACACATCCAATTAAATTCTTGAAAATTTTAAAAGTCAATTACATCATCGAAAATAAACAACATGCCTGAAAATCCACTTGACTATTATTGGCTGCATATTTGTCTAATAAATGCAATTTTTTTTAACCCTGGTACTCTATTCAATATTCCATGCGAAATGCTGTTGAAATGTATGTATGTAACACAAATTCGCACGAAATGTTAATAAAGATTTTTTTATTAAGATTTCATATTGTAAAAAACATATGAAATGTATCGGGCAACATTCAAGCAACATGTCTCCAAACTGTGCAATAATAAGAAAGAAGCATGTAACACATTCACCACAGCAGGCTACGAGCTACAGATTCTAAAAATATAGTTGGATTCATTCGTTGCCTTCGTTGCTGCTAAATTATTTTGATGGCGGCAACTGCAGTTGATATTGTGATAATTTTCAAACTTTCCATATATTCAATTTCAGTAGCGGTATTTTAAATATGTGTTTGCTACATTTGTTGCGAATTTAACATCGCAATGGCAAAGTTGATATCTTTAAAAATAGGCCAGTTTAGTTCGTCAAAAAATTGTGAAAACGTCAATGCAAAATTTTTACCGCTTTATTTTCAAAGCTTCGTCGAATGTAGTGAAACTGTATCAGCTGATAATCAATCTCCCGTGATGGACATCGTAACATATACCAGAATAATGAAGAATATTTTGATAAAAGTGCATACAATAAAACCTTCACAAATTCTAACATATCCATCAGAAATGTATATCCACATAAAAAACTATGAAAGTGACTCAGATTTTGGAAGTTTATGTGCACCCTCCGACTTGTTTTTCCAAGTTTGTAAGATACACATTAAAATTTTCGAAATCGTTTTTTATACCAATAAAGCAATGAAAAATATTAAAAAAGTCATCATTCAGCAATGCATAGAATGTACTAATAATAAAATTTATTCTTTTTGGTTTGACGAGAATAGTGCTTGTTACAATCATAGCCTGGAAATTTTAAATTTGCTTATACTAATATTACTAAGAAGGCATTCTGCCTGGGAAACTCACCAGTATAAACGAGCACTTATTGAAAAAGTAAAAATTTTAAAATACTAATTTGAATAAAAATTAAAATAAAAAATTATACAAAATATAACTTTTATTTTATCGTCCTCTTATTAGAGCTCATACCAAATGTTATGCGCAGTTGAATTAATTTTAAAAAATAAGTAAACAACAGCATCATGACTTCGGTGTGAACGTAAATACAGTCATTTATGCAACAATAAAGTAAGTATATTTGCCCTACAATAACGAAAAGAATCATATTCGTTCCCTATTTAGGTTGAACATTCATATGAGCTGTATGCTGCGTACATTAATAAAGTTACCAGCGAAATTTAATTCATTTTTAATTTTGAAACAGAATTACAAATGTGAGAAATTAAAAAAATAAAATACCAAAAACAATACACACACCCACAGCCAAGTATTCATGGTAAGCATATACATGAATGAATGTGTGTTTCTGAGCATAAAAACTACTACTCTCTTTGCTGTTGTTGGTTTTTTTTTTTCAATGCAAAGACAATATTTTCTATTTACCCTTTAAACTTCCTCCCTCGTCCATAGTAGCGTAGAATTGCTGTTTATGAAAATTGTTCGCAGTGCAACATCTTTATAAATCTATAGTCTTTGTTTATTTGTTTCACATTATTTTAAAAAAAAATACGAGTTTTAAAATCAAATAATGAAAAGTTTGTTGCATAAGTAAAATTTTTAAAGAAACTATTTGGTTTATTTTTTTTTTGTGTATTTTGTTATTCTCAAATATTTTTTTTGGGAGTTCTTGTATAAACAAGTGAATTTTCTTAACATTTTTCAAAAATTTGGTTAAAGGTCTACTGAAGATTTTGGTATTCGCACCAAATCAAATGCCGCCTATAGACCAGCTAAACCATATAACGAACGTAGATAAATAATCGTAATATAGTTTGACTAACGTTGAATAATTAAAAGAATAGTTACATAATAATGTATAAAAACTTTAAAGACTTAAGTTGTTTAAGCAACAATGCACTCGCGATAACGTGAACTAATTAAAACCGGCAGTGTTCACGTTTGCGAATTGTTCACAGTTTCAAATACTTAATATAGAGCAAAATTGTGTTGTGTTTTTAATAAGAATCCATATTCATGAAATTGGATTTTTATTAAAATATTTATTTATACTCAAAATTATATAATAATTTGGAATTAATATGTAAATTGACAAAAAATTATTTATTAAAGAAATTGATTATACTTTTCTGTTGCTTTTTATTTTCGAAAATTAGTATTAAAACACTAAATGAAATAAATCGAATGATAAAATGTTTGTTGTGTAGAGAAAATTTTTAAAGAACCTAATTGGTTTGCATATTAGGCAATTCTCAAATATTTTTTTTAAGAGTTCTTCTATAAACATGTGAAATTTCTAGCTTTTTTAAAGAATTTGGTTAAAGGTCTACTGAGGATATTGGTATTATAACCAAATGAAATGCTGCATATACACCAGCTAAACTATATTACAAACATAGATAAATAATGATTCTAATTTTAAAATTATGCTTTTTATTTTATATCATAAAATATGTAATAATACATTTCACATATTTTTTCGGGAAAAAGCACAATTTTAAAATTAGAATCATATATAAAGAGATATTCCCAAATTAAAAATTCAGTTAATATAGATAAATAATCGTAATTAATTTTGACTCGCGTTGAATAAGTGACATAATTTTTTTTTAAATTTTTTTTTTTAATTTTCGTAAAAAATTTTTTTTAATAATAATTTTTATTTTAACCCATTAACGCCTAAGACGAAACTAAAGCAAAAAATTTCTTTTTATTGCTATTTATTAATTCACTATTGTTAAATACTAAAATAGATCAAGCAAAATAAAGTCAATCGAAATACGAAATTAAAAACGGTAAAAATTCCACTTTTTTATATTTAGTAACACGTATCTCCGAATATAAACTCAATAGAGAATAAAGATGTGATATGTGTGTCTACTTGAAGCAATATAACGGTTTAAGTCAGAGTTGACAGCCTTTGAAGAGGTGTACTCATATGGGGACAGTGGGCGTTAAAGGGTTAAAAATTCAAGCGTTAAGTATATTATACTTATTATTTTCTATTATTTTGTTGCAACTTTGTGTAGCTTCTTCAGGTAACAAAAAAAAAAATTATAAAATATAAAAAATTAATTAACTTTTTTTTTTAAGTTTTCTCAAAAAATTTTTAAATTTGTATTTTTTTTTTTAAATTTTTTGTAAAATTTTTTATATAATTATTTTTATTTAAAAAATTTTTTACACTTTTTATTTTCTGTTATTACGCTGCAACTTTGTGTAGCTGCTGCAGGAAATAAACTAAAAAGTATTTTAAAAAATAAAAAGGTTTTGCTAATTTTTTATTTAAATTTTGCAAACATTTTTTTTCATTAAATTTTTGCTAAAATTTTTCCGATAATATAAACACAGGACAATTCTTCACAAAATTTTTTTTCTTATAGATATTATTTTGAGAATACATGAACAAACTTCATGCTGATTTCGAATATAAAAAACTTTTACAATAAAAAACGTTATGACGAAAATTTTCTTTCTTTTATCTTGTGCACGGCTCAGCATTCTTTTCAGGCGCATACGAGTATTAAAAGAATTTGGTAAATGTAACAGCAAAATAACAGTGCAATAAATCCAACAAGTCAAACAAAATTAACAACAAAATGTTTGTTAAAGACACAGCACTTAGTATTCTCTGAAAAGGAATTTCATCCTTTTGATTAGTTTAATATTTTATTCTATAAATTACCTGTGAGAATTAGAATTTTCCAAACGTTTTTTTTAAATGTTTTTGTTTGAAAAATTTTATAAATTTGTAACAAATCACTTTTTTGTAATAAATTTCATGTGCAAGTGGAAGAATTTATTACCAAGATTGGAAGAACAAATCACATTCATACACTCGAAAATGTATGTATATATGTATGTTTGTATGTGTGTGTATGCATGTACATATATCCTGCTTGCTGCAGAATGTTATTTTTAAATAGTTTTATTTATATTTGTTAATTTTGTTTTTTTTTTTTAAATTTCATTCATATTTTTTATTTAATTTTTGAGTTTCATTTCCTTGAGCATTCGAATTCATTCATGACACTGATTCACACTTTTTCTTAATTTTTTGCATAATCCTTGCGTTTTATCGAAACCATTCAATTACATATATTTAATCAAGAAAAAAAAGTTTTTAATGTTTTGCCTCAGTATTGTAACAATTTCAGTCTCAATGTTTTCCAACTTTTTTTGCACAATTTATCCGACGAGACGAACTAAACGCTTTCAGAGTATGTAACGTACTGATTTTGCTAGTTTGTGGTCTAAAAGACTTTTAACCAATTCTTCGTTGTCGGTATCAGACCAAAAAATGTACCAGAAAGTAAAAGAAGTCTTTTAAAATCGCTACTGTCTGTCTGTCTGTCTCTGCATGTTGTATGAAGATGTTGTTGTTGTTATTGCTGGACGCCGTTGTTCTTTAAAGCTCCACCGTCTCGGTCTCTATTGCAAGACAAATGAGTTTGAAAAACAAATAAAAACTACACCAACAAAAAGGAGCAAAACCGTCAAACGTACAAATGTTCTGTAAGTCTGTCAGTCAACGTTATAAAGTTTATAGACTTTAAGCAGACAAGAAAACAAGAAAGTGTATGTGCAGATGGCTGAGAGCAGCTTTAAATGGCTTAAACACGCCAACTGAAACAGAAGAAAAAACAACACAAACAAAAAACTACCGCAAGACCAAGATCAGCAAACAACAGCAACAGCAAGAAAAAAATCAACAACAAAACAAAAGCAAAAACGAAAATCCAAGAAATGTACTAAAAATTAAGCAAACATAAACACACACACACACACACTACCACCAGTGTGCGAATGAAAGTTGCGCTGGCGCAGCACACTTGATGCCAGCGCTTTTAGTACTCGTAACTCCATTGAATAAGAGACCCACAGCAGCACATCTTACAGCACCCGAAACTAAAACTAAATGGAGAGGAACGTGACGAGAGAGAGAGAGAGAGATGTGGCTTTAAGAGACATGGCAGTATTGATTTTTTATTTATCTTTCCTTTTTGTTTAATTTAGAAGACCGGCTTTTTTGTAAATAAATTTCAAATTCTTTTTAATTTTTTCACATTCATAAATTTTTGTTTAAACACACGTTGGCGCTTTTAGTGCTGTTTGTAACAGGTTTGAAGTGCGTTTCTGTAGGTGTGAATTTATTTCGCTAATGCAGTTCTTCAAGAGGCTGTGAAAAGTTTCCCCTTCTAATGCACCGATTGTTGGGCACCTGTTTCAGCAAGCACAATAGAGGGCTGCACAAAATATGCTACAATGCACTCGTTCACTACTTATTAGTAGTTCCAAGCACTGTGACTTACTTTAGTTTTACTTCAGTGAATATTTCCAAACAAAATAAATAAATAAATAGAGCATGTGGGGTGATGTCTCGGCGACACGTCGCTTGCGACTCGAGTTTCTTGGGGGAAAGTATAGAGAAGCTTGCGGCGTAATAAAAGTCACACGTAATGCGATTTGAAGCGACAATCTTGTCTCTTCTCTTTTGCACATTTCTTTCGCACATATTTTTGTTTTGTTAGGTATGAGTTAGTGTTGCCAGTGAGATAAGTTTTTGACTTGTATTTGGATATTTGTGATTATGTTATTTATGGCAACACTATATTAAAAAGAACAGTTACAAACAAATTAAAAAACAAATGAAGTGTGCACAGAAACGAAATTGTTGTATTTTTGTGGTGAAATAAAATAACTAAAAGTATGTGGACAAAAGATTTAATTGATAATTTAATTATAAAATATGAAGAAAATTAATATCTTTATACCTAACAGTTCTGCGTGAAGCTTCTTTAAAGAATGCAAAGAGTAATGCTGAAACCTTTGCACAACCAAGCTCAAGTGCACCTTTATTGAGAAACACCTCAAATGCACGTATAAATACACTTCTAAAATAACAAAAATTATTAAAAAAATAAATCACACATGTGGGAACGGTGACTGAACGTGGTACGTGAGTATGCAACAGTGTTGCTACAAGATGCAACACTGTGACAGACTGAGAGCGGACGGGAACGAAGTAGAACGGAGAGAAGAGTAAAAAGTGATCAGTCGGAATATAGACTACTGAACGAAGGTTGATCTGAATTACATTGTGCATTAATAAAAGAGTGGTTGTGTATCGAAGTGCGTGAAGAAAACTTAAATTAGTTAAACCTAAATTTATCAAACTAACTTAAACTTAGTTTCTACCTTATACTTACGATCTACATAAATGAATTGTGAATTAAAATCTAGACGTAAATCCAAATAAAAAAAACCCATTAAAACTTAATAGAAATCATAAAATTTCTTTAAAAACCTACACACATTTTGCTTTTAATAATTACTTTTAATTTTTATAAATTATTGCCAGTATTGCCTGTAAGCTTATTAATTTCTTATTTAATAAATTAAGAAAATGTTTCTTTATGGCAACACTGCTACGAATGAAGGAATAAGAAGAAATGATCAATTAAATTTATAAAAGTCCCCTGACTCTTGCGACAAAAAAACCTTAATGGAAACGTGTGTGGATTTAAGAAAGGACTACAAAGAGAACATAAGCGTTGTCGCAGCGACATCACCCTCAAATGCAAATCGGCTCATAACTTGAAAAGACTTGCAACGGTGCTTGACAATATTTGAGTGCAAAATCAAACGAGAACATCAGTAAGTGTGTTTTTTTATTCTAAATTGGGCACCCGCGGCCGCCCAATCTTACCAGAAAGCGTTTTTTTTACGCAAAAATTGGGTAAATGAGAGAGGTTTTGAGAGAGTAATATTCTTGTTCTTCTTGCACGAATAAATAAATCAAGAATCACAAAAAAAAAATCTTATTCGAAAGCAAGTTCGAATGTTGGAAATCGTGTGATTTTTAAACACAACAAATTAACATTTATTCGGTTGTGAGAAATCACTCGTTTTTAAATCGACTCGGTTTACAGAACCAGGGGGGAATATTTCTGTCCTACAATGCACGAACAACACATTTGGTGACAATGTTGCCACACAAAAATTGTGAGTTTACACGGTTGTTGAACATTTCATTAAAATTTTTCTGTCAATATACAATGTATGAGTACAATCGTGACTACATATACATTAAGTTTACAAAGTGTATATATTTTAAATCGAATGGCCTCTCTCCCAAAAGCTTATTTCTCACATCCGGCACAATGCATCCCGGGTGGTGGGGGGCATCCGCTGAGTGCAGATCCAAAAAAAATAAAAATCTTTCAATTTTGTTTGCTGGGATGTTAAGAGTTTTTGGCGTTAATTTTTCAAATTGACATTTCCATTTGTCAACAGTATCGTGGAGATCATATTCAAAAACGACAACAACTATAAAAAACAACAATTTACAAGATTTGAAACCATCGACGACGTTGATTGTGTTGTAATAACAGCAGCAACATGCTGCAACATTCGCAATGCCGCATTAAATACTTGAGGGTGTTCAATTAGCTCTACACGGTAGTTCAAAGATGATGATGATGATGATGACGATGATGATGATGCCGAAACCGAAGCCTTTGTGTCACAGACTTAATTGTTAACAAGAATTTCATTGTTGATTAATCAGAAAATAAAATGAAAAGTCTTAAAAAATTTTTACTGATTTTTATTAAGTTTCAGCGCACTGGAAGCGATTTGATAACAATTTGAAGAAAATGTTAACGCTTAATTGATTTTAACCTTTTGTAATGGAAATAAATGTGCAAATTGCAAAACTTTATGGCTATTTTTTCTACTTTTTTGTTGTTGTTGTAACTTTAGAAGAACACGTTAACCTTTGACATGTTTCACTGTGATA
The DNA here is from genome assembly GCA_963924685.1 of Dexiosoma caninum. NCBI lineage: Eukaryota > Metazoa > Arthropoda > Insecta > Diptera > Tachinidae > Dexiosoma > Dexiosoma caninum. The sequence continues at coordinate 5,215,964 of OZ004728.1, forward strand.
AAGTTAAACAAGTGCTTTTGTTAATCGTCGGTACTTGTGGACACATCAAATGCTCTTTCAATGCTCTTAAATATTAAACAAAATGTGTTGCATTAAGAATATTAATTTCACACACACAGACATGCACATACACATGCACATGCATTTGTTTGTCTACATTTGCCTGTTAGATGAATTCCAAAGACACAACCAATCTGACCTATAGACCCATAAACGTACTGCGTATTGCGCAATATGGGGATTGAAATTGGAAGCAAAGGAAATGAGAAAATTAAGTGATGAAATGTAAATGTTTCTTATCGGTGCTTAAAACGGGGCTTAAATAACATTTGCTGACTTAAATATTCATAAACAGGGTGGCCTAAAGAAACGTTTAATTTTTTTTTTAGAGAGAGAAAGATAGAGAGGGAGAGAGAGAGATAGAGAAGTAACACTGGGGCCAATACAGATGCCCAACTAACACGGTGACATTTAGAACTTCAAAAGATTGTGAAGTGCCAGAATAAGACTGAATTCTTGCACAAGTGTATTTTTAGTTGTCAGCGACCAGAGACACTAATTCTCGCCCCAGCAATTTCTGATAAGTAGCATAGGGTTTGAACCCATGACTTTGAATTGCATATTCAGCCAATAACAGTCTTTGAAACTTTAAGTAGGAAGTTATGATATTTCGCAGCACTTCATTAAGCAGCACAATTTCACTCAAATCACGTCATGATCTTTCGATGCAAAGAAGACCATTTACGACTGTTTGGAAAATTTTATTTGATGTCTGGCTATACCAAGTTTATAATTGAGAGCAGCAATCGCATAACATTTTTTTTAATGTCTTGCCATATACAGGGTGACCCAAAATTTGCCGAAGGGGTTTGAGTTCAAAGAGCTATTGCATTCCTGGCAATGTGCGCTGTGGCTCCATCCTGTTGGAACCATACTTGCGGATGGTTTTCCACAGCCGGCCATTAAAAAATTTTCCAACATTGTCCGATTTCTAACACCAGTGATGGAAACGGCAACACTGTGTTCATTTTCCAAAAAAATATGGACCACTTATCCTTTCCGCTGAAACACCGTACCATACGGTACACTTAAGTGGATACAATTCTCACTCCTTAACTTATTTTGGATTTTTCTTAGCCCTTTTTGCCCATTCAATTAGAAATGGGCTTCGTTGCTCATAATTGAATTATGAACAAAATCATGATTTTCTTCCGGAAAAAGTTCAACGACTTTGGCACGTTGTTCAATTGTGTACTCTTCCATTTGAAATTCCCCAAGTCTTCGTTACAAAATATTGAAAACAAAAAAAAAATTATAATTAAAAATGTTATATGAAATTCAAACACCTTCGCTCCTTTAGGGCCACCCTGTATAAATAATCCAGGGTAGTCGAAATGGCTCAGAATGTTTACTTAGAAAATATTCTTGCTGTTTCTCAAGCTGATTGCACATTGTGCAAGTAATCTTTTTATAACATCCCAGAGTAGATAGCACTCCCTATTTCTACGCATATTTTACTTTCTGTAGTTCTGCGCACAAAAACTTTGCGTCTTGTTACTTCTTGGCTTAATAAGGCATTAAACACATAAGTAGACAACAGCAGGCCACACACAGCATTTGGCATTTAGTAAGCAATTAGTTAAGTTTGGCAATCACAAAAGTAAGTCATTCTGTGCTAATGTCTAATGTTTTTGCTGGGCTATGTCATAATACATTTCATATAATATTTTTTCTCGGGCGAAAACACCATTTGGAAATAAGAATCAGATTGAATTCATTTAAAATATTTAATTAAAACTATTTGCACTTTTCTAAAGTATTGAAATATTTCAGGAATAACTAAATAAATTGCCTAAAGTTCTTAATGAAACTAGAAAAAGGTGTTGGACCCCCAATAAACTATCTGTCGTATAATTTTTCTAAACTTGAAATTGTTACCATTAAAAATAGCAAATTATTGCTTAATTTTTGTTGCATCATAATCCCCATTCAATGCTTTATTACAACGTCAATTGCAAATGATTTCAAAGTCAAAATACCATTTCAGTACATTGAGAAAAAATATTTCATTTTAAAGGCAGCAAACAATTGAAAATATACCGCAGCACAGTGGTCGAAGCTGTCGCTGTCGGAGTCGGACGCTAAAAATACTTCCAGTGCAGGTGTTATCGTGAAACTTCAGTCACAGCTTTATAAGTATGTCGGAACTATTTAGTGGTAAAAAGGGAGTGATTGATGACTCATACCACCCAACCCACCATATCCTACCAGCCACTTTCACCCCACGTAAATAAAAATGTACGAAACTTCTTTTTTTTTTTTAATTCATATGTGAAAGACTTTGTAGGACTTCTATTTGTTTCTTTTTGCTTTGCTTATTATATTTTAATTTTAATCACATTGGCCATGTTTTGAGCTCAAAATATTTTAATTGTCAGAAAATTTATTAATTTTAATTTAGTCTAAAAATATTAACTATCAAGTTTTGAATAAACATTTTTTTTTATAAATTATATAAATAAAAATTTTATACATTGGTGACCACTACGTTTCTTATTTTGCCTTAAGATGTCAACAACAGCTGATGAGTTTGTATCGCCAGCAACATCTCCGACACTTGGAATTTCTCGGGTTGTGGTTCAAATACCACCGTTTTGGAAAATAAACCCAAAGTTATGGTTTAGCCAAATTGAAAGACAGTTTTTCAATTCTGGTATCTCTCTCAGGATGCAACAAAATATCATACTCTCGTTGGTTCCATTGATAGTGATATATTAAACTCTGGGAGTCACATTATTGAAAATCCTCCAACGCAAAATATCTATGAAACTCTTAAGTCAGCTCTGCTTGCTGAATTTCAAGATTCAGAATAAAAGAGGTTACAAAAGTTACTGGAAAATTTACAACTGTGCGATAAATGTCCCTGTACAATGTAATGTAAAATGAGACAGTTAGTTGTCTTCTGGTAAGATGACCGATGATAAGCTCAAGTCATTATGGTTTCAGCGGTTACCATCAACTTTAAAAGCACTGTTGTCTATAAGCTCTGATAATTTGGATAAACTAGTGACTATGGCAGACAAAATTAATGAACAGCTTGACTCTCCCTCTAACGAAACTTCACGTATTTCCATACGTTTTCATACAATTGAAAAACAGTCGAGTGATATCGTGAGTAGGATTAATGCCATTTCAACATTCCGTCAATTTAGTGGCCGCAGTCGCAATAGGAGCAGAAGATTCAGCAGAACCCGAGAAGTATCCAAAAATTTATGTTGATTAATTTAATTAATTAAGATTAATTTAATTAATAAAGATTAATTTTATAAAATAAAAATATTCAGGTATGTGAAGAAAATCGTTTTCGGCATTAAAACGTTTCGAAATCGACAAATAGTGTGATGAATTTGTATGTGACGATTTGTTGTGACGATTTCATATTCCATATTGTTTCATTCGAAAAAAAGACGTTTTTAACATGTGACGCATTTCGATAATTACAATTTTAAATTTGTTTTCATAAGGAAACTATTAAAAAAAATTATTACAATTTTTTTTTTAGACATGGTTTTTTACATTGTAGGTGACGTTATGTATTACTTTTGTGTTTTACTATATACAGGCCTGTTCTGCAAATACATTTTGCTGTGCTAATATAAAATTTATGGTTTGTAAAACTTCACGTTCTTTTTTAAAATCATGCTTTCTTAAAGCAATTATTGACAATAAACTAGCTCCTGGCATTTTTATATTCTTTATTTCATTTAATATTTTAATTTACAATGCAAAAATATAAACAAATGCAAAATGTCAGCTGTTTTCTCGTGTTTTCGAAAAATTAAAACCACGCCGAAAAATGTAAAATCGCTTGATTTACAGAATAGCTTCAAATCGTCGGAGTGGTTTCAAAACGGTTCGTGATTTTATATGACGTGATTTCCAGAACAAGCCTGATAAATGATAAAATATATTTTCTTCCTCACCACCAACAAAACACCCCAGTGTGCGGGGGTGTTGTTTTAATTTTCATATGCAGCAATGTGTTTTATTCCTGATGACAAAAGTTCGCCACGAAATATTCGTCGTTCGTTCTAATTGTGTTATCAGCATAAAATAGCAATAATTTCTTCAAGTGTACCGGCGACAATGTATCACTGTAATTAAACTTATTATGTATATGGATGGCCAAGTTGATCGGCTGATGGACAAACCGAAAATCTGTTGATTTTTCCAACAATAACTTTTCGATGTGCTTGATTGAATTTGCTTGAAAAGCTGTAATTTTGTTGCTACGAAATGTGCCAACATTTAAATTTTCATTTAATGTGACCTTTCCGTCGATGACAATGACTTGTGTAATTTTTTAATTAAAATTTGGTTTGTGTCTCGTATGTATGTAGATGTATGTTTGTTAGTATGTATGTATGTATGTATGCATGTATGTATGTATTTTTGAGCTTTAGGTACGGTCACGTACATTTAATTACGCGTTTGCGATACGAATCTTCTTCTCCGGAGTGTTTAGCGCTTCCGAAACTCATTTATCCTCGCAAAACAGCAAACAAATCAAGTTCCACATTTCCTGCCAACAACTTTTTATCTGTTACAGCACAGTATTTGAGACAAATGTTTTGCGGGATTCACAACAATTTTGCAATATTTTTATTAAATGTATTTTTCTCACAAATAAATTAAAAATCGCACCTGAAGTAGCCGTAATGTCAGCTGTTTAAATATGCCTTGGGCATATCCAGCAAATTAACAAAATTATAATTATTGTTACCACACAGCCACAGATATTTATTCCGTTATAACAAACAAATTCTGTTTAAGGATGTGATGCGATTTAAATTGTTAATTAATTTACCATTGTCAGCACAATGTAATGAGAAAAGGATTCGAGTTCGTGTGCAGCATTGTCTGGCACTTGAGCTGTACATTAATTTTATGTTTTTTTTTTTTTTAGATTTTTCTATAAAATAATAGCAACGACAGGCAAGATAGAATCAAATGAATTCATTGCACATACAGTAGTCTCCCGATTTGTGCTATTTCCAATAGCAATACACCGAAAGAATTTTCGTCACAAATTCTGTGAATCTCGACGTTGATCCAATGAAAAACTTCAATAAAATTCAACCAAAGTCGCATTTCGTTAAATTAATGTAACACTATTTTAACGCAAATTTCATCAATCTGATGAAATAATTTCACAAAAGTATTGTAATGATTTCGCGAAAATAATGAAAATAATTCAGTAGTATAATGTAACGGGTTTCATCAGAACAATGAATTACTTCATTGTTGTTATTAAATTATATCTGTGAAATAACAACAATACTTCATTTGTTAAATGATATAATTTCATTGAAATTATGTAATAATGTCAATGATATAATGAAGTAATTTGATTAATGCAATGAAATACTTTAATTAATTTTACGAAGTTATTTCTTCCTTTTTATGAAGTCATTTAAAAAATTTAATTCACATATTTCTCTGAACCAATGAAAATTTTCATTGAATTATTTATTTCATAAGTTAATTGCAAGTACTTGCACGTTGACTACAAAACAAAAACAGACCTGGGTTCAACCCCAGTTTCAGACTAAAATTATATTAAAAAAAAAAAAACATCTCGCATTTTTCAGATGTGCATTAGTATATTATTGTGTGTCAGTTGTTGTCGGAAGGTTTCAGTGGCGAAGGCGTAGTCACTGATCACTGAACAAATACCGGCTTCAGCTGATAGCAATACAAAATCGCATCAGAACGCACTCCTTCGTCGGTATTATGTAGCACCGGCGAAGTAAAATAATAATAAAAATGGCTACTGAACGGAAGTTTCAGCACTGCTACGAGTATAAACAAAGAACGTGCAAAAGCAGAGCTGTAAAATAATTAATTACGCTTCACGTCCTGTCGTTTCTCTAACTATCTCTTTCCTATAGTTCCAGCACAATGCATCGCATGTGTAGGAGTCATCTCCTGAGTGCTGGTTCCACATAAAAAAAATAATAAATAAATTAAATAAGTTGAGAATTTTTATAGAATTGAAACTTATCGTAACCTGCTTCTGCATTCAAACAAACCTATGAGCAACTTTTCATAGCTCCGTAGGAATAACAAAAAAATTTGTTCCAATACTATGATTAACGGCGCTTTCTTTTCAACCGAAAGTGCATTGCATTTTTTGCCTGATTTTTTTAAATTCTTTTCATTCAAAACAGTTGCACTTCATTGTTTAATTTTAGAGGCATTTTGAAGCACTTTAGAAGAGAACTAAAGCACAAGTATTTCTAACAAATATAGTGAAAAGTGCTATGCACTTTTTAAGAATCGAACGAAATCCCGATAAGAAACAGTAAAAAAAGTAGATTTACTTAACATCGCGAGCATCACTTCGAATTCAATGAATCGGCATCAAGAAATAGAACTTCCGGCAACGACAACTCTAAGTAAAAAGAACTAGAACTAATTCGATTTTGCACTACTTCCGGATCATAAGTTCAGGATTTTATTGACTTCTTTGAAAGCACTTTTTGACTGGGTACTTGTGAGAAGGCTGGCATTTCTCTAAGTTATGCAATTAAATACTAATTGCTCAATTTAGTAATGGAACACTTATATGGTAATTTGAGCTCAATTAAGGTCTGATTAGCGTAAATTTCCTTTTTGTACAATTTAAGCGCATTGTAGTGGAACCGAATAAAAAAGGAATTTTATTTATTCCGTAAAAGAAGCGCACTTAAATATTTATTTGATTTTACTTAGAGCTCCTTGTGAAGCTCGCTAAGTCTTATTCAATAATTCTTGCCATTTTAAAATTAACTCTACTTATGAGTAGATTCTAGTATTACAATTTGAGTGACATTTCGTAATGCACTCAAATTCTTATGCCTAAGTTTTCTTATAGCTATACTTATAAAATAAATTACATCTACCAGGCAATCATGAGTTTTGAGTGATTTCCAAATTCATGATTGAGTGGTTTAAAATTATTAAATATAAATTAATTGTAAATATAAAGCCTCGGAATTATAAGTGTAACATGATTAGGGTATTTTCAAGTTTGTAATGAAACGTGCCGCTTGCCGCTAACAACAACAACATAAACAAAATGTTAACCCATATGTACCGCATATGCAATGCAGACATTGCCAAATGTTGCACTTTTGAAATTTAGGTTATTTGACACCCCTTAGTTTAATGTAAATGCGTCGGCATTTATAACTGTTTGTTGCGTTACTTGTGTGTCGGCTGTATTGACAAACTGTGCATGCTACAGCATGTCTGAACACAGTATTACAGCGACGCATTAATTTTTAATCCAAAAGAAGAGCCATGTTAATTATTCTTTTAGTCAGACAAGGCTCAAATATCAACGAAAGAGTGCGCTGTGCTATACATTAGCAGATACACTAAAGCACATTATTATATTTTATTAATTATATTATTTTAGGAAAATTATTTTATAAAATGAAAGATAGAGTTAAAAACAGAGAATTATCTAATTTAGTATACAGGATACCTAGTGGAGGAAATAATTTAGAAAGTTGTAATAAAGTATATGTAGGAACAACAAAAAACAAACTTAAAACTAGATTAGCAGGACGGACATAAGTCAGATCAAAAATACAGACATATAAACACACAAAAAACAGCATTAACTACACATTGTGCAACATTAAATCAAATTAATCCAAAATTAGAAGACACAACTATATTAGTGAAAGAAACAAATTATAAACGACGTTTTTTGTTGGAAATGTTACAGATAATTAAAATACCTGCGGACAATAGAATAAACTATAAATCAGATGTAGATAATTTAGCATAAAATTATAGATATTTAGTTAATACAATTTAGATTTAGTTTATGTATATTTTTATGCGAAAAAATAGAATTAATAGTAGATAGTCATAGGTCATTTATTAAATTATTTTTAATAATTATGTTCTATTGTTGTTATAGTTATATGTTATTATTACATTGTAGAAATATGTTATTTTACATACATCTATATACTCGTATGTAAAAAAGAAAACATTTTGAAAACATGTTTATTTATGTATTTACATGTACACACATTTTAACATGTTTATAAAGAATATTTTTAATATCAATGACAAAAAATGTTCATTTCATTTCAAAAATATTTTCTTTTTCTTCTTCTTTTAAAAAATATTTTTGTTAATACAAATTATTATTTCCTGACGACGACGCTACCTATTTGGTAGCGAAATATTGAAAAATAAATAATTGTTAAAAACTTTTCATAAAAAAGACCATCGCTCAAAAATAAATATAATTAAAAAATTTAATAAAGGTCAAAATAAAAATAGAAATGAGACTAATATTTTATTAATTTTTTTTTCCCAGACGAGGGATTAAAATCACAACCTTCTAAGAATTTGCAAACTAACTAACTCGGCCAACAGCACCCCCTAAATTTGTTGTTAAGAAATTTAACACACAAAGTGGTGGGCAATTGCTGTCTCGTTTTATATCGTTTCAATGAACGTCATAATTTTGTGATACGTAAAGCGAGGGATTGCTGTCATTGCAAGTGGAAAATGTTTGTCATGCTTATCGTCGTTGAGATTCTATTTTCTTTTACTTGATTTTAATCACATACGGCGATCATCATCATCAGCACCAATTTAGTATGTACATACACACACACACACACACACTCACGCACATAAATCCATGCCTCTTTCAATAAGTATGTATTCCAGAAGCATAAAACAGCATAAGAAATTGCTGCTGCTGTTGTTGCTGTTGGATTGTGATGTGTTAATTTTTGTTTACTGTTGTTGTTGTTGTTGTTGTTGTTGCTGTTATTGTTGTTACCGTCACGTTAAATTCTAGATTTCACACCGGTTTACATTTTTTCTTTTGTTTAGTTTACTCATTTATACTATTTGTTTTAAATTGTTTTCGGAATATGTATGACCTACAAAAGTTATCATACAAAAGAAGAAACTATATGTACAGGGTGGCGTATCTGACATTTGAAACTTAACGTGGCTTTTCCTAAATATGAAAGTAAAACTCTAGTGGTTAACCATGGAATACTATTTCATGTAAATTACTGGCACAGCTGGCCTTACAGCAGCTGAAATGTATGAATTTTCTTTTATAAAACACTGTAATAAACTTCGGTTTTAAAGGTTTCAAATGCTGCCAGATGATTCTTTAAGATTGAAACATGGAGTTAGAAAATAATAATTTCCAGTTATACAGGCTTGTTCTGCAAACCACTTTTTGTCAAAGTGATTTGAAATCACGGAAATGGTGTTCTGCACCCAAAAATTTTAATAACCACGTGATTTGAAATCGTCAGCTAAATAACTGCCGATTTGAAATCACTTGCTTATTTTTTCGTTTAGAATTTAATAAAAATGCTACAATATACTTCATGTGATTTGTTTTCTATTTATTTTTCTAAAAAAATTGTGTTTGCTACATATAAAAAATTAAATATGAGCAAATTTGTAAGAACACTGCTTTTTTTTTGTAAATAATTGTTTTGCTTTCTTTAGCAATGTCGTGGTTTACATTTATTTTTTAACAGTCAGCTGGTTAATTTTTTCGAACATGTTTTTGAGGTTGCCAAAGTCACACAGTTTTTATAAGTCATGTAAATATATAGATATTTTACCATCATGTTCTTTATTTAAGACAAATTTTATATATTGTTGTATAAAAAATCAATATGGTCAATAATTAAATAATTTTTGTGCAAATTTATAAATAAATAAATGCAAAATTTAAGCAAATTTCGTTAATGAAAACACTGGCAACTTCGCAATTATACATACATTTGAATGAAGTTATTTTGTTGTGCTAATAAAAAACTTATGGTTAGTAAAGTTTCACGCTCTTTTTTTAAATGATGCTTTCTTAAAGCAATTATTGACAATAAACTAGCTCCTGGCATTTTTATATTCTTTATTTCATCTAATATTTTAATTTACAATGCAAAAATATAATCAAATATAAAACATCAGCTGTTTTCTCATGTTTTCGAAAAATTAAAACCACCCCGAAAAATGTAAAATCGCGTGATTTACATTCCAGCTTCAAATCGTCGGCGTGGTTTCAAAAGGGTTCGTGATTTCAAATCACGTGGTTTGCAGAACAGGCCTGATAATTACAGCTGGTTTACACATATCAAGTTCACTTGATCGTGTTAAGTTCGTTGTATCAGGTTTCGGTCTCTTTCTGGTATAATATTACGGACGATAAAAAGACGAGGGCAAAATCAAATTGTGTAGCCTGTACACACAGAACAATTTTATTGTAAAAACCAAAAAAAAAAAAAAATCATGTAAATATAACATTTTTCGCTATTGATCGTTTTAAATCAATATGATTTCCTATGACATACAAGCAACAAGATTCCACTTTAAAATATCATGAAGTCATGTCGATTTAATATCTCAGTCTTGTCGATTGAACATTCAATTAAGTTTGAAACAACGTGACACATACTGTTGAATCAAACTTGTATAAAAATTAAACAAAATGATTTCGATATTGAATCAATCAGGTATGTGATGGAAATCGATCGATTTGAAAAGTAAATCATCTTTAGAAATCGACAGTAGTTTGATGAATTTCGATCGATTTCATATTCCATATTTGTTTCATTTCCACATATCTGCTCTAAATACAACTGTATAAAATCTAATAATACAACTGTAAAATATGTAAACATATGTGTATGTGAGTGATGTTTGCACACAACTAAGAGTACATCAGTCATTAAACCCTTACTTAGCGTTAGAGCAGTGGGGCCAAGCTGGCAGCCCGTATCACTAGATTAGAATTGAACTGTATATCTACAGTCACACGGAAATGCAAGCATAACCTCCTCAATCTCTAGTAAGATTTCGAAGAGTCTCCTCTTCTGTCATCTTCAAACTCCAAGGAAGTTTATTGTGATGCTAACATCCGTAGGTTTAGAAACAAGTATGTACGACTACAAAAGGCACTTAAAACTGCTTGATGACTGAAGCAGGGTTTGAACCCACGACTTTTTTGCTGTGTATTGAAGACGAGAACTACTTCAGCCAACTTCTTATTGTGTAACATTAAGTTGCATGCTTATAAAAATGTTTCAAAATATTTTAATTATAATTTTTTTTATTAAATGAAAAACAATTTTTCATTATTATGTGTTCGAACACACATGCATATTTGGAACTACATTCGTTAAATCAATATCATAGTAAAATTATTGAATTAAGCATGTATGGATCTGTATGTACGTCTGTATGTAACTGCAAAATTTTTCTGTAAGAACAGTCAGAAGCTCGAGTAGCCACAATTCACCACATGACTGCCAATGGTCTCATGAAACATGCAAAACATAAAACCCACGTTGAGACGTTTATAAATTTTGGATCAGGTAATTTGTTTTTCTTTTTTTTTTTTTTTGGATTGTTTCTAATTCGATTTTACTTTCAAAACAACAAGATCAACATGCGTGTCACGTTGTTGGTCGTTTTGTTTGTTTTTTTTTCTGCGACTGTGTTTTCGATTTGTTTTGAGCGGTGACGTATTTATTTCGAAATTTTTTTTCCATAATGTGAAAGTTCTTTTAATCGAATTTGATTTGAAATCCAAACTGAATTTTATCTCTGTTAATTAAAATTTTTATTGTCAGACAGACAATATTTATTCGCAATGTTTTTTCGGAAACGAAATGTGTTAAGCAAATTTCACATTGTTGTTCTCTAAAAAAAAAAAAACGTTTATTAATACTTTAAAGGTATGGTCACACTTTACAAATATTTGATGCAATAAATGTGAAAAAAGGCAATAAACTTATTTACATTTTCTTTTGCTTTACGAACAAAAACAAAACTGTTTTCATATGATAAAATTTCTAATAACACGTGCTTTTATTCATTTTTAAAATGTTTGTTCATGAATGAAGAAAACCTGAATTTTTGTGGAATTCAATTATGAAATTCTCAAAAAAACAAAACAAAATTCAAAGTCAAAACATAATTTTATGACCTATTAAAGAGCCGCATCATTAGCATAATAAACTTAGAAGTACAGTGGACCCGCTATAACGTGAACACCGCTTAATGCGAACTATTTTTCGCTTTTTAATTGACTGCTCTAAACGAGTGATAAAGGTTTCAACAAATTTCTGTTAATTGAACAGATCATGGAGGAGGTCAGTGCAACTCTCCTGTTTATTTTTGTTTACAGGTTTGTGTTATTTCACCGTGTACAACGGTATGTAGTACCGTTATATTATTGGATTCTTGTACTGTTGTTTTTGCATTGTAGTATTACAGTATTGGTTTATTGTTATACTGTCGTATTGTTGTATTGTCATATATTTTTATATTATAGTATTATATTACGGTATTGTTTTACTGTTGTATCGATAGATTGTTGTATTGTCGTTCTGTTCTATTATTATATGGCTGTACTGTTGTACTGTTGTATTGTTATATTATTGTGTTGTAGTAAATTGTTGTATTATTCTACTGCTGCATTGTAATATATTTGTATTGTTGTATTGTACTAATTTTCTAATGTTATGTTGTTGTGGAGTTGTATTTTTGTAGTCTTATATTTTTATTTTTTTTTTATCTGGAACCAGCACTCAGGAGATGACTCCTACACATGCGAAGCATTGTGATGGAACTATAGGAAAGGGGTAGTAGGAGAAACGACAGGAGGTGAAGCTTAATTAATTATTTTTGCAGCTCTGCTTTTGCACGTTCTTTATTTTATAATCGTAGCAGTGCTGAAGCTTCGGTTTAGTAGCCATTTTTATTATTATTTTACTTCGCCGGTGCTACACAATACCGACGAAGGAGGGCGTTCTGATGCGATTGTGGATTGCTATCAGCAGAAGCCGGTATTGTTCAGTGACCAGTGACTATGCCTTCGCCACTGAAACCTTCCGACAACAACTGACACAAAAAGGCACACTAATGCACATTAGAAAAATGCGAGATGTTTATTTTTATTTTAAAATTTTTAGTCTGAAACTGGGGTTGAACCTAAGTCTGATTTGTATTCGTAGTCAACGTGCAGACTACCATCCATCGGGCCATCGCCACCCTCAATATTGTTGTTTTGTTGTATTGTTAAGTTGTTGTATGGTAGTACACTGTTGTATTGTTATACTGTTGTATTGTAATAGTGTTGTATTGTACTAATTTTCTATTGTTGTACAGTTGTATTGGTATATTATTGGAATGTTATATTGTTGTATTGTAGTATGTAGTACCGTTATATTATTGATATTGTTGTACTGTGGTATTTGTAGTGTAGTAATATAGTATTGTGGTATTGGCTTATTATTATATTGATGTACTGTTATATTGTTGTATTCTAGTGTTGTTATATTGTTCTCTGTTGTACTGTAGTATTGTTATTTTGTTGTATTGCAGTATTGTTGTATTGTTGTACTGTTCTACAGTTGTATTGTAGTATTCTGGTACTGTAGTATTGTTATATTGTAGTATTGTTATATTGTGGTATTGTTGCGCTGTTGCACCACTTGATGGATTGCAATAAAATTTGATAGACGGTAGTATATGTTTGGATTGAAAAATTAAATAACTTTTGAGTGGTAAAATCCGACGAAGATGCCGGTTAAGAGCAATTTACGAATCTCTGAAAAGATGTTAACTAGTTTGCAGAAATTTGAATCTCATAGATAAATGATGAAACAGAACACGTCCGCAACTTCAAGCAAAAACGACTCTCAGGGAAAACAGGCCCATAATTGAAACGAACTTCACAAATCTTGCTTTAAATATAAGTTTTTGTACAATGGCGTCTGTAAATTATATATGCAAACATGCTTTTGTATACTGCTGCAATTAATTTTTCTACACGATCAGTATTTTTTCTTTTTAAATTAACAAAATTATAACAATTGCACTTTTAAATGTTTCTTTTAATTTTCTTTTGTTCTTATTTTTCTTTGCACCAAAGCTTCAAGAACATATGGTTTTGTTGACAAAATGTATAAAATTTATCAAAAGTATGGCATTTGTGTTTTAAAGTGAGGGCATAAGAAAAAGCACTGTCAAAATAAAATAGATTCTATTTCACGACCGCTTTCTTTGGCAAAATTTTATGTCTAACTGTATGGAAAACAAACATCAGCCCCGTGTTCTGTTGCATCATTAAATCAGAATATAGAAAAGGAAACAGACAGAATTCAGTTCTTAAAGTTTTGGTATAATATTCACAAACCAGTGGTTTTAATTTGTTCGTATTATCGCGAGTGTACTGTACTTCAAGAATCCAATATGACTCCGGCCATCACAGGCATCGTCTGTTCTATTGCCAAACATGTATGTAAGGAAGCTCAAGTCGCACCGTGATGAGTTTGCTTTCAAGTTGTCGTATGAATATATTTGAAAAGGTGGCAAACTGCAACTCTAATCTTTCACGAAATAAATTAAGGTCTGACAAACTGCTAAGGATGTCGTAAACATATACATATGTATATATATAGAAGAAAGACGGTCTGTTCAACGCTAAATGAAAGTTCTTAAATTGCTTCACTACAATGATGCCGATCCATTTAACTGATTGTTATCGTTCCTGGAAAAAAAGAAATGAGTTATTCAATGCCAATGAAGGATTTGAAATTATACGGTTTTTTCGAAATTTATCTGTCGAAATCGTGTACAAACAAACACTATCAAATGCAATTGCCTCTGCATCTCCTAATTATGCATGTGAAAGTGAAACCATTGACAGGTCACGCATGCCTTATTTTTTCGTGCTTTTAATTTCGAGCAAAAGTAACTTTTAACTCAACAACAATTAAATTTTATTGCAACATAATGGCCAGCAAAGCTAATTTTCAAGTAATAAAGTGCAATACTTTCACTCGTTCTTATGGAAGTACATTTATTAAAATTACAATTAAAAAAATATAAAAATTTATAATTAATACGAGTCAAGTTAAGCAAAGTGCTGTGGACACATCACTGTACAGAGTGTTTTCTTTAGTTTTTAAATGTTTCTCTTTTCTTTTAAATTATTTGTCGTATCTTGCAATCGAATCTTAAATATTTATTTTAGTGCGAGATTTTAAATTTAGTTAAAGTGCTCATTTCTATGACATTTTATTGCTCAAATATAGACGAAGGAAGACACTGTTAGTACAGAGACAACAGGAAAATTTTTGGTCTGATGGGGCATTGAACACACGGTCTTCTTTTAGTTGTAGAGTTCATCTACTAAGGACTCAGCCAGCAGTACCTTCTAAGAACTAACATCGCCTTAACTAAATGTACTTTCTAAACGAATGTATCGATTGGAGCTCAAAATGTCGTGAACAAGAAGGCAGTTGCATTTTCAGGTCCAGGTTAGGTTAGGTAATGTTAGAGGGCAGTCTATCAGAACAGGTCGGCTCAAGTAGCACCGCAGGTTGTGTAATTCTACACTCGTAGAAATAAAACAAGGGGTATCCCATCCCGTAAAGCCATTCCGTTCCCCACAAGTCTGAGAAGATCCAATGTGAAGCACAGCTCAAAGTTGTCTGGAAAAGGTGCCCCAGCCCCCAGCCTCAGCCTCGATCTGGCCAGACCAGTGTACTCGCAGAAGAGATGTTAGATATTCTCCTTCTCCGAACCATCGTCACAGCTTCTACTGCGTGTATTGAACGTAATACCCATCTTGTCAGCAGGCAAGACGTTGGTTCAATGGCCCGTGTAGCCTAATAATGGATGAACAAACAAATCCGAAGAGTTGCCGAGTTCTACTACGATCGTAACATCACTTTTGCAATGGAACAGGTCGGTATAGAACTACACGTCTCTTGGGGCTTCCCTCTGAGGAAATACTTTTCCAACGACAAACTAGTAATCCAAGTCTATAAACACGACTGCTGACGCAAGCCCCTCAGCCATCTCACTTCCGCTGATGTATCCGCGTCCCATGATCTAGAAAAGGGAAACGGCGTCTTGAAGAAGTACTAAGTCCTACACATCGATCAACCAGGGGAGAGCAGACACTCGGGCGATATCAATGCCCTGGCTATAGTGGAAATTGTAACATTGCGCTCCACACGCCACCTTTGCAGTATTTTTCAAGCTTCCGAAATGACGAAGATGCCCGGCTGCAAGGCAGTGGAGCTATCCGTGAGTCCAAGGGAAGCATAAACACCCAAAACATCAGAGAAGACATCAACTCCCACTCCGGATTCCATTTGGATCCATCATTACTACTGGAAAAATGGCCCCGAAGTCAAGTCTTCGTGTGACGGTATACAAACAGTAATCTGAATTGGAAGAGAAGTAGGCTCCCGAGAATACTGTTGGCGACAGAAAGGTATTCCCTTAATAATCCCGCTTCCGTTAGCCTAAAGGCACTCCGATCAGAAACAGCTCAACTTTTTCTGTTACAATGTGTGACCCTACCCAATAACAGATGTTTCTAGCACCATATTTGCCTGCCAAAAGAGTGTTGTATTTATTTACGGTTCACAAGGTATAACGGAAGTTTAATGGTTGGTCTTCGGAAAGCGATTTTAGTAAAGCAAATCCAAAATCATTGAGGGAATCTTGCCGACCGTTTGACTCAAAACACTTAAGCCCACAGGGAGATATTTTTAATACTTTCGATATTTACTTCAGGTGTATTTGATTTAACCCGGAGCTTACCCACATGAAATTCTAAGCAAACGGCCACAGTCTTCCGATGTGAAGAACTTTCTGTTTAGAATTTTTTCCGTTGTAATCTTTTTCTGCCGATTGGCGTAATAACGGAAGGATTCTTCTGCCTGAATGCGACTCTTCAAACCGGACCGGACATGAGTTTATTCATGCAAAACCATTTACGAAATGAATACATTGTCGCAGGAAACAATGTTGCCAATTTCAAGTTGTCCGCCACAAAAAAACGCCCGATATAAATATGAATACCCACCTACGAGCATGTCTGTAAGTATGTATGTATGTTGTGTATATGCGTTTGTGCAACATATGTGTACAAACATTAACATGTAAATCGTTTACATTCTTTTTCTCTTGGAAGCCTTTCAAATGAAAGTGGTTTTAAGATGCATCGCCAACTTTCCTTAACATAAGCAAAAGTAAATCCAAAGACATTAAATAGTGAGACGCTACCTTTTATAAGAAGTACTAACACGTTAAGTGCACACACACACACACACACACACACACACACACACACACACACACACACACACACAGATAAATCACATCGCCGCAAGACTTGCACAATCACGACACATCACATTTACTTTTCAAGAAATTATCGCACGTAATTCAGAACGTACGAATACGAAAGTGTTGAAAACAATTAAAATAAAAATACATTTGCTACGCGACCCATTTACATGAGAAATATGAGCCAAAAAATTAAAAAGGGAAATTTTTCACTTAAAGTTACTTACCTCACGCACTTTTAACGTTGCACCCCTCAATTAATTTAGCACAATTCAAAATTAAATTTATTACACTCGGGAAAAACTTTTTAAATTTATAAGTGAAGAATAAAAACAAAAAAAAAACGATCTGTACGTTTGTGGGACATTTAATCGCAACATTTATCGCTTGTAAACCCATCAATTGCTCGCATTTGAAGCTTTTTGAGCTTTCTAAGCAAAATATGTTTCCCAGCACGAAAAATTAAATCTATTTTAATTATTTATTTAAATATTTCTCGCATATTGCTTTTCCTTTCTTCAGTAAAACACATCTAACTTATGTGAATTGTTCTGGAATATATTCTGAGAAAATCACAAAGATTGCTGATGGATAAAATTGATTTCTATGTGAATCCCTGAATAGTTTGTTTCAATATTTGTATATTTTAAAATTGTTTGTGTCGTGAACTATTATGATCCATTATATTTAAAAAAACATTGGATATTTAAGTCAAATTGAAAGATAAGTATATTGCGTTAATTATTTATATAAATTTTATTAATCATAATGCATTAACAACTTTAGTCTTTTTATATATTCTGGTACTTCTGCAGCAGCTTCTCGGCCAAAATGAAGAAACCGTCCGTGTCGAAAAAATCGAGCTGTACCAATTGACCTTGAGCCTTGAGGGCAGGGTACCATTGAATTATAATAGGCTCAAATTTCGTGGAGGCGATCGGGGTTAGTGTAAGTAACTGCCTGTTTTAGTTTACAGATGATGGTTCACTCCAATGTTTTGTGCGATATTTCTATTTCATATTAATTTACATTTGTTTTGTTATATGCATATATATATATATATATATAAAGGGTGTCCCAACAAGAACGCAAGATTTAAATGACTGATGCCGCAATTGAATTGTTTCTCTGGCTGTATAACATGTGGCGCCGTCTTGTTGAAACCACATGCCCTCCACATTCATTTCTTCAATTCTAGGCACGAAAAAACTGGTTATCATTTCACGATACCGAACACCATTGACTGTTTGCGCTTGACCTGCCTCATTTTCATAAAAAAATGTCCAATGATTCCTCCAGCCCAAAATCCACACCACACAGTGACACGTTGAGGATGCATTTGCTTCTCGTGAATCACTCGAGGATTTTCCTCACCCCAAATGCGACAAATCTGCCTATTGACGAAACCATCAAGATGGAAATGGGCCTCGTCACTGAAGATGATTTTATCGGCAAAATCAGCATTTTCATGTTGTCTCTCCAATACCAAATTAACGAACTCCCTTCGCTGTCCTGGTCAGCTGGCTTCAGTTCCTGAGTCAATTGAACTTTGTATGCATGAAGATGCAAAGATTGGAGACACCAATTTGCTGAGCTCGGTATCGAATTGAGGTGGATGGAGTTTGAGCGACATCATCACGTACAGCTGCTACATTTTCGGTCGATCGACGTGATCGAAGGCGCGTTGTTGTCTTTACATCACTAACAGACCCAGTTTCGTCAAATTTATCCATTAATCTCTTTACAGTTGACTCTTTTGGAGCATTATTGTGACCCCAAATTGATCGCAATTTGCGAACTGTAGCCGTAAAACTTTCACCATTTTGGTAAAACAATTTCACAATGAGAATGCGTTGTTCATTCGTGTAGCGCTCCATTTTTACTAACCTCGTACCTTCTACTAGCAAACAATAACAATTGTTCACATGTTAAACAATGACACTTTGAATGGCGCCAAATTTACATCTTGCGTTCTTGTTGGGACACCTTATATATATATATGTATTAAAATATTGAAATAAAATCAACATAAATAATTGAAATAACTATTGTTTTATTTCAACTTTGATATCCGTCAATAGTGACCGATATATCCATCAACGCGTTGATCGATATATCGGTCACTGCTGACTAGTAAACAACATTAGAGTGAGCAGTTCGGATATACATTCTATGGACGACAAAATTCATAAGTTAGAGAATGATGGAAAATCACATGTACACATGTTCTACGCAATGACCGATAATTCGGTCACTAATGACGGTCATATGACCGGTCAAATGATCGTCACTGTTCTTGTAAGGTGGTTTGTGGTTTCTATCCAGTTTGTCGCAAGGCAAATTCGTCAATTCGCTTGGCTCGTCGAACATCAAATTTTCTGTAAACATGTTCTGTCAAATATAACATAACCAAAAACGAACAACTTAAATTAGTGTAATTTAAGTTTAATTGAAAGTAATTATTGCAAAAAGCTATTCGTTTTTGCATTTTTGTCCAAACATGGTCTGGCCAAAATTAATATGAAGAAATCCGTAAATATAAACTGAAAAGAAGAAGAATTATTGTGAATTATATAAGTATATTATACATATGAATTAGAACTACTGAACTTACTTATTATACTATACTTACCTAAAAACATTTTCCAACACTGATTTGCCATTTTTTTTTTGTAAAATCAGGGTCTTAAATCAAGCAAAAAAGATGGAGGAGTCGAAATTAAGCAGATTAGCATATTTAACCCTGTTAAGTTGTAAAATATCATAAGAGATTTAACACCGTTCAGTTGTGAAATATAAAGTTTATAAAAAAAAAAAAATGGATTAAATACAAAAACTGGATTGGCAAATCACCAGTGAGTGGTTATTTAAGTTGGAAAAACAACAAGGCAGTTAACATCGGGTTACAACTGCAACGTTGTTGCATCAGAAGAAAAGGAATCGCAACTTTACCGCTAGTGTGGCCCCAATTCTCGTCCCTAATACTTGCCACACTCATAAGTAAAGTTGCTTGTAAAATATTTTAATCCCAAAAATATTCAATTTTTATTATTCTAATATTAAATTATTATATTTTTTGAAGCATTCACAACCAGTTCAAAAAATTAAACAAACTTTGACGTTCGGCTCAGTTACCCCCTCCGGTTATGGTTAAGTTATGTCTAACGTAAACTTAAATCAGCGCCTAAGCTTTGTCTCTCTCCCAAAAATTCTCCTGTCCATGCAAATCGTCTTTGTTAGAGAGCAAACATTAAGGGAGCGCTCCAACTTCGGTATGACTGTTAGTTTTGCAGTGAAGAACTGAATTTCGTTGTTGAATTTTTAACACTGTTTCGCCTTCATTGTTTTAACATTTTAACAGTGAATTTTTATTTTTTTATGCATTAAGAAGCAATTTTTTTTTTCATTAAATCCCTTAACATATACTTCGTTTTCCACTCTGCTTTTCATAACCTAAACAGCTGCGTAGTTTTAGGAACGATGAAAGAAATACATGTTTAAAATCTTTAAAATGTTAATTATTTTGTATGCAGTTTTTTCGATCATAATGAACTCTGCAGCTCAAAGTAATTTCTGTTGTTCTAACCTGAATAAATAACCATATTTAGAGCATTTCACCACTCAGTAATAAAATAAAAATATGTGTAATTGAAATTTTCCCACCATAAATTCAGTATTTTTTTGTGCTTTGCTTGTTATATATTAAATATAAAAATTTCCTTTTGCCGACATTAGACTGCAAATGTTAAATAATATGTGAAAAATGTAGAAACTTAAAAAAAAATTTTCTTGCATAAGCAAATAGAGTAAAAGCTCCAACAAGCGGACACTGACCGTCCAACAAATTGTTGTCCGTTGGCTGGAAATGCCTGTTAAATGAAATGAAATAAAATAAGTTTTTATGGTGAAAAATTGTGTTCGCATATGAGAGTTGTCCGCGGCTAGAGCTTTTCACTTTCTACTTTTTATTTACCCATAAATCTTGTACATTTTTAATAGGCCCATATGTATGTAAATGCATGCTCATGCATGAGTACATACATACAGGGTGTCTGGTAGCAGATTTATATTTTAAAACTTTTTTTTTTATCTTGGACCAGCACTCAGGATATGACCCCTACACATGCGAAGCATTGGGCTGGAACTAGAATTAAGGGATAGCAGGAGAAATGAGAGCAGGTGAAGCTTCACTATCGTACAACACTGCTTTTTGCACGTTATTTGTTTTTATAGCAGTGCTGTACGTCTCTGATGTCAATGTGACGTATTAAATTCCGAAGCTTCGTTTTTATTAACCATTTTTAGTAGTTATTTTACTTCGCCGGTGCCACACTATACCGACGAAGCATGGCGTTCTGATGTGCCTGGCCTTCGAATTCACACTGTTTCCCCTCAGTTCCTTCACCACCACCTCTTGGTGCGCAATCATTTATTGAGCCCTCAATTCAAACTGCACTTAAACGATCTTCAGGCCCTTATGACAGGCAAGATGAAAGTGGGTTTTAGACATCTGTAAAGAAGTTTGCAATTTTTTGGCAACGTTGTTAAGCAGCGTAAACAGACATATTTTCTTTTTTGATCGTCGGACAACAGTGGACGGTGCGCGCTATAGGGACATGTTAACCGAGTTTTTTCTGCCGCAACTGAACGAATTAGAACTGGATGACATGTGGTTTCAACAGGACGGAGCAACGGCACAAACTGCGCGCGCCACAACCGATATTCTGAAGGCGGGTCGCCTCATCTCTCGTTTTGGCGATTTGCACTGGCCCGCAAGATCGCCCGATTTTACCGTTCCAGAATTGTTTTTGTGGGGTTTTTTGAAGTCCCGTGTTTACGTGAACAAGCCCGAGACCCTGGAAGCCCTCAATGACAACATTCGACACGAGTGCGAGAATCTGTCGCCCGAAGTTCTCGCCGAAGTGATGAAAAATGCCATAAAACGAGGCCGTATAGCAATCAATTGTGACGGCGC
This sequence comes from Dexiosoma caninum, assembly GCA_963924685.1. NCBI lineage: Eukaryota > Metazoa > Arthropoda > Insecta > Diptera > Tachinidae > Dexiosoma > Dexiosoma caninum. The sequence continues at coordinate 5,238,138 of OZ004728.1, forward strand.
CCATTTGGTCGAAATCATCTTCAAAAGGTTCAGATAAACATAATCAAAAAACAGCTTCGAAGTTTTTCATTTAGAAAAAAAAATGAGTGCCAAACAACATCGGATGACTTATTTTGGCCCACCTTCTATGTGTACATACACACATACTCCTACTTACTTGTATGTGTATATATTTTCCTAAAATTTGCAATAAATTAAATTTTTGCATGTCATCCTAAATACTGGCAAATAGTAGGCAGCTCTCGTAATAAAACAATCTGTTAATTAAATTTATTTTATTACATTTATTTAATAGATTTTTCTTTTCAAAATGTATTTGTTTTAATTTTTAAAATTTGTGAAATCATAATTTATTTAACATTTGTAGTACTTTTAATACATTATTTTACTATTTTGTGTCATCAATTAAATGTTTCATTTTCATTTTAATTTTTCCTTAATTTTTTTTATTTTCTTTTTATTTAAATTATTTATAACTTAACTTTTTATATTGTTTTTCATATTTTGTATCGTAGTTAAATATTACAACTATATTTTTATACCAGTAGTATAATGTTATAATAATTCTATAATAAATATTTACAATAAATAATTTCACAAAAAAAAAAAGAAAAAATTTCATTTAAATTAATTTATGAATGTGTGATTTTGAATTGGTTTCTATGAATTATTATTTTAATTTTTTTCTGTTGTTTCTTATTTGAATATTGTTAGTGTTTTTACATGCTTTGTTTACTCGGATATTAATGTCATCTGGAGGATTCAGGGTATTTTAATCTGCATGGCTTTGTGTTCGTGTGTGTTCATTATAATTTTTTTTTTTATTATTGATGAATGCAGTTGGTGCTGCTTTGAAAATCACATATCGATAGCGAATACTAATTAATAATTAGAGTCACGTATAACAAAAAAAAAAAAAAAAAAAAAAAAAACTTTGTTTCAATAAAATTCCAGTATTCCACTCAAATAAGCCCTGCTGTTAGATTCGCATTAGTTTTCTATTTAAATTGTTGTAGTAAATTTATTGTCGGCTTATGTGGTATTCAAAATAATTAATATCAACATTTCCTCATGCCAAAAAGACGGTAAATAAAGAGCTAAAAATTCCCATTGAGGTTGCCGTGAATATTGCTAATTGGAAAAAGTTAAAAAGCGAAAATGGATTAAAAAAAAAATAAACAAATAAAGTTGCTTGACAACAAGCTATAAAGCAGAGTCAGGCAAAATGTCTTCCATGGCCGCTTTGTTATTTTCTTATTTACACGTACATATTCTGGCTTGAGCATTTAAAGAAGCCGACAGTGTTATCGGTTGTTGCTTAAGATCAGTGTTGCCACAAAAAAAAATTACATCAGGACATCAGAGGCACTGCAACACTGTTGTAAAGAACAAACGTTCACGGGCAGAGTTGTAAGGTAGTGAATTTTTCCTCTATATATCCCTTTATCAACTGCCATCTCTATCACAATCCCTTTCCTGACCTCAATATGCAAATAATCGAAACCATTTCAGTCCAGCAACTTAATGTAATATTAATATCTGTGATAATATTGCTGAACATAGCCACTTCGTTGCCGGAATCAACTTGCAGAACTTACCAGATTTTCAATTTGCTTTTTTCCCATCGTTTACTCTAAATTTTACCAAAAAGCGTTTTCTTACGCTTTGGCGATGGCACGATGGATGGTAGCTGCACGTTGACTACAAAACCAAAAACAGACCTGAATTCAATCCCAATTTCAGACTAAAAATTTTAAAATAAAAATAAACATCTCGCATTTTTCTGTTGTGGATTAGTGTTTCTTTGTGTGTCAGTTGTGGTCGGAATATTTCAGTGGCGAAGGCATAGTCACTGGTCGCTGAACAATACCGGCTTCAGCTGATAGCAATCCACAATCGCATCAGAACGCCCTCCTTCGTCGGTATTGCGTAGCACCGGCGAAGTAAAATAATAATAAAAATGGCTACTAAACCGAAGCTTCAGCACTGCTGCGAGTATAAAAACAAAGAACGAGCAAAAGCAGAGCTGCAAAGTAATTAATTAAGCTTCACCTCCTGTCGTTGCTCCTACTATCCCTTTCCTATAGTTCCAGCACAATGCTTCGCATGTGTAGGAGTCATCTCCTGAGTGCTGATCCCAAATAAAAAAAAAAAAAAAAAAAAAAAATACATTCAGCAATGCTCGAAAAAGACACACAAAATTACATATTCGGAATGCGTTTCGCCAGGTCAACAGCGATACTCGAAATGATATTCATATTTATTCAACTAAAAACCAATCGTTTCGATAAAAATAAAATCTTTCTGTTATTTGTTACAATTTAAAGTTTATGAAAGACAACTGTACGATCTCAAAAAATTACCGATAGAAATACGGTTACTGTATTTTCATGTGTTTGCTTATATCGAGAGTGTACTGTGGATCATTGAAAATCCTACAAATTGCAACACCAATTAAGAGAAACACATTAAAATACCTTCATTCTGGCTATTAATTTCACATTTAATGAATTTGTTAAACATTGAAATGAATTATTTCGCTCGCAATAGACTGGCACAGCAGACAGTTCAATCTATAAATCATGAGATAATGAAAAACAATAATTTATGTTAATTCTATGTGCAATAAATCTATGATATAGTGCACGGTTCATCATGACAGACATGAAACTGCATGTGTGTCAGCTTAAAATGCAATTAAGCCAACGAGGCAAATTATTTAAAAATGGTTTTTCTTAACAATTGTGAACATGTACGTTGTATAAACGTAGTGTGTCTATAAGCCCAGCTATAGCTTGGAAACTCTGGTTAAGAAATTAATAGAATTTCCTTTTTTGATAAATAAATACACCACAATCAGATCTGCTTAAAAGCAGAGTTGTAAAAGAATATTTTGTTTCATCAATATTCAGTTTTGTTTTAAAAAATAATTAAAATATTAAAAATATTGAAATGCTAATTCTATAAAAACATTTTGAGATGTTAAGTGCCTGGGATCAAAGTTCAAATAAATACGTCATGTGTGCGTGCTGTAGTGCCGCTGCAAATTATGTGACTAGTTCACACATGCCTGTATAGTGTAGTTCACAGACGACGAGCACTAGTCCAAGACTAACATAAATGCATGAAGAAAATATGGTCTATTTAACATTACGATGTCCTAGGGGTGGATCATACAACACATCGGACTAATCCAAAAACTACTCACTCCATGTAACAACTCCGTGGAGCACCTCACAAAGTAATTTTACTGTGACGGAGTAATCGCAAATAAGAAGACAAACACGCACACTTGTCGTATAATAATAAGCTGTAGTTTTTAATGACATGGCCCATGGATGCACTACATAGGACCATGTTGTGATCAGTCCATTTCGGCTAAAATGGACCACGTAGTCCAATATTATTTGCAGGCGTTTTATCTGTTACGCCCACATACGTGCTGTCGTTCTGCTTAATAAAAAAATCAAAAAATTTTATTTCATTAATTTGATGGCTGACACCAAGGCGAATTGAGTTCCAGATGGCTTTATTAGCGGCGGTGATTGTCACATGTTTCAAAACAAGCTGTCAAAACTTGTTTCTTTTCACCACTTGTATACACAAATTTTAAGCGCGCCATCTATTGATCATATCCGACCTAATACGCACTAAAAATTTTGCAATTTTTCATTCCTCATAACTTTTTTTTGTACATAAATTGGAAGCGCGCCATCTATTGATCAGAACCGAGACAACATATTTTTGACAGATTCGTTTGCACAGCATTGTACAGTACAGTAGTATTGTATATTGTATATTGGAATAAGGGCACCTGGTACTCTAACTCATATGCACTGTTTGAGAGGGCTCCAAACAATTTGATGAATATTTTTGTGGCGTACGTTTCCTTACACACACGCCTGTTGCCAAAATCAAGAATACATTTTTTCGCAACCTTGAATAAAGAAGAATTAATAGTACATTTACTCTGGACTGAAATGTAGTAGATTTGATCTGAAATCTATCCCGAAATCTACACCGTTTACACCATAGGCTAATATAGTCGTGACACATAAAAACTATATCAAAGTTGTTTGCCTATAACAGAGTCGTCAATTGGACAAAATTAAGGAAGTGATAGCAAATCATTTTTTTTTTCATAGTGCTATCTCTTTCATTTTGTCCAATTATTATTTTTGTATTTACAGTGCCAGCTCGCTAATCCGAATTAATGATTGCAGACCGTGATTCGGATTAGCGAGATATTCGGATTCCTGGATGTGCTGTTATTATGTAATATAATTCAATATATTCGCATATGAAACACAGGCCAAGATTTCAAACCAAATTTATTTTATTTTTATTAAAAAAGAATGAAAAAATTAAAGCTTTTTTGAGTTATTATGATTTTTTAACATAATTTGTGATGTAGTTTTGCTGCTCTTTCAGTGCAATTCCTTCAGCATCAATATGTAATCTGTTTGAATACCTCGCTCCTTTGCCTAATCTATTGATGTATTTAAGGCCTGCACAGCTGCACGATTTTTAACGTGTTTCATAATTAAAGGCTCTGATTCTAGATTTTCTGTGTCTGATTCTGAACTACGACACGAAGTATTGTCAGAGTTAACAATCCAGCTAAGAATTTCATTTTCAGAAATTCGCACGTCATTATTGCGGTGAAATAAATTGGTTATTGTGCGAAATTCTGCTGTTTCTTCAACACAATCATTATCAGGCAATTCTTGTTGTAACAATAATAGTGGGATGTTATCCACTGAAGGCCACCTCTGAGAATGAATATGCGACTAATACCATTCAATAACTAAACTATTTCAACAACAAGACGTAAAACATACATACTTATGTACTTATAAATATTATATATGTATGTATGTACAATATCAATCATAGAAGGTGCTGCATCTCAATGATGTCCTGTTGGTTGTAAAAAAACATACACAATAATAAAAAAGCAGAGAATAAAAAAAAATAAAAATTCGGTTTAGCGAGCTGGCACTGTATTTATATTTATATAAATATTTTTTGCTTCTTATACATTGATATTCCCATTGCTTTTCGTCTCAGTTCGTATTTTATCCAACAGCCGATACGGCGCTTTTATAAACGTCACTTTTGAGATCTCTGTTTAGGGTTCTGTGGTTTACACAACACTGTCTTGTCACTTAGCTAAATTTAATTTTATGACAAGATTTTCAGCATAGTATTTGGCATTTGCTTCGAACAAACAACAGGTATCACCTACGCTTTCACATGAATATACCTAAAATGGTTGAATTTTTTGGTATACAGTATAGACCGTTTAATTACCCCTCGCTTAATTGCCTTTCTCGCTTATTTGCTTCCACTATAAAATCCCCGTTTTTTTACACATATTTTCATGCAAAAGTCAACATTTAATTACCCTTGGCTTAATTACCCATTTCCGTTAATTACCCAAAAAAAATATGCCCCAAAATAAAAGTTACTTTAAATTTCGCTCTTTTATTTACCCAAAAGTACCTACAAATATTTAGTAGCAACTCTGTTTTGGACTGAAAATAAGCTATTTTCTTTTTCCTTTATGTATGCATATATAATATTTTTTGTTGTTTCTCTTGTTGTTTTTTGAATTTTGTTTTTGAGTTTTAATATACATATGGATTGTTATTGTTTTTCAATAAAATATTTCAATAAACAAATTTCTATTTTATACGTTTTATTTAGTACATATGAAAGTGTACATTTATTCGGATAATTGCCTCTTTAGAGGTATTTAAGAGTATATTAAACAGCTGGGGTAATTAAACGTAATTGCTTAAATACCTTCCCCGGATATTTACCCAAAATTCTTGGCATTTTTGATGAGTTAATTAAGCGGGGCTTACTGTAATTAGTAAAACAAACCATAGTTGAATTTCAAAGTATTACTAGATTTGTGAAGATTTCGACCAAATCTATTAAGAAAGTAGATTTCGTTTTGTATCGGAAATTTACTTAAAGACATCTTGTAAGTACTAGATTTCGTATTTCACGCGTAAATATTTTCCCTTTTTCATTTCAGGTTGCGAAAAAAAGTTTTCTTGATTCTGCCAACAGAAGTGTACTCGTATGTAGGGGAACGTACTCCACATCAATTTACTATCTTCTAAAGCTTGAGATCTTTACTTTTTTAGACCGACGTTTAACTTTAAATTTTTTTTTTTTTGAGGCACGCTTTTATTTTGTTAATAATAAGAGAACAATTTTTTGGAAATAAAGCAGGAAGATCTCAGTCTTTACTAGACTTAAAGATTTATATTGCTCGGCATAGGGGCTCCACAATTTGTTGTTTTTTTTTTTTTTGTATAACTTCTCAGATTATTTTTACATCTTTATGATTGTTGGCTGACGGAAAATTTTATTTTTAATTCAAACTTTTCAATTCCACGTTTCAATATTCTTTTATAGCTCTGAGCATTAAAAGAGAAATCGCTGCACATATTTGTATTTGTTGCACTCCAATAATATAAAAAACCACATACATGTATCCGGGTATATGAAACATATGCCTGTCCGAATTATTAAACAATATTTTTTATTATTTTTTTTTTTAAATAAAAATTTAATTTTTTTTTTTTGCATATTAAATGACTTGAAAGACAGCGGCATAAACAGAATTAATATGTTTTTCAATAATTGAACAATTAATAAAATCGGTGAATTGTTAATGATGTAATGAAAATCAATGATGACATTAATGAAATTTCATGTACATAAATTATGTGCACACAGGCAGACTAGCGCACATAATATGACAGCAGAAGCTTGAAAAACCGAACACACGCACACTGGTGCCATGCAACAGCCAACATACTGCTGCTCAATTTGCCAAAGGCAAATACACGTTTGAATCTTTCGCTTTCGAAGCACAATTTACGCTTTATTTAAACAATTTGCTTTCACACTTATTCTAGTTATCAATGTCGACGTCGTCACCAAAATTTAGCCTCTATTAAATCGATTGGGGATAGTTTTCACTCCAAAGCTTAATTGAGTGTTGAATTTTTGCCAATTAAAATTTTAATACCCATAAGAGAAAAAATTAAAAAAATGGTTTTAATTACCAAAATTATTGAAACTATTAAAAAAATGTTTAATTTTGCACCTCTCACCGAAATCATCTCATAATAATAATTAAATTAAATAAAATAATAATAATTAAAGAATAATGAAAAAAATTAATTTATGTTTTCAATTAACGACATTGTTAGTTTTGATTAAATATACAATGATCTCGGGATAACGTCAACACCCCATTACATCAACATCGCAAAATGTCAACACTCTTTTAATATTAGGGGCTGCTCTAAAACGTCAACCAAACCACAAAACTGTAAAATGTCAACTATAAATAAAGCAGGGGGTTAACATTCTTCCAAGCCATGTAAATGTATTAGAGTTGGGTTCATGAGCTCTTTGAAGCTCAGTTCAGCTCTTTTTGGTGAGCTCGTTCGTTTAGTTCGTTCAGTAGCTCCGTTTTATTTTTTTTTTCATTTTTATTTTAATGCTCAGTTGAATTTGTCGCTCAGTTGATTTTGTTTTTCAACTGATTTTTTAGCTCATAATGATTCAATCAAGTACAGCACCAATGCAGCTTTAATCAGTAGTAGAAAGAGAAAATATGTTTTTGGTGCTGAAATTTGTTATTTTAGGGAAATTTGTGAAATGTTTTACATAGGCTATTATAAATATATAAAAAACATTAATAAAATTTAAATTAATATTATTCAAGTATCGAAACTTAAATCAAATAAATACAGACTACAAGACAGAAATTTATTCAAGAAAAAATAGCGTTTGCACTAAATTGCCAATGACGTGAAATATTCGCATCTGGCATTATACAAATTTTATTTAAGAAAATTTTTTGTTTCGGGGGGGGTTACTCTCTATTGCGATGCGAAAGCTAAATGCGTTGAGATGCCAATTTGGTACTCTCTATTACTTTCGCAAATCTTTTTGAAAAAGTGGCAACTTTGGCATTGCAAAAGAAAATATGGTATAGTTTGATGATAATAAAATGTCTAAATATTTACAATACGACGTTTAAAAAAAAGCAAAGTTAAGCAAAAGTGAAGTGTAACAGTTTCAAATTAAAAAAAAATAAAGTGATGGATTCTACACGTTATGGTTTGATGAGGAAAACGACCGTGTAGAACGAATTGCAAGACGAGTCTTAAGAGATAGGACCGATATACTCTCTTTCAATGACTGCATATAAGAACAAAATCTGTAGCGGAATGTTTTCAAATACATATTGCATTATTTTAGCTCTGTACAAAACTTCGGTTTGTATAACGAGCCGTTTCTGTATGTTCTAAACACTATTCAACACTAGCAAAAAGTTTCAAGGAGATCCATAGCAATTCTAATCATTTTTGGAAAAGGTGTGATGAACTCCGATCGAATTGGAAAATCATTTTTTAGCCAATCTCAAACTATTGACTTTTAGCAGCATGCTAGAAGATAAAATATAAACAGTAAAAGTAGTAAAGTATTGACAAAAAATGTCTCAAAAATTATTGAAAAAAAAACTACTAAAGACCATTGCACCTTTTATCGTTTTCAAATTGGTTTTGTGTCTCAGTCGTTTATCATCACATGCCTGAATAAAACCTACATTTTAATAAACTCATAATCCACTTTTAAAACTTATTGCATTTTCTATAATGTCGAAAGAATTCTCTCTTTCGTACAATTCCATTTAAAACTTTGTAAAATTTTGTTTGAACTGTAAATACACGAAAAAGAATTATTTTCATATCATGAATTAGGCATTTTGTCCATAAATTATTTGCGACTTGTTTAGTATTTGCTAACTGCAACTGTCCCTTGGACAAGTGGCAATGTTGCATTATGAAATCCACTAAAATTTCAAACTGCCGCTGTTTTGTTTTTAATAATTTTGCTTCTTCCCTAAAAGTAACAATTTAAATATCAAGTATAAATGTATTTTCAGAATGCTTATTTGTTTTTCTCCATTTGCGTTTGATATTTACCGAACGCAAGATATTTGTACTTCTCGAACGAGTGCGGTGATAACAAACTTGCGAAAGGGACAATAATAGATGCGTAAGGCAAATGCGCAAAAGGATTAGAGAGTACCAATCGTTCATACCATTTTTCTTTCGCATCGCAATAGAGAGTAACCCCCTGGTAGCACTGATGAACCAATAAAATGAACGAAAAAAAAGACATGGCAAGCGCTCTTCACTGAACTAGAATCATCAAAAAAAAAGTGAGCGCTCACTTCGGTCAGTTTACTGAATCGTTCAATTGAGCTGGCCCAGAGCTGAACGACATAACTCTAAAATGTCTATATATTTATGCCCTGGTTCCAAGAAAAATATTTTTGTTGCTTTTATTTAAGTTGGAAACTTATTTTTGATATTTTCGGAATTTCGTTTTTGTTTAATTTTAATTTATGAACAATAAATACGCTTTAAACTACAGTATCAATAATATTTTGATATTATGAATGCACATTCATAAACGTCAACATCTGATAAACGTCAAAACCAGCGTTTTTAATTAATTTGGTTATCCCGAATCAAAAATATAAGAAATTGAATAGCAAAGTGTTAATTGAATCAATTGGTTAATTAATTTCTGTGGTTAATTAATATAATGATTGAATTAAATAATTCAGTAATTGAATTATTGCACAAAACCAATTAAATATATAAGTAGTTATTTTTTAAAATTATTGAAATGTCTCCAAAAAAAACACCAAAAAAGTCACGTAATTGGTTTTTTTTTTAGAATTTAAGTTACATAAAAGATATGCATACTTATCTTGTAGATTAAAAACAAAAATTAAAATTATATTTTATTAATCTTAAGCAAGTTTTGTAACTGGAGATTAGTTCTCATATTTACAGTTCACACCGCCGGGTATACCTGAAACAGCCTGTTGCCCCATAGCAAAGTTTAAGAGCGAACCAACTGTTTCACAAGTTCGTGTACTTTTCATGAAGTTTTATTCAGTGAATTTTGTTGAAACTATAGCAAAATTTACCTTAAAAGCATTCCTTGTAGCTACATAGAAGGCCTTTCACTCTTCCTTGTGTTACCTATCACTAAATACACAATCAAGTAATTGATTGAATTAATTAATATATTAATTAACTATTAGCTTAGGTTGTGGTAGGTGGCGTACCCTCTCCGTAGGCCACAGTTTAGGCCTATTATTCTCTGAATGTGACAAAGTTGTCAAAAATTTCTGGAACTCAATTGAAATCACAAATGAATATCTTGAAATAGTAGTGCTGCTTACTTTCTAAAATAAATTTTATTTTTGTGATTTTGTGGATATTATTTTAAAAACAAAACATTTGCATCATTGAAAACAGCTGTAAAAAGTGAATGAAAATAAACTGGAAAAAAAGTTAAGCTATTTTTTTTTATTAAATAAAGTGAGAAATATGCACAAATAAATTGTACTTCTAAATACCAGCAGGGGGGTTCTGGAAACTTGTGAATTCAAGTATTCCGGAACCTACGGGTGGTCTGAGCGAGCCCGCGGTCCCGAGCTCAAGGTGCAGCATTACCTTGTTCCTCTCTGGGGTTCGAAAATGATAGAGGAGGTGACTTTTCGAAATCTCACTAGAGATTGATGAAGGACTGCTTAACACCAGTTAGATTCTAATCTAGTACTACGGGACCAGCTTGGCCCCACACTGTCGACTTTAGTACGGGTTTAAGGACTGATGTCTTCCTTGGAGGTACTATGGGTACCTCGGGTAGAGGACTTCGTGTCTACCCCGAAGGGTCAGTGGTGTGCGCTGGTATGGGTTTGGATTCGTAGTGGCTGTGGTTGCTACCTAAAGTTACGCAGGGAGTGGAGTTTTTGGTCTAATCGTAAATATGTGAAAGTCGTAACACGCATATTGATGATATGACCTTTACTCTACTAGGTGCTGTTGCCATTCGACAGTAGTCACCGGAATGTGTTTCAAACCAACAGTATTACTGTTAAATGGGTCTTGACATAAAAACATTCTGATGTGACAAGAGTTTAGACCGCTCGAACACCTCAACAAGGTGCATTATAGAAACCAGAGATAACTATATATGATTTGCTACCCAACTCTGGAAGTAGGTGGCCTACGGGCTCATTTTCTTATCAGTGCTCTGGGGGCGCTAGTGAATCGTTTCAGAAATTTACTCGGTGTTAAGACCACCGTCAGATAAGGCCCCATGGGCAGGTGCTGACGTAAATCTAGAACACCAGTTGTACTTCTAAATTCAAATTTATTTGAAAAATCTTCCATAATGATTTTTCATAAATTTTTAATTAAAAACTTTTTTCGTTGCTTTTCTGAATTAATTTTCTGATTAATTTCTTAGTTTTATATGTAAATAAAAAACAGCTGAAAATTTAATTCCAGCCCGAAATTACCCCAAAAAAAAAAACTTCGTGCAATTTTGCACAGGAAATGAAAAATTTTACTCTCTCATTTTCTTTCAAAATTGCACAACAAAAATTGTTATCTGGAACGCTTTTGGGTAAATTTGTGCGAGTTGGGGCACTTTTGTTATGCACCTGGAACAGACCTATTGTCTTGCACATACATACATACCGATTTGTTTTGGAGGTGATTTTGTTTTAGGTGACACATTTCTGTTTTATTACTGGATATATTTTCCCCTTGCGGGTGGCAACTTAAGGGATCATTTATTCCTTAAATTCTGAACGATAATTAAACGGAATTAATTAAGAAAATCGTTTGACAAAGAGTTCACCGCTCTGTCTCTCTTCAGATTTTTTTTTTTAGAAATTATAAAAAGTTTTCAATACAAATATTAAATGAGAAAGAAAATCTTTATTGCTGCTGTTTATTGCAGAACTTTTTGCGATGCTATTGAGATTTGAAACAATTTTGTTTAATATAAAAGAATATTAATGAAAATCCTTTAGTTTTGCTGAATCCTTTGGAGCATTAAATTTATTTGAGAGTAAATGCGGTGGTTACTGTAGTTTATCTATTTCTAATTAAAGTCAAATAATAAGACATTATTATCTATTTTATAAGGAAATTTAGTATAAACAAGTATACAAAATTATTCTAGTAATTGAGTCAAGTATGTATAAGACAAGATACATGAATAGTTAATTTACTGAAGTTATACTTCAAACTATTGCACTATTAAATTATTGCTGTTCTCTAAATTTTCCAAATAATATTTCTATATTAAAAAAAAAAAACAACAACTACAATTCACTTCAATTGAAATCATTAAAAGTATAGAACAGTGGGAAGAAGAATAAATCCATTTAATCCATTTATATAAATATGTATGCATGTCTGACTGCATTAGTACTTTCATTAGCATCCCTGTAGGAAATGAGAATAGTAAAGATGGACTGATTTGCTAGTGAGTTAGCCCTCAGTACCAGTTACTTGTTATACTGCAGTTAATATAATTTACTATGTGCGTGCATATTATATTTATCAAGTAGACTCAGCTAACCAGCTGCCTGTTATTTGCTCGTCTATGTTTTACACCACGCGAATGTCAAAATTTGTTTACATTTTATGCCCACCAATATCATTTTTTTAGTCATTTGTTTAATTTGAGAGAGTGCGCCAATAACATTTTTACTCATTTCTTTAATTTGAGAGAGCAGTGCAAAAACAATTAACAGCCATACCTAAACAAGAGTGGAAAACGTTTTCCAGCTGACAAAAATTCTCATGCCCATACAATTTGTATGTAGCCTAGCGAAATAACGCAGCGTCAACGCGACGGCAACGATTTGCAATTGGAAAATCCAATTTTGACAGTGCGTTTAATAGTGAAGTAAGTTGCAAATAAAATAGGTGAAGGAAATAAACATGAAAAAATATTTGTTATTAGAAAATGGAGGTAAGTAAATCCTCCAAATCGTCCATATAACTCATTGTTTAAACTTTTTTTTTATGAAATGATTATTTAAAAATTGCAAACACCAATAAACTTTATTATTAAAATAATCAGGGTTTTATATTTATTTTTTTGATAACCCTGTTTTATTCGTTTTGACCTAGCGTTGCCGCTTTTATTTAGGTATGGCATTTCAGCGTAAAAGCTAAGCGGAAAAAACGTTCCGCTTTCCGCTCTTGTTTAGTTATGGCTGTAAGGCAGACAGAAATGAAATTTATATTTTTCTTGCTATTGTAGCCTGCAAGGCGAATTTATATCAGCTGTGCTCGTGCCCATAACCACAGCATTTTCTAATACAACAATTTTATTCGAGTTGCCAAAAGAGTTTACGTATTAATATGCTTTATGTTGAAGACAACTTTAACACTTGAACACAAATCAGCTGATGAGAATTTTAGCTAATGCGGCCACCTTGTATGAATTCGCCTTGGTAGCCTGTGTTTCATGATGCAATTACTAAGGTGGCGGCATTAAAGGTTTTACAGGCGTTAGTGTGTTTGTGCTTCCCGACATAAAATGTCAGAAAAAATGTTCACTCGTAATATTGAAACACAAATAACATAACAATTTATATATTATTTTTAAAGCTTAAAGGTTTGTTTTTATTTTTATTTGTTCTACGTTGATATTTCGAAATTTTTATTCTTTTTTATATATTTTTTTTTCTTAAATTTTTATAAAAATTTCCTGAAGATGTTAACGAAATATCAAATGAAAATAAAAACAAACCTTTAAGCTTAAAATATAATATATAAATTGTTATTAAAATTAATAAGGTTAAAAAATAAGTATTAAAAAATTCACAAAAAATATATTTTTTTAAAGCAAAATACCGATTGCAATAAAATTACCCAAATTAAATTGCTAATCACTTTTTGTTAATAATAAAAACTGTTAAACAAATGTGTTTCTAAAGAATTTTTACATTTTATGGCGCAAACTTAAACAGAAAAAAAGTAATCACCTGACGTAACGATGCCACCTGGTTTAATTACATTATACTGCGTTTGTTTACTTTTGAGAGAGCAGTGTAAAAAGCATTAATCCATACGTAAACTAAATGTTTGTTTGTTTTTGTGCTACTGTAGTCACCTGTTATTGACATTTTCATTGTGTTGCACACAAACAAAAAGACTATTGTTTTAGGTATTGCTGTTTTGTTCTTAAATATACATACTTTGTGTGCGTGTTATTCAAAATCTACTACATACTGACGTTGGCCCATTATAGTCAATAGAGTAGTAGGTAGTACGTGCGGGCAACTGACAGCTACCATGTCTATTTCTACCACAACAAAAAGACACAATAAAAAATCGTTTTGCAGCTCTTCTCTTCTCATCATAGGCTAACAGAAAAGTGTACACGACTCGGTGAAAATGTCATCAAAATGTCAACAGAACCAATCCACAAAAGTGTTGATTTGGCATCACTTGTCGCCCGGCTTCCTACAGGGATTCATTCTCACTAAACCACCCACCCAATTACTGTATTATTCAAATACACTTTAGAAATTACTTACATATGTACTCCTTAGCTGTTCTTGCTTTCACATTCGGTACGATATTTCTTTTGTACTGTAATCAAACGTATGTATATGTTGTATAGGTTGTGCACGTACATACATACATACATACATATGTATGTACATATGCATGTGTATGATAAGGAGCGTAAATGCATGTTTGATTGTGTTTATTTTAAGGTGAACTATTGCCTAACAAAACTTTTCAATGTTTTTCATTAAATTTTGTTAAATTAATTTTCATTTCATATGTATAAAGAGTGTTTGGTTTCTTTACAATAATCTTGCAGCTATTGCAATTAAAATAAGGAATCTTAAAATAATATTAATATGTACTTTATTTTTACATACATACAATTAGTTTAGATTTTAACCTAAATTTACAATAAAATTAACAATGGACGAAAACTTAACAAACATTCTGTACAAAATAGATTTTCAATAGAAAATTTTACATAATACAATTTGTTTGCTTTTCTCTCTCAAATTTCTTATACATAATTTTAACTAACTGTTTTTTGTTTGTTTTGTTATTTTGTAATTATAAATACAATACATGCATGCAACAACACCGTTAAAGGCCAAACAGACTTCACAAGCGGCTTGCCAAACATGACAGAGCAATTCGTGTTTGTACAAGCTTGTTGCGTACGTAGTACGTAGTCTGCAGGAGGCTTGCAGAAAAATTGGAAAGTTTTGTTACCTCGGCTGACATTTAAAATTCTTCGCAAGCCGCTTCTATAGTCTGGTGTCAATTCGTTTCATTTATAATAATAAAATTTTCGTGGAGTGTGGTCGTTGTGGGAATAACAATAAAAAAATAATGAAAATTTAGTTTTGTGTAGGCTGTGTGTAGATTAGAAGTCTGCACAAGAACAATAAAAATGTCGTAATGTTTTCAAGCACTATCTATCCAACTCCTTGTTTCAAATTTCAAAACAAACACTTCAATGTCGAAAGGTTTTATATATATTTTTATTATCTTCCGCCTCTAGGTAGATTCCTTCCCGGGACCGCTTTCCGCATTACTTTGGGAATGCCCAGAGGGGCGTCCCATCAGGACTGCCCTTATTCACCCAAGTCTGGGTTGTTTTATGCATATAAACAAATACTGTATTATTATCACAGTATATTTTTCGAGTAGACTCAACTAATCAGGTGACTTTTATGTGTTACACAGCGTGAGAGTCAAAGTTAGTTTTTTTTTTTTTTTTTTTTTTTTTTTATATCTAGGACCAGCACTCAGAAGATGACTCCTACACATGTGAAGCATTGTCCTGGGAACTATAGGAAAGGGATAGTAGGAGAAACGACAGGAGGTGAAGCTTAATTAATTATTTTGCAGCTCTGCTTTCGCGCGTTCTTTTGTTTTTATACTCGTAGTAGTGCTGAAGCTTCGGTTTAGTAGCCATTTTTATTATTATTTTTTACTTCGCCGATGCTACACAATACCGACGAAGGGCGCGCCAGTATCATTTCTACTCCTTCGTTTAATTTGAGAGAACGCGCCATTAACAGTTTTACTCATTTCTTTATTTTGAGAGAGGGTTGCCAAAGCAATTAAGACATACATAAATGAAATTAATGTTTTTCTTGCTATTGTAGCCTGTGTGTTTTTGCTTTTGACTGAGCAGTACAAAACAAGTTTGACATATTTAGCTAGTTTTACAAAATGCATGTTGTTTGTGGTATTGTTGTTTTGTTGTACAGATGCGGCTAATTGATAAATATACTTTGGCTATATATAAGTTTGTCATTCCGTGTGAATCTTCTGTAGTATTCATTTCTGAAAAACATTTATATATTTTCAGAAATGTGTTGCATAGCGAAGTTTATTGAGCCATGTCCGTCTGTCCCTTAAAAGGCAATTTTCCGGCCAAACTAAACATCACGCAGATTTCGTTTTGGTGTCAATCGGTCAGACCTGAATCGGTTGATATTTAAAATTAGCCAAATCAGTTCAATAGTTTTTGAGCTACAGCCGAAGAAGCACGAACACCTCGTTTTTTGCCCTAAAATTTCAGTACAAAAACTTCCATAATTTCAGAACGGTTGGATCGATTTTGGTGGCGTTATTTCTCCTACTACTATCCTTTTCCTCTAGTTCCAGCACTAAGCATCGCATGTGTAGGGTACATCTTCTGGGTGCTGGTCTAAGATAAAAAAAAAAAATATAAAATGTAGTGAAGGGCATCTAAGATTCGGCTCAGCTGAATATAGCACTCCGACTTGTTGACAATCTCCATGATATTTTACACTAACGGTTTAGTTGCTTCATTCTGATGTTTTGTTTTTATTTTTATTATAAAATAGAACTCAAATACTGTCAAGCGAAAGTCTTTTCAAGTTATGCAATGTTTGTTTTGTTTGCAAATGTTTATTGAAGTGCTTGTTTTTATGTACAGAGTGAAGGAAAGCACAGTGCTTGGAACAATAAATATGAAAACAGAACGTAGGCTTAAAAATATGTCATATCAAAGATCGAACACAGCAAAACTAATTTAATATATTTTTATTTGGGCTGTTTTTTTGATCTCGGTACCCATATATAACGCTATTTAATATCAAAACGAATTTCCTATACATTGTAATAAAATTTAGTTTTTAACTTTCTAGGCGAATCGAATGCCATAAATTTGCCCTTGATTTTCATATAATAATCTTCTGCTCTTTGTTGTAAAGTAGCTGTGGGCTGTAGAACAGCTTTCGTGTCCACGTAATTATTATTGCAGTGCGATCAGGGTTGTGCTTGTTATGTCGCCTTCGAGAGTTTTGTGTACCGCTCGCTCACCTTAATTGATTTGTCTAACTGTCTCGTTAAAAATAGAAATATATATGTCATGGATTGTTACGTGTTTTATTTTATAGATTTTTGGTTTTGGTGTTTAATTCTCGATTGATTAGTTGAATTTTGAACATAAGAATTTTGAATTTGTATTCAGAAATTAGGAAAAATCCACTGATGAGCTAAGTAAGCATTAAGTAAGTTATTGAATTTGCTTTTATAAAAAAAATACTTTATGAGAATATCATAAAGTATGTAATAATTTATTTCTTATATTTTTGCGGGAAAAACTGCAATTTTTAAATTAGAATCATATATAAAGAGATATTCCTAAAATAAGTTCGGTTAATATACAAAAAAAACAATTAACAGAATTTAGTTGTTATGTTTTAGTGGTCAAATATTTGCTCATTCTGCATTTGCATTGCTTGTGAACATTTTTAAATGTTCCAAATCTCATCACTATTCGTAATGTTTTGTATTGCTGCTTGTTTTATTTACAAGTCATCGGATAAACAATTTTTTTATACGGCTGCTATATAAACAGTGCTCCGATATGGCAAAAATCTAAAATAGTTTAGTTTATTATTATGCTAAATCTTGAAATTTTCAAAGTACAAGTTTCTTCGTTTCGTTAGAAGAAAAAAACCCATCGATTCTTGTTTAAATGCATAATAGCAAATCTATTTTTAATTTAACATATTAAAAGGCAGTCTAATTAATTAGTTGGCGTCTTGGCGACAAGACAGCAACAGTATAATACACTAATTTTCCATTCCAATTTAATTGAAGAGATTTTAATAAATTACGTGCCCCCTTGGGGGCAACCTTTTTTTTTCAACAACAACAACATCGAATGCCTGGGCTACTGTTTTCATTAAATTAAATTAAAATTGATGATGTATAGTATGATTTTTTGGTAATAGTCTTGTAAGATTTGAAGCTCGAAGAATTAATATGTTTCGTCAAACAAACATTGGATTCCCTTCCACTCACAATGTGTACTAACACTTCAATTGATTTGCGTAGGTGTGTGTTACATGTTACGTGTATTGCATATAAATATAGTTTTTAATTTAATAAATTGTATTGCATATCCATTCCGTACAATTATAATGAATTTCTGACACTTATCATTTAGTAATTTATAGTATTAATAATTTATTTAGTTATAATTATTAACAAATAGTTATTATATCCATTTTATTTATATAATTATGTTGTATAATACATTTATAATAATGAAAAAAAAAAAATAAAATAAAACAAAAAGAAAACATGAAATCATGCATTTCGTTTGGTTGGTTTTGTCAGTGTGTGTTTGGCTGTGTCTGCGTGTGTGTACAAATGTGTGTTCATGACACTCTTATTAAAGACTAATTACAATGTTTTCGCTAATTAATACACATACTATACACACACACACCCACATATTTATATATACATAAAATACTGCATATTGTTTACATTCGTAGGTATCTGTACGTCTGTATATGTGTATACAATTGTAAGTACAGTGAAAGCTGTACTCGCAGGCAACTCTTATAAGCGGACACTTCTCTTAGGCGGACAAAATGTCTCACATTATCCCCGAAAATATGTTCACTTCATTCATTTTGATGGACAAAAATCAATCACCCTTATTCTAGTTGACGTCGTCAATTTGAAGGCAACTCCACTTTATGGAGTATTCAGTGACAGGTTTAGAATGACGTCGACGTTGTTTGAGTCAGCTGATTCATTTTGTTTACCGCCTATTGTTGTCATGCTGTGAGATACAGGATGACTAAGAAAAAAGTGGGATTTTTCATATTTTTATTTAATTTTTTACGTGAATTATCCGGTGAAACAGACAAGCAATGCACAGGTTACAAAATAGACGTTAAATTTTTGGTAAAAAATATAGCTTAAATAAAGTTTAAGAACTCCTCTCAGAAATGAAAACAAAGTATGCCACACCATAGAAAATTTAGAAATAAGAAGAAAAAAATAAAATAAAAAAATTAGCGGAAATCCTTAGTTTCCGAATTATGGACTTAGTGTTACTGGTTTTAAAACACCTTAGAATTCCTTATAATCATTAGGAACTGTTCCCCCTTCGAAATCCTCTGTTTAGTGATGAATTCTTTTCTTCTGTTTCTGCCACTGGCTTTTCATTTTGGCAGCGTTATGTGATTTTAAATTTCTCCATTTTTAATTAAACTTTTTTTCTCATTTTGTAATTTTTTTTTTTTTTTTTTTTTTTTTTTTTTTTTTTTAACACGACACAAGCCGCATTTTCTTGTAGAATACCCAGCATACATTGACAGTTTATTGATATACGCGGCAATATCGGTAACTGGACTACCGATTTGCGGTAAAAGATAAAAAAACAACGTTGTCTTGTATTGACGACGGCAAGTAGAATAAAGATAAATGCTGTTGCACACTGAGTGTCCGGTTAGGGAAGCTTTCACTGTACACTGCGAGGACATACATATGCGTACATACGTATGCAAATTATAAAATGCTGATTTATAATCAATTATTTTTTATATGTCATAAACTTTTCAACATGTTTGTAAATTTGAAACTTAAATAGGATTTAATTTAAATCTATAACACTTTAATTTGCTAAATTCTTAATTAATTAGATCTAAGATAAAGATAATAAAGTCTTAAGTTAGAAATATGCGCCTGAAAATGTACAAGAGGAAAAATAGTTTTCAAAAATTATTGTAAAATATTTTGTGGTAGAAAAGAAATCAGCATAAATTATGCGCAGTCATATTTGTTAATGTTATGCTCTCAAAACAAAAGTCCTGTGAATGCCCCTAATTATTCTAAAAATTCTAAATTCAGTTCGAATACTATCAGACAGGCTGGCTGTATAATGAACCGATTATCTTTCAACCCGAACCAAATTGTTGTTAATAGAAGAATACAATTAATTTGCCATTATTAAACAAACAAAAATGTGAATATGATTTTGTCAAGATAAAATGGGACATAAATTTAAGTAAATATTTGTCCCATCTGAACGTACCCTAAGGGACCTTGTGTTCATACCAAAATTGTTAAGAACAGCAGCGACAATTTAATGAACACTGACGATGTTTGAACAGGAAAAAAGTGTGTAAAATAATTTCAGTACTGATGTTCTGTGCCTCCTGGATTTATTTAAAAACCAAAAAAATTTGTTAAATTCTTCAGCTGGCCAAAGTTTTTTTTTTTAATTAAATCCATTTTTTTTATCGTAGAGCAGCACGCAGGAGATGACTCCTACACAAGCGGTGCATTGTGCTGCGACTAGAAGAAAGGAATAGTAGGAGAAAAGATAGGAGGTGTAACTTCATTATCTTACAATGCTGCTTTTTTGCACGTTATTTGTTTTTATAGCAGTGTTGTAGCGTCTCTGATGTCAAGCTTCACCTCCTGTCGTTTCTCTAACTATTCCTTTCCTATAGTTCCAGTACAATGCATCGAATGTGTAGGGGTCATCTCCTGAGTGCTGGTCCCAGAAAAAGAAGAAGACGTATTAAATTTTGAAGCTTCGTTTTTAGTAGCCATTTTCAGTAATTATTTTACTTCGCCAGTGCTACACGATACCGACGAAGGAGGCTGTTGTGATGTGCCTGTGGATCGGATACAGCTGAAGCCGTTACTATTCAGCAACCAGTGACTATGCATTCGCCACTGAAACCTTGCGACAACAACTGACACAAAGACACGCAAATGCACATCAGAAAAAATGCGAAATGTTTTTATGAGTCTGAAACTGGGGTTGAACCCAGGAAAAATTTTTCATTTTGTAGTCAACGTGCAGACTCCTTTGGCCCAAAGTGGATCTCTGCCACATTGAAGAATATAGAATCAAAAGTCCGGCTCAACTATACCACCTCCATGACTGTGAAAAATTTAAAAAAAAACTTTAGAAACTGCAGATTTCATTAAAAAAAAAATTTTTTTTTGCAATTCCTTATTGTGCCATTCAGTCTGACAGGATTTGAACTCAAAATATAGCTAAAATTTGGCATTTGAACGTATCTTATGATCGTGTGCATATAAAGCAAAAGTAAAGAAAAATCAATACTTACCGTATTACTAAAGTATTCACTAATATACAGGGTGCCACAACATACATGAAAATGGCAGCAATACGATCAGCTGATGATGTTTTTCTTCTCGATATTGCCGCCATATTGTCACCTAAAAAAGGAAAGCATTTTTTTTTTATAAAACAGCTGTTACAAAACAAATGCTGAATCTAATTGCCGTATTCATAATATTTTTTTTCGATTAATAAAAAGTTTATTTATTAAACATTTTAGAAAAAAACGAATTAAATTAAATTAAAAATTATGAATTATACGGCTGTAATTCTGTAAATCCGCAGAAGTGTTTAGACGCGCCTCCACAGCTCTGAATTTTTTTTCAAAACAACAAGTTTCAAATTTCAATCGAAATAACATTTTTAAAACCAATATTTTTATAAACTTTGTTGTTTCCTTGAATGTATTTTATTTAAAATTGTATTGTAACTTGTAGTTCTGAGAAAGACTGACTGAAAAAGATTCCTATTTAAAATTAACACTAATAAATGTTGTTTAAAAACATGTAAAATTTCTGCCAAGATTAGTACTTCATTTAAATTTAACATGGATTTGAAACAAATTGATTCAATATTTTACACAATAAAAGTAATATTGACAAAATATTAAGTTCTTAAAAATCCCATTTTATATGAAAATTAAAATTTTATTACGTTAAATTATTGTTGCCATCTACTGAATCAATTTAACAAAATTCAAAAATAGCGTAACGTAAAATTAACATTGACTCAATTAAAATTAACATTGAACAATGTTCAATAAACAAATGACAATATTTAAATCAAACTCAAATCAGCTAGGAACAACTTTAAAAGTATTTTCTGCTTGTACACTCGCTATTCTCAAAGACTTTTTGAGAGTTTTTATAAAAAACATGTGGGATCTCTTAGCCTTTTCAAGAATTCGGCTGTATGGCTACTGATGAATATTACACGTTAACTAAACTTAGTGGCAATTGTAATTTTAAAATATTTTCCATTAAAACAACATTATAAACATAGTGATTAAAAAATTCTTTTAACATAATCGTTATTTTTATTTTAAATTAAAATTAAAATCAACATGAATTTGAATAAAAATTCTAATAATATTGGTTCGACGTATATTTCACGTTACTCCAATTTGAAAAGACATTGGAGTCAACATGATTTGTGAAGGCAATTCAACATAAATTTTATTTTGATTCAACTGTGCTGACATTTTAAATCAGCAGGAATTAAAGTCGTTTCAACAGCTAAAAATCATGTTTTCTGGTTATTAAAATATCGCGGCAAGCAAAATCACCAGCGCAAAATATAAAATCAATCTTTTTGCTTACGTTTCTAACATGAGTTTTTTTCTGTGCAGATGGCACCAAAGTACCATGAGATCTTATACACAAATTATTTTATTATTTCACTATACGAATATCCGATAGGAAATTAAAACACTGCCTACCTTTCGATACAAATACGTATATACTTGCTGGTTCGGTATTACTGGCCGAACATGTATAGTTTCCTGAATCGGAAATTTGTGGTTCTCGTATTATTAAACGGCTTTGCGTTCGTGGACCCGGTGTTGTTTCTATAGAAATGTCTCTTCTCGAATCATAGTAATTGATTAGGCGATCATTTTTCTGCCAATACACGTACTGCGGTGGCGTAGGACTCTGCAAAAAATAACAATTATTTAGATGTTTATTTAAATACTTTACAATTACAATTAATATTTCAATGACTATTTTCGATTAAAAATTTTTAAAGTCTATACCCAGCAAAAAAAAAACATGCAAAATGCAAGGCTTCAATTTGAAATGAATTTCAATTTAGCTGAATGAACAAGACATGATTTTCACACAGCGGTGTCATTGGTGAGCTCGTGTTCGTATTTAACGAAACATTTTATAGGTGCTTGGAACCCATTAATGTGCCATGATTTGGTTACGTTTTAGCATGAGTTAAAGAATTCCTGTAACACATTTAAACATTTAATTTAAATTATAATTACAACTGCGTAGTTGTTCATATGAACTAATAGGCAGAGTTGAATGCATTTCCAATGAATTTAAAAGTAATAATCGTGTTAACATTTGAGATGGCATTAAAAAAGAATTCAGAGAAAGAAGTGTTTAAGAAGTCATGAAAATACCAATTCATAACGAACGCATTCACTTTTTTTCGGCTGGGAAGTCAGTTATCGGACCATATTGGAAAATTTTTTACATCTGCTGGTTCTCAATAATCCTGATATATGGTTCCAGCAAGATCGAGATACACCTCATACTGCGAGAGATTCAACGCGCGATTCTGCGAGAACTTTTTGATGACCGAATAATTTAGAAAAATGCTGATTTTTCGTGGCCACTTTGTTCCCCAGATTTGACGACCCCTAATTTTTTTTCTGAGGTTTCTTGAAGGACAAGTTTAAGACAGCAAACGCTACGAAACGTGCAAATGTGAAAAATGTGTTGTAAAAAGCCATTAACTGCCAACAGGAAAATGGAGGCCAAGGCCATCCAATGAGCGTTCTTTTCCATACTTAATTAAGAAAAATGCAATAAATAATACACAGTAGGAATGATTGCTTATTTTTTTTTTATTAATTAAGACCTTAATTAATTGTTATTTTTAATTCAATTAAATTGTTTAATTGATACAATTAAACATTTAATCACTTAAAAAACCTCAATAATATGAAACTGATTTTTTGAAAACAGCTGCCCGAGAGGTAGAGAAAGACAATCGATTTTAATTCCATCAATTAAAAAACTAATTAAAAGTTTTAATGTTTTTAGTTCAGTACTTAATAAATACAGGGGCAGGAAGAGCGAAGGTGTTTGAATTCCTTATAACGTTTTTTTAATATATTTTCTTTTTTTGTAAAGAAGACTTGGGGAATTCCAAATGGAACAGTACACAATTGAATAACGTGGTAAAATCGGTTGAACTTTATTTGAGAAGAAAATTATGATTTTATTCATAATTTAAATAAGAGCAACGAAACACATTTCCAATTGAATTATTAGGCAAAAAGGGTTACGGAAATTCCAAGCGCAGTTCAGCAGCGAAAATTACACCCACTTAAATGCTGAACTACACAGCAACGAAAATTACACCCACTTAATTGTACCGTTTGGTGCGGTGTTTCGTCGGAAAAAATAATTGGCCCATATTTTTTTTTTGGAAAATGAACACGGTGTCGCCGTTTCCGATCACTGGTGTTAGATATCGGACAAAGTAGGAAAGTTCTTTAAGGCCAGCCGTGGACAAGCAGCCGCAAGTATGGTTCCGAGAGTATGGAGCCTCGGACAATGATGGACAATTCTTTAAGGCCTGCCGTGGAAAACCATTCACAAGTATGGTTCCAACAGGATGGAGCCACAGTCCACACTGCGACGAACACCAAGGCTCTTTGAACTTAAACCCCTTCCGTCATTTTGGGCCACTATGTATAATTAGAAAACTAATTTAAAACGCTACAATAACAAACTATTAAATTTTTAATTGTTGCAATTAACATTTAATCAAATATTATTTCAATTAATTTAAGCATAACAATTTAATTGGTATTACTAATTTGTTTACTGATGAAATTTAAAATTTTACTTTTTTAATTGATATTGATATCAGAAATTTTTTTAGTTGAAATTAATTTAAATTTTTTTCTGTGTACCGTCATTCAAAAAAAAAAAAATTAAAGAAAAAAATAAAACTCAAAAAGTTGTAGGCATTTGGAAGCAGTCAGTCGAAATTGATTCACCCTGTAGGATAATAGGAATGGCTGCCTCCTGTAGGCAGCAAAAACTAATATGTGAAGCCAATCACTCTAATGTTAATAAAACAGTTCTACAATGATTACGTTCTAGTGTATTATTTCACCATACAATTCTTCTCTACAGCAAGAGAGCAACAAGCAATGCCTCCATTGCTCTTAGGCATCTTAATTATCTGGGTGGTATTTCTCTTATAACAAAAAAAAGTTGAAACTAATTAATTTATAATTACACTAAAGTACGAAGCCAATGTAATACAATGTCTTTAAATAATTCGCGTATTCTATTTACATAGAAACTCAAGAACGCAGCAGATAAAGATGTAACAACATCTTGTTGCCCCGTTCTGCCTCGTGTTTGTCCGTGTACATAATTTACAGCTTCCTTTGATCTAATTTGCTCCTTAATAACTTGTAATTTGGCTTCCTGAAATATACGAACTTTAAGCCAAATTGTAAATTAATTAAACAAATACAAGTTCAAAAATTAATTAACACAATTTAAGACTATTTATCGGTCATCGGTTTCTGTTGTGACATGCACAATCTTGTCCAATTAATTTTTTTTTTAATTTTCTTTTCCATTCCTTTTCATTAATTTCGAATTTGCTTATTTAATTTTCATCATTCAATAGTCGCATTTGTTGCTTTATGTCTTGTTTAAAAATCTCTTCAATCTACTTAATTCATTAAATGCTGGTATTAAATAATCCATCTGCCATTGTTTTTTTTTTTTTCATATTTTATTTTCAATCCATCTGTCATTGTTTAAGTAAATTTTATTAAAAAATGCTTTTTGTATTCGTTTGCTTATGGATTCTGTTAATGGCAAATAATGACATAAAATATGATAAGTATCCGATAGAAAGAGAACCAAATAATATTTTCTTATCCAGTGCTCACGAGACAGCGTTTAGGGCTTCTTATCATATGTACATACACATGCCCGCAGAGCTCTAGTGCGTATCCCAGTTGGCAAAATTATGCTAGACGGCCCATAATCTTCGGCGATGTATGCACGATTTGTGTTCTTTTGTTTAAATTTTCGAAATGCTCTCTTGTGACAATATGAGCTACAGCGTCTTCTTCAGTGGGGTTCGGTTATAACGTACTTTGTGTGACCGTGAAATTTTCTTAATTTAAGGCGAAGTTCGTCTTAACAGCAGTAAATAATATTTTACTGGGAGGTTTTTCAATATTTTTTCAATATTTTCTATATTTTTTAAAATTCTTGACAATATAGTGTTTGGAATTTCACATATTTTTCCATTTGTTTTCCCAAATTTAATTTTTTTTTTTTCAAAGCTTTATTTAGAGAATTTGTTTTATATTTTTGAGTCTTTGCCATTTTTAATTGCTGTGAGTTTAATTTTGTTATTTATTTTTTAAGTACGGGTTAAACTCTCAGTTAGGAGAGATAGCAGGTATCACAATGGGACCATAATTAATTGTACTCAAGTGGAGTGAGACTTTTCTTTAGTTTTACCTCCAGCAACATAACCTAACTAATCTAACTAATAGAGCAACTGAGTGTTTCCCAATTTGTGTTAAAAAAATAAAAGTTTCAAAATACTGCAATTTTTTTTATTCTTTATAATCGTATAAATTTGCATTCATATCTTTTTTTATTGGACTTAAGCAACAGTTCGTTATAAACGAAAATTCGCTATAATCGGCGTTCGCAATAACCGTACTAATTTGTATGAAATATTAATGCAAAATTGTTGGGACCGGAGTATTTGTTTGCTGTACCGATAATTCATTTTAGCCGGTGTTCTTTATAACCGAATTGTACTGTATATACTGTCTATATGACAGGAATAAACATTCTCTATGCATAAACGATTGTTAGAGTTAAAGTGTACTTTAAAACCGGTTTTTGCATAAAAAAGTCTTAAATCAAGCAAACATTAATTTTAACAAACGTCTTTGCATAATGAGGATTGTCGTAAATAATGTCTTCGGGCAAAAGATTTTGACGATATGGTGACGGACAATGTATTATATGTATCAATGTATCAACGAAATATTCCTTTATACATTTAAGTTCACTGACAACTTTTAAATTAAAAAAAGCACCAAAATCAAGAAGAAACCAATAATTTGAGGAAGGAAGCACAATATTTAGTTCTATTGGAAATTTATGGGGTCTGTCATTAAGCGCTTCTTATTTTTAAATTTGAGATATCATTGAAATTTTTTATTCGTTTTAAAGCCCTATGGATGCCATTATGTGTGGAATATAACATCGTTAAAATTTTCGCCACAGCTCCTCTGCAGACCGCTGTGGTTTGTTGCTTATTCGCATTCACTTGCGACTTAATAAAACCCCACTAACATGATCAAATCCCATCATCTCGGTGGCCAGTTCACATCACCTCCACAAAAGACGACCATGCCCTCAAATTGCTTGTGGAGAATATACAATGTGCCATGACCTGTCACCAATTTAAAAAATAATGAAAATATTAAAGAAAATGTGGAAAAAATTTTGTGTATACCGCCAGTAAAAAATTATTTACTCCGATTATAACGAACTTTGCCTACCTATAACGTACAAAATTTAATTGGGGATATCCAATGAGTACGGGTCCAAGAAAAAATAAATTAGCTGAACTCTGCTCGTTTAGTTGTTGCTTACAGATGAGAAAACTGTCGTTTGAATGGCTTCTGGATGGAGCTGTTCTTAACATACAGATGTGTCTTCATCGATTTTCTCTTTTGTGTTGTCTAGTCTTAAAAACATGGTCAACTGGGGGCTACGCAATGACGGTGCGTCTGCAGGGATTACGAATACTTAATAAATTTAAACGTATTAACGGGAATTTAATGAACAAACAATTTTATTTTTTCTATTGTGTAGTGAAATAAATAAGTAAATAATGAATAATAAAAAGAATGAAATTAAAATCAAAAATTAAGTGAAAAATATTTTTCGTTTTTGCTTTTTAGATGGGAGAAGCGTAGAACCAATTTGCTTAACATGGCAACGTCTTGCTTTTAGAAAATTCGATTTTGACAACACGTTAGATAGCGAAGTTGTCTACAAAAGAAACTGTTAAGGTATGTATACACGATTGTCATTTACTTCGATATTGACAGAAAAATTGTTACAAAATGTGCAACAACCGTGTGAACACACAATTTTTGTTTTGGCAACATCGTCACAAAATGTATTGTCGGTGCATTGTATTCCAATAATATTGTCACAATTCCGACAATCGTGAGAACACCCTTCATTTCCATTGACACACAATTTACAGTCAGTTGTTATTGTCGCATGTGCTTCATTTAGTGCACCGTACAATAACATCATTGGCAGATAAATATTTCTGTTGGCAATGCTGCCCATAAATATTAAGATACAATGTTAAAAGTCGGATCTGGCAACTTTTGCCCTACAATAATATGACAACCGTGTGATTCGTCAATTATTATTGGCAGTAAAAATTTATTGTCGCAGAACTGTGTGCCAATGAAATTGTATGGTTTTCTTTCTTATAGTGTGAACAGACAAATTACCAGATGGTAACAATTTTTCATTGTGAGTGCATTGTCACCATAGGGCCGTATCATACAATATTGTACAATCTGACAATCGTGTGAACATGGCTTTACTTAAGTAATGTCAATGTAGTTGTTTTCAGCCCAACAATGCGATTTATCTTTATTTTCTATTTCGTTTACGTTGGTTTACCGTGGGTTCCATAAACGGTTTTTTTTTTAAATAATTGAACTATTCGATAACCGGTTTCTAAAAATTCCCGAATAATTGAACACCCTAGTATGCATGTCATGTCATGATCTCGATGTCGCTGCATCTCTAACAAGCAAAACAAAGTGAACTTTTAGGCAGGAAGTAAACCGGACGCTATGATTTCTTACTAAGTTTCATTGTTAGTTTAGTTTTCATTGCAAATAAGCTAAAGAAATTGTGGAAGAAATTAATTTCTTTTCAAAATTTAAGTTATTCTTTTTTTTTCTCTTTTGCTGCCTTGAAGGCATTTTTTTTTTTAAAGTTCCAACATTCAAAGCACTTCTAATAATTCATATAATTATGATTAATTGCTGAAAATACAATAAAATTGTTTGAAATGAAATCTTACCTTTTCAATTATACAAACTAAATTAATTGTTGAACCCATGTCAACGTGTAATTCACCAGAACCTAAAATAAATGCTTCTGGAACAACCACTTGAAGATTTACAAAATGTGAAATAATGCCAGTGGGTGTTGAGACCTTTAAAAGGAAAAACAAAAATAAAAACGATTACAATATAATTAATATTCATTGTGAGTAGAAAAACTTGTGTTTATTTATTTTAATTAAATGGAGAAAAAAAAATAATTAAATAAATTAAAAATAATAAAATTTTTTTTTTCCAAATTTTCAAAATGGTTTCGTAACACTGTAACTGCAAATATTAAACTTAAAATTTCTTTTCATGCTTTGCCTTGAAATATAACAAAAACAAAAATTTTTTTATTCCACAAATTCCTGCCATAATTTAAGGCCAACCTTAAGTATGATTTAATTTTCTTAAATATCGTTTGTATGCCCCAGTATGCCCGTCTTAAAATTTCCATTTCACAAATGCATGTGTTTGAAAGTATAAATTTAAATTTTCCTGAGTTGTTAAAAGTTGCACAAAGAACTCTAGACAACGGAAACAAGTCATGGAGGCACAAACTTCAGTTGATATCACCAAGCACGCTTTACTGTCATTCAATATGAAAGATATTGTAAGTTGAGCGACCATTCATGGAGTGCATCAAGCAAGTGCATTTTAAACTTAGAATAGAAAAAAAAAAGAATACAAAATACATTATGGTCAACCGTAAAAAGATACGTACATACTACAGTATGTACAGTCAATGCTGGGTATTATGAATCTCAATATACACTGTAAAAAAAAACTTGTAATTCTTACAAGGAAAATTGTCATTAAAGGTCACCCAAAGAGAACCATCATTGGATCACCGAAACATGTTTCGTTACATTTAACAACATTATTTAGGTAAGTGTTCCATATATAAAGGGTGGTCCTACCATAATGCACGATGCTAATTGTAAGTCACAGCATGAACGTCAAGATTTTTGCCCAACTTAATTTGACATTTTTTTGTTTCAGTGTACGACAAATTCAAAAATGGAGAGGTACATAAATGAGCAGCACGTTAGAGTTAGTTGAAGCATTTTACGAAAATGGGCGTTTAAATCAAAATGCATTTCGTGCACTTCGTGATTTTCACATTCACTTCGGTGAATGCGTTAACAAGCAGAATTGCCGCATTTGGGCCAAAGAGAATCTACGAGTGCATGTTGAGGAACCGTTGCATCTACATAGAGTGACTGTTTGGTGCGGTTTATGGGCTGGGGGTGTCATCGGGCCGTACTCGGCCCATCAGTTACAGTGAAAGGTGTTCGCTATTGCAAGATTATAACGGACTTCTTGTGGCTAGAAATTGAGGATATGGCTCTGGACGATATGTGGTTCCAACAGAACGGTGCCACTTGCCACACAGCCAACGAAACAATGGCTCTTTTGAGCGAGAAATTCAATGGCTGCGTTATCTCACGTCCTGACGATGTTAATTGGCCGTCACGATCATGTGATTTGACACCGCTGGATTTTTTTCTTTGGTGATGTTTAAAAGAAAATGTGTACATCATAAAGCCAAGAACAAGAGCTAAAGGATGAGATAATTCAGGTTATTAACGACATTGAACCTCAATTGTGTCTCAGAGTCATTGGAAATATCGACCATCGGATAGAGGCACGCCACCGAAGCCGTGGCGAGCATTTGGCCAATATTTTCTTTGACACATAATTGTCAAAGATCCTTTAATCGTACTAAAAAATATTCAGATAATTCTCTGAAAACTTTTTGCTTTATTTGCGTAGTGGTGGGACCATCCTTTATCATGAAACTATGTTCTAATGAAGTAATATTGCTGTCATAAATACACTTTCATTCATTCATCAATACCATGAAATATTCTTTATATAAAATAATAAGTTTCATTACAGATGTTGGTATGTATGTGTAGTTAAGATAGCCTTTATGTATATTTCGTTGTTGTTTATGCCAACTCATCAATAGACTTCAAACAAAAGCTCACATGTGTATATAAAAACTCCCTAAAAGTCTTTGAGAATTACCACATAGTCCCAAAAAAAAAAACCAAGTAAAAGCTGAACGATACAACACACACATCCATGCATAAGTAAATTTATTTTTTTTTATATGAAGAATATTTCATTGTATTGATGAAATAAGTTTATTGCATTTATGACACTTTAAATTGTATTTTTAAAGCAGTGATAGGAACTCCATAGCCTCGCGAGGCAGTCAGACACGGTCGGCAATTCACATGTAAAAACATTAGTCTATCATCAGTCTCTGCTCAAGCTTTGTGAAAGCAACACCACGCACGCTTGTTTGGCATTGTTTACTTTTTTTTTTCGTAATCAACACAAAAGCACACAGAGCAACAATGTTCAATAATTCTTGGGAACTGATGTATTTTTTTTTTTGAAAATCGTTAAAGGAAGCCGCAATGTTATATTTGTTTGAAGCAATTAGCAAAATGCGGCGACAAATTTAATATAAGGCGGCATTACTTGTCGTGCCATATTAATTACGAAAAATTTAAAAATAATGAAAGGCAAAAATTGCTTGATGAAATGAAAGCCAAAATTGCCAATAAATTTTTAGAACAGCCAGATCACATTGAAAAAGATGATGATAGCGAAAAATAAAAAGCCTCTTACGTTGTTGCACTTGCGCTGGCAAAGCAATGTCGCCCGTATGAAGACGTCATTTTTATAAAACATGTTTTTCAAAACGTTTTAAAATGCTTTGCCCAAGTTGGGGAAGATACGGCTGGGCTTGTAGAAGCGATTCCATTATCTGGCAGAACTATTATGCGCCGTACTATAAAAATAAGTTGTTTTTTATTTTTGGCTGTGCAGAAACGCCTTAAAGAGCCATGGTTTTTTTCTATTAGCTTAGATGAGAGTACTGACATAAGTAATACTAGTCAATTAATAGTTTATTTAAAAACAGTATATGAAAATTTGGTTACTTATGAGGATTTTTTGGGTTTAGTTCCAATGAATAAACATGTAAATGGGCAAACATTATAGATTAACAGGCACAAAATTAGAAGACTTGCTGAGAATTAAACTTCATAAAACCGAAATAAATATAGATGAAATTTTGAAAACTTCATAAAACTTTCAAGTTCATAACTTATAATTGCAATGTTCATACAATTCCCCCTACTCTATATATTTCGGCATTATATAATTTTATATTATGACAATTCTGTGGACTTTTGACAAAACAACACAGATTTGTATTTTTTTTTTAAAGTTTAAGAAGAAATATTTAATATTGTTACACAGTGTACAATTCGGCAGCGACCGCAGCTTCAGTTTGCGACCGCACAAAAGCACATAATTGGTTTGTGCGCGTGCGTTCGGGGTTTGGTTACCACTGTTTTAAAGGAACATAAAATCACAACTACAAAGCATTTTTAAACAAAATAACTGCAAATTTAATTAGCTTTTGCCATATCGTATACACTAAGTAGAGACAAATCATGCTGCTTGATTATATTTTATCATAAATTTATTAAACATAAACATATGAAAATATATTCATTGATGTAATGAAAAACTTATGAAGTGCAAACATTGCAGGATTTCTATTATCTAATTTCATTGTTCATTGAATTAATGAAAACTTTTTGATATTATAATGGAAAACATTTAATGAAACTGTTTTATTATACATATTAATTATGCATTTTTTTCAGTGTATAGTTTTCCAGTACAGCACAATACATCACATTACCTGAGTGCCGGTGCAAGAAAAAGGATTGGAGATTGGTACAGTCGTTATAGCGCCGTTTCACTGTTGATGCATTTGCTCATACATACGTTCTTATTAAGACAGTGTGTACACAAAGATCTATTCTGTATTCGTACTTGAATATGTATGTGTTCATGTGTATTTATGTGTGTGTATGTATGTGCATGTATTTATGTATATCTTTACCTTGTACTTCCATTTACTTACGAAAGTAAATGTGTAGCTGCATCTTTAAAATAATCTTATAGTACAACATTAGGGCGGTACTAAATGCGGAGGTTTGCTTGCCCGGAAAGACTATTACTTTGCAACATATTTCGCCTCAAAGACTTAATTATCGATTGATAACATAAAGCAATAAAAATAAATAAATTTAGATATGGCAGTGGTACAAGCAGCGCTGAAGAGAAAGATTGTTAGGTTAGGCGGGCAGATCGCTGGTAAAAATTAAGAGCCCAGCGCAATTGGGTTTAATTCATAATGGTCCCGTTGTGATACCTGTGAAGAAGCAGAGTAGGGGATAGAATTGAATATAGTAGAATAAGATAAGTTAAGCAGAGATGCACCACTAGACGAGGATGCGACAGAGTGGGAAGAGTCCAGTGAATCGAAGAAAACGCAAGAACTACCGCTGCTTCCAATAAATATGAGCATGAGCAAGAGCAGCTCTCAGCATGCGAGTGTAGGGCAGCCGCAGAGGAAATGAGTAACACTTTCCTGCTCTTCTTCCTACTCCTCCTCTTCTTCCTCCTCCTCCTCCTCCTCATCCTCATTGTTGCACTCAGATCAGAGCAGAAGCGGTTGTACGGCGGACCCAAGCATATGAATTGCGTTTTAGTGGTTTTTCGTCAACTATAAATTTCGGATTGCAAAAAACTGAATTATTTTTCATAGTCTTCAAACTGTAAAAAGTTTGCATTAACAAGGTGTATCGAAATGACAACAAGAAAGAAAAGAAAGTGACATATTTGAAATGGAGTTTTTTTTTTGTTTCCAGCACGCAATCAGATGTTTCAAATGCATCATATTTTTTACTTTAAATGCATTTTCTATCCAAACAGAGGCCACCTCTTATGTATTTATCCGTTTAGGAATCTTTTTTGTTATTGTTTTTTTTTATTTTTCCTCTTTTTATATTGAGAATGTCCAGCTTATCTTTGCTTCTTCATTTTACATGCTTGACAGTTTGTTAATTTGCAATGGCAGTCTTAAATATTTTATTGCCTTGTAAAAATGCATATACGTACAAAAAAAAGAAAATGTGGTGGCAAACTTTAGGCCACCGCTAAATGACAAAGAAAGGATTATTTTTATTTTGTTAAAAGACGCTTTATAAATACTTTTTGTTTTTGTCTTTTAACTGCAACCGAATGGATGGAAAAGCTTTCAGTATTAAAATGGATATGGACATATGCTTTTGGAAAAAGTCCTTCACAAAATTGTGAAGCAAAGAGATTTTGATTTTAAGAATATGGCACCGAAATATTTTACATATAAAGGGTGTCTTACGAACGATGTACTTGTTCATTTTAAAATAAAAAAACAAGTATTTTCGAGATATTTATGTGTTTTTTTATTGAAGAAGACATGTTCCGATTGAGTATGGAATGAAATATCCTTCAACTGGCCCCCACGCCTCTGATCACAGGCCACTATTCTTTTCGTGAAATTTTCCATGCCGTTTTCACGAGATGTGGCTGTATTTCGACGATAACAAGTTGGATCTCGAATTTAAGCTCAGAAATTGTTTCTGGTTTATTCGCATAAACCCGACGTTTCACAAAACCCCATAAAAAATTCAAAATTCGCATGATCTTGGTGGCCAGTTGACAGCAGAAAATCTTAAGATAATTTCTTGTGGATATCTTGGCTGCAATAAATAGATTCTTTCAAGTCCGCTGAAAAGCTCACTATTCCACTGTGGTCGATGTCATTGGTCAAAAATGAGAAAATCAAAGTCAAAAGTTTGTCACCAAATGTGGCATCACTATTTCTTATAAAACCAAGGTTATAAAATTTACAGTTGTTTTTGTTTTTGTCCAACTGTACTCTCAGAGACCAATTTAAAAAAAGAGAGCACGGTAACTAACAGTTGGTTTTTGCAGTGTCAAAAAGAGAAAATTAAGTGCAATTTTAAATTAATTAAAACAAAAGGAAAAACAATTCATGTTGATATAAATCAAAAGGAATATTGAATTGAAAGGAATGAACTAAATTTTAAAATAATTACAATAAGTTTAGCTTGTTGTGGATTTGTTATAAAATTGATATTTTTCCAGGGTCCTTGTTAATGAACATTATTCATCCATATATTTAAATTTCAAATAGAGTTTAAGTTGTGTTCCGCCCTGAACTCTACAAGGGCACTTTTATTGGTTTATTAGTTAATATTCCAAGAATCTAAAATTGGTAATATCAGCTGCACATTTTTGTCCATCCCTTGCAATTCTAGTTGACCAAAAATTGGGTTAAAAACTTTTAAAAATATAACGATGTTTTATCTTTCAAAAAAAAAAAAAAAAAAAAAAAAAAAAAAAAAATTATAGAATATTTCGTATTTATTTTTTTTAGAATTTAAAAATTTCTAATATTAAAACTGCTTTTTATGAGTCATTGACCACTTCCATTTAACCATTAAATAGTTTGGACATACTTATAAAGCAGTGACCGAAGTTTCACGCTGATACCAAAACTGGAATTATTTTTGGCCGCCGACTACATACAGCTCCGACCACTGTGCATTTTTCTATTTTATTCTGGAGATTTTCTTTAGCAAATCTCTTCTTAACATCGGTTAATAAATTTCCAATGGTTAGAAATTTTGAAGACTATGGCAAATGTCTCTCTCTGGACGTCCCAGCACATCAATAACAGAAGATGACGTGGAAGCTGTGAAGAAAATTGTTTTAAGAAAATCGTCGAATTATGATAAGAAAAGTTGCTGAGGATGTTGGCTTATCAGTTGGCTCATGTTCCATGTTTTGGGCATGTGACTTGTGTCAGCGAAGTTTGTTCCGCAACTTCTCAATTTTGATCAGATTGTGAGAGGTTTTTTTTTGTAGACAAAAGCAACACGACAATCGTGGCTCAGCGAACATATTCAGCGGATTTGGTTCCCTGCGACTTTTCGTGGTTCCCAAAATTCAAAAGACCAATGAAAGGACGTAGATTTGCAGCGATTGATGCAACGAAAACTGCATCGCTGGATAAGTTCAAAGCTAAACCAAAAAGCGCTTATAAGAAGTGCCCTGAAGGTTGGAAAAAGCATTGGACCAACTGCATTGCATTTAAGGGGAATTAGTTTTAACGGGACATCTTAAATAATGATGCATATATATAAAGTTATCTCATTTTTTGAACACAGCTCGTATATAAAACACGATTTTAATTACATTAAAATTCCATCCCTACTTATTACCTTATTACACTTTGTGAAGCCCCCAAATGTTGATTGCATGAAAATTCCATCCCTACTTATTAACTTAGTACACTTTTTGAAACCCCCAAATATTTTTCGTTGTTTTATTGGAATTTTAAGTTGTATTCCTGGCAAAAAAAAGAAAAAAAATAATGAAACTCTCTCCACACATCAAGTTTTTATTCTCAATATTTATTATTCAGTTCGTTCCCAATGGCGGAAAATTTTTGGAAATTGAAAGTGTAACTACTTGCATAATATTTCTAGTGCATCTTAAATTACATTTATGAATCCATGTATACACGGGCTGCTGGAAATTGTAGAATTTTGCAAAAACATAAACTGATTTCCCCAAAGGCAAAAAATAAAAAAATAAATTTCTGCCACTTTTGACACACACACTCACACACAAACACACAAACACACACACACAGACAATATGTATGTATGCATCTGTTTGTAGCTGTGTGTGTGTGTGCTGTGCATATGAATAAAAAAACAAAAAACAAAACTTAAGGAATGCAAAGAGTTACAAAAATCTGTAAACATTTTCACTCACCTGACATTCATACATGCCGTGATCCCGTCGCTGCACAAACTTTATCTGCAGTGTCCACATATTTGAGCCAGGTGTGTGCAATATGGCAAAACGTTCATCATTTGTATAAAGTTGAGCACCTGACGACAGTATGTGCCAATCTCGGCGACGTATCCAAGAAATTTGATTCTACACAGTTGCGTACGTGCAGGTGAAGAACATATTTTGCAAGTATGATGGAAAAATATGAAATGAAACACACACATGTTTAAATATTTTACAATATGAATAACAAATATTTTACAGATTTTTTCATTTTATTTTATGCAAAAAATAATAATAACTTTTCATTCTGTCAACCAAACAACATGCTACAACATGCAAGAGACCTTACAACGTTACAAAAAGAAAAAAAAACAGCAAACAAAAGAAAAGTAAAAACAAAGGGAAAGGAGGAAAAAGGAAAACAATTCTAATAAAATCTTGATTTCCTGTAACCGAACAACAGGATTTGCTGTTGGAAGTATTTGATATGCATGATGAAATGAAGAGAAGTAATACGCCAGTTTTTTGTGTTAAAAGATTAAATACTTTTATTTACAATTTGTAAATTAAATTCGTTGCCCGTATACGCAAGATGATCAAATGCATACATTGAGTGCTGTAAATAAAATATATGGATGTGTTTAGCAGCCTCTTGGAAGGATACTTGACACAGACTCCACTATACTGACAGGCAGCTACGCATTGTTTAGAATTTATTCAGCAGATGTGGCGCAACTCTTGCATGTGGAGAGAGGAATTTAAACATCACAAGCAATGCCTGCAAGAAATGGTTTGGGAAGCTCTTAAACAAGAAAATACTTGGAAGGTGTAAATGCAACTCTGCAATAAGAATTTTCTCGTTTTATTTCTGGGACCAGTGTGATAGAGATGTCCCGTACGTGCACCGAAATTAGTGGAAAAGTGACAGCGTACACATAAAAAATTAGAACTTGTGTTCAATTACTAAATTCATAAATACATATACAGGGTGACCCATAATAAGCAAAGTTGTTTGAATTTTTATTATATTTTTTTTTTGTTTTCAGTATTTTGTAAAGAAGAGTCGGGAAATTAAAAATGGAACAGCGTGCCAAAATTGTCGAACTTTATTTCAACGATCCGTTGTTTTGACTCAGCGTGCATGTCGTCTTTACGGCAGTAATGTTTATTCTTTCGACCGGTGTACACGTGTCTTGCTTTGTTTCGCTGTTCGGTCTTGAAATTTAAAAAAATAGTTACAAAAAATAAAAATAGTTACAACAGAAATAAAATAAAAGGCAAATACAAGTGAAAAAAATAGAACATAAAAAAAAATAACAAGTGACAAACAAAGAAAGAAAATAAACTTAAAAATTTGATCAAATTACACTAACAAGTATAAAAAATAATAAACTCCAATATATTATATGAAATACAAAAAACAATGACAAATTAAACGAAAGCTATAGACTGAAATTTAAATGCGGAAAACAATAACAAAAATTGAAACGATAAAGAAAAAGAGATTCCAAACCGCTATACCAGTGACGGGCGAGAAAAATAAAAATCAGTGCAGACACTACGAACCAGTGCTGTCACTTCGGGTCACGGTGACCGGATGAGGTCTTTCATGGCCTTTTTTCGTGTCATTGTGCTAATTCCCTTTACCATACCCGACTAAATCTTTTGCATTGTTGGTGCCATTGTGTTGGTTACTGCTAGACTGTATGGTGATGAAGGAGTAGCACTGGACCGGCAGTCGTTCAAGCAGCGATTATCTCATTGGCAACTGCAATACAAAAGATAGACATTTTATTTAAATTTTCTCGCGTTAATCATGACAGGCCGATTCTGAATTGACTTCTGCAACATACGTGGTCTAAGGGCAAATTTCTTCTCTGTCTATGCTCACGTTTGTCTACATCGGCCGGATGTTTTCGCCTTAAGTGAAACCCAGATGTCTGAGGATGCTGACCCACAGGATTTTCACATACCTGGGTCGGATTGGACAATAAACTAACTGGTTTGCAAATTTTTGTCAACAAGTGGCAGCAAGAAAACTTCTGGGTGCCGGCAGACGACGAACGCGAGTTATGATAATGTACTAAAAATAGTACTTATCATCACTAATCTCTTCTTCATTAGTATCATTAACTTTCTTACTCAGGAAAGTAATGGTACAAACCTATTTAAGTAGATTTAAGAACTTTTTATATTGATAAGTTTTAGTTTTGTGTTTTAGAATCAGTCATATAAGAACATTTGATAAATAAAGTTTAATTTATGTTTAATAAATAAAAAAGTATTTATTGTGATAATTAAAATTACATAATTCGCGCGGAAACAAGTAAAATCAAGGTTCAATTAAAAAGTACGAAGATTCAATTAAAACAATAATTAGATTTCAATGAGATTATCACGAAAAACTCAAAATCAATTAACCGTTTTAATTGAATAAAATTTTTAAATTTGACCATTTTGATTGCATTTTCTATACAGAACACTAATATTATTAAAATAAACGCAGATTGAATTAAAACAATAATTAGATTTCAATGAGATTATCACGAAAAACTCCAAATCAATTAACCGTTTCAATTGCAAAAAAATTTTAAATTTGAAAGAACACCAATCACACACATCAATTAAAATAAATGTGGATTCAATTAAATTATTAATAAAAAAATTAATTTTTCTAAACAAAGACTTAATTGGGACAAATTTAATTATTATTTTTACTGTGCGGTGCACACGGATAACAATATTGAACGGGTAACGGAGAGTAATTGGGAAGATGGAGAAACATCAACCTGGACGCGTTCGACACAACTTGGCCTCTCACAAGGGTCTCTGCAGAGAATTATGCATGCAATAAGAATGTTTCCATACAAAATTCAGACTGCGAGGGAAACAATGGTTTTTTTACGGGACATACGTATTATTTTCCGTACAAGCGATTTCAATAGGCCTCCACATTCACCGGATTTAATCGCTCCAGACTGTTTCCTTTTGGGGTTATTTGAAACGGAAAGTATATACAGGGTGTCTGGTGGCAAATTTATATTTTTAAATACGATTATTTCAGAAAGTAATAAACGGTACGGAGGGACAGTGCAGCCGTTGGAATTATCGATTGTGTGGATTTGCCAGTCGCGATGTCGCAGTGGTCGAGTGAGGATCGCGCGTTCGCTGTGGAGTAATTTTTTAAGTGTAATGATTCTTACGTAATTGCTCGTCGACAATTTTGTTCAAAGTTCGGTATTCGGCGAATAAGTGATGGACCGCAACTGCTTCGGCTATGAATGCTCCACGGCCAGGGCCCAGTCGATCTTCACGGACTACCGAAAACTTTGAACTGGTTAAAAGCAGTTTACGTGAAAATCCGGAAAACAGTAGCCGCACTGGGACTTCCAAAAGCGATTATTCATGAACGTTTAAAAAAGAATCTGGATGACATACTTAAGTAAATGAATAATTTGTTTTTTTTTGCTATGAAATAGACAAAATGGCCTCTTATCTCTTTGTTTCATTTCATATATTCATCTTCAAAAAGATATTTCACCATCAGGAATGAAAGAAGCCTGCTTCTACTTGAGCAGTTCTTTTTCAATGACATAAAGCAGTTGATTTAAATTTCTTGTACAGCCACTATTGGTATGTTAAACTGCAATAGCTCCAGAGATGGTTAGACTTCATCTTCTTTTATGCATGACAGTCAAATATGAAGAGTAAGACGTTTTTACGTTCCTGATAACACTTCTTTATGCCGCACCATTGAGCCAATGTGCACTGCCAAAATTTACTATTTGAATAAACTTGTTTTACTCTCTCCTTAAGCCAACATTGTTTCGCTTTGCTTGCTTAAATTGGCGTGTAAATATTTATGAATTTATTCATAGAAAATATATTGGATTGATAAAGGGTTTATAAATACAATTTCCATACAAAATTCATTGTATAAAAGCTTCTATAAATCAAAAACATTTTTTAACAATAAGTCAGTTAAATTTGTTTGCCATTTTTGTATATTCTTTTCAATTCGAATGAACTTGTGTAGAGTAACGAAAACACTGCATCAATTCACAGTTGTTACTTTTCATTATTTCATTCATATGAATTGCAAAACCAACAAAATGCTCAACTTTTATGGCTGGTGGTTTAATTACTCACAGTTGTTTAAAGGTCAGCAAAACAAGCATGCCATTTCCAAATATTTGAATGGCAATAAAATTTTCTATTTCAAATTTAGTTTATTCATTCAATGAAACGTTGTTGACGGATGGCATTACAATATCTCAATATCAAATATGTTGGAGTTTTTGTTAAATTTTAATTGAAGAGAGGTAAAGCTCAAAATCCTAAGAGCACTACACATAAATTAATTTAACTTTTTTATTTTTATTTAACATATATAATTAGAATTAGATATCTGGTTATTATATAATTATTAAGCTCGAGCTCGTTATTCTTTTAAAGATTTTGTATCGTTGGTATTTATTTTCGATAATTCGTTAACAGTTTGTTAACATCATCAGGCAATAAATGATATAATATTTTAAAAACCGGTTGTGTTCTTTAAACCGAATCCGCAAAAAAATTTTTCGTTTTTAAAACGAATACAAATACTTAGGTCTTTAAAATCGGATTAAAATCGCTTTAAAATCTAGTAGATAAGTCCGGTCGAAATTAAATCGAAATAAATAACTGATGAAGCAAAAAAAAAAGAAAAAACATTTATCAATTTTTACTTGCAGTCTTTCTTTTCTTAAATTAAGTAACAGCCAGTTTACAGAACACGACTCGCCGATAATAAACGCTAACATTTGAGCGTTTTTCCTTTTTTGGTTTATAAATCGCGATTATGGACGTTTATGTTAAAAAACGTAACACTTGTCAACATTTTTTGGTTTATATAACACGATAACTGTCGGCAAAACGTCAGATCTGAGCGATTGAAAATTTCTAATCGTCAGCAGTGAATTTGTGAAAAAAAGAAAATATATACATACTTATATATATAAAAATCAAATATATAAACTGTTTTTTCAAATGGAAAATTCAGCAAAAAAGAGGTAACTATATGTGCATATGTATAAACATATATATGTATGTATGTATATTAATATATTTTATTAAACGCGAATGAAATATTAATATATGTACATACATATGTAGTTAACACATACATACCATACATAAAAACATTTTGTCTGGATTAAAATTATAAAAAATTTTATTATACATGCACTTTTATCATAAATTACGGTCAATCAATTGACCGCTTATTACGTACATTTTAATTTATTGAACACAATTCACTGCGCGTAAGAATGTATGTATGGATGTATGTATTTATTTTTAAACAAATGTTTATTTATCGTAAATCACAAAACAAAATTTTTTTGAAACACAAATCACAGCAAAAAATTATTAATTGTTTTGTTTACTAAACTCAGCTGTGCTATTTTTTTTTCGTAAAATAGAGTTGCCCCATTTTCAACTTGAAAGTAGAATTTTATATGGAAAAAAAAAAAC
Organism: Dexiosoma caninum; assembly: GCA_963924685.1. Lineage (NCBI taxonomy): Eukaryota > Metazoa > Arthropoda > Insecta > Diptera > Tachinidae > Dexiosoma > Dexiosoma caninum. The sequence goes on from OZ004728.1 coordinate 5,280,637, forward strand.
AAAAATCATTTTTTAACATGTTGGTAACATTACGACGTTACTAGATTTAGACATTTGCGCGATGCAACGTAAGTGGCACGACAAAATCGCGTCGTGTTCTGTGGACCCAATTTTTTACGTAGTCGCCCACGTATCGCCCATCCGCGATTCAGTTTTGTCGTGTTCTGCAAACATGCTGTAAAATTATATACTGTGTAATAGATTTTCAGGCATTCGAACAATCTATTTCATTAAGCTTTAAGGTTTTTTATTTCTTATTTTTATATAATCTCGATATTTCGTTAACCTTCGATTAACATCCTTTTTTTTCTTAACGATGTTAACCGAAGGTTAACGAAATATCGAGATTATATAAAAATAAGAAATAAAAAACCTTAAAGCTTATGTAAATATATATTCGAATAATAAAAAAAGGTTAAAAAACAAGTATTAAGAAAGATTTTCAGGCATGTCATACATTCCGATCGGAATGGTTTTAATTCCGTATTTGCAATTCCGATCGATTTTGTTTTATGTTCTTCAGTTTTCGATCGATTTTGTTTATTTCCCAAAAATTTTTAAGTCACTGCTTTTCAAATAAAGTACGGCAGTGTTGTGCATGACAAAACAAAACAAACAAAAAGAACAAAAAATTTGAAATTAAACAAAATAAAATTAAAAATTTCTTAATTATATTTATTTTTAAGCGATGGTCTTTTTTGTAAACGTTTTTTTTCGATTACACTAAAGCCCCGATTTGCGTCGATCCGATTTGCGTTTTTTCGATTTGCGTCGCTTTTTAAAAATTGGTATAATCCGACTTGCGTCGTTGTGATTTCGATTTGCGTCGATTCTATTTGCGTCACTTTGATTAATGAAATCTTATTATCTCACGAAGAGCAGATTGACAATGAAAGTTTATTAGCCATTAATGTTCAGTGTGCATTAGAAGAAGATGTTGTAATGAATGATGTTACTTTAGAAGCAAAAAAAGTTAACAACTTCCAATATTTCCAAAGCTTTGCAATTAATTGCACAAGGCAATGGATATATTTACTGAAAATGATCCCGATGAAAATCGATGCTTAAGCGTAGCATCATCTGTTGAGCACGCCATCAGTTGCTACAAGGAAATCTATGCGCAAAAGAAATCTTTAACAATTCAACAAATCTTAGACAGTTTTGTTAACAAAACAGTGAGACCACCTAACCAAATGGAAACAATAATAATAATTTAATTTATTATTATTTTTTATTTCTAACTTTAAAATGAAATGAATGAAATTAAACAAATAAAAACGTATTCATATGACTTTTTTTTTATCTAAATATGTACATATATATTTTTTTTTTAATTTTTAGTTTTTCCCCCAATTAATTCGAAATCAGAACATTTGTATAGAAACAAATAATTCGATTTGCGTCGTTTCAATTTGCGTCGCATTCCTCCCGTCCCCATTAACGACGCCAATCGGGGCTTTAGTGTATTTATTTTCAATATTTCGCTACCAAATAGAGAGCATCGTCAGGAAATAATAATTTGTATTAACAAAAATATTTTTGAAAGGATATGAAAATTTTTTGTCATTGATATTAAAAAAATTCTTTATACACATGTATAAATGTATGTACATGTATACATAAATAAACATCTTTTCAAAATTACTTTCTTAACATATAACTATAACAATAGAACATAATTATTAAAAATTAGTTAAATTTTTTTTTTTTTTTTTTTTTAAGAAAAAAAAATATTTTTTAATACAAATTAATATTTGGTAGCGAAATATTGAAAAATAAATATTTGTTAAAAACTTTTCATAAAAAAGACCATCGCTCAAAAATAAATATAATTAAAAAATTTAATACAGGTCAAAATAAAAATAGAAGTGAGACTAATATTAAAAATGTATGTGAAAAATGTGGGAAATGACAATTGTTGCTGCAGTAGATGCCTAGCGACGACAAAACGTTGCTGAAAAGGTACGCCGAAATAAATGTTACATTTTTTCAAATTAACTTAAAAGCAACAGAAGAAGATTTTTTTGTATTTATTTTGTTTTGCGTTGCCACCGCTTAAATTTGTTATATTTCATTCATTTTTGTCCACAAGAAAATAATGTGGCAATACTTCGCTTGAAAAATACATAAGTTTGTTTTGTTTCTCTCAACAAGTTTAACAAATTGAAATGTTTTTGTATAAATATTAAATAACTAAATGCTTAAAAAATCATTGTAATAATCATACTATTTCATCTTTCAGTTTGACTTAGTTTTATTAATTTTTTTTTTTTATATTAAATCATTAAAAATAGCAATTCCACTTTGAAAATTGCGAAAAAAATTTTCGTTTTTCATTTTCTAAAGACCTGACTTTCCGAATTCGAACCACTTCTGATCGGAATTGCGTTCTGTGACATGGCTGTTGAATACAAAATAATCAATTTAAAAAACACTCCAATATTTCTCCATGTGCTTGTTAAAGTAGATGAATGAATAAAAGCACATTTTCACTGAATTCATTAGAGAAGACCATTAAAAAATTACTTTTAAATAAGAATAAACATTATTTTGAACAAAGTTTTAGTAGCTTAATTTTAATTTATATTGACGTTAAAAAAAATCTTATTCGTAGGCAAGTTCGAATATTGGAATTTGTGTGATTTTTAGGATACCAAATTAGCATTTAGTCGGTTGCGAGAAATCACTCGTTTTTAAATAGACTCGGTATACAGAACAGGGGAGAATATTTTTAATTGACGAACGGAAACATTATTTTAGTTGAACGAATGTAAAGATTATTGCGATATCGAGGACCTGGCAGCAGCGTTACCAGAAGCTTTAAGAAAAAAATCATCATTTTCACGGCATTTGTTATTTCCATCTACAAAGCAAACCACTGCGTATACGTATTTTCGATGTTCATTTAATTCCAAATTACGTATACGCGCCCACATTTTTTATGGCCATTGAGGCAAATGTAATAAATTTTGAATAAATTTTATAGTTGCTCTAGTATTTTTTGTTTTTATAGCGGAAAGTCTTTTCTAGCTGTCAAAAATTCTCATGCCCATACAATTTGTATGTAGCATACCGAAATAACGCGCCGTCAACGCAACGACAACGCTTCGAAATTGGAAAATCCGATTTTGACAGTGCGTTTAATAGTGAAGTAAGTTGCAAATAAAGAAGGTGAAAGAAATAAACATAAAAAAATATTTGTTATTAGAAAATGGAGGTAAGTAAATCTTTAAAATTATAAACAGTATATTCATTTTTGTTTTATATTTCTTTTTTTTTATTTAGAATTTTAACGAACAAATTATAGAGCTGGTTCATCCGAATCGGGCAAGGGTAACAAAAGGGATGACAAGTATAAAGTAGGTAAATACAAAGAAAATGTTTGGGAGGATATTGCAAAGCAGACAACGTTATCAGGTAATAAAAGTCAACATTTGGTATCTTGAAAATAATGTATACGATCTATTCTAAACTTATTTAGTTAAAGAATGCAAAGTGAAGTGGAAAAGCTTATGCGATAGCGATACAGGAAGCAAAAAATGGCCGAAGATCTTCCGTCTGGTTGTTCACAAAAACTTGGAGCTCCATGGAAGCACATGCAGTCTCTCATTGTTTAAACTTTTTTTTTCTATAAAATGCTTATTGAAAAATCGCAAACACCAATAAACTTTATTGTTGAAATAATCAGGGTTGTTATATTTATGTTTGTTGGTAACCCTGTTTTAATCGTTTTGACCCAGCGTTGCCGCTTTTTATTTGGGTATGGCATATCAGCGTAAAAGCTAAGCGGAAAAAACGTTCCGCTTTCCGCTCTTGTTTAGGTATGGCTGTAAGTGCTACACATTTGCTATGTATAACAAGGGTGATATGCATGTTCACTGCTTAGTTTTGTCACTTATCGTATCGTCTACTGAAGTTGTCTTAAAAAATAGTGCGCACACACTGTTGACATTTCATTTACATATTTTTAGATTGAAATTTATATTGAAAATAAATCATATATACAAATACATATATTTTTCGTTATTTATTATTCACTAAGTAAAATGAAAAGCATAAAGTAAAATAAAGTAAACTTGTTACACTCACTGTAGTCAAGCATAAATTTATGACTATAAAAAAGTTGACATGCATACATACATACATTCACATACATATACATATATTTCAAAATAATATTTTAAGGCTACAGAATTCGCACAGAAAAAGTTTAACTTTAACGTTACGAAAGTTATTTTAGCTGCTTTGCAAGAAAACTAAAGTCTAATGAAAATTTCGTGTAATTTATGTAGACATATCGAGTCGTTTGCTGCAAGATCGTTATAACTGCAAATTGAGATTGTACTTCAGTGTCATGTCCATTTTATAAGTAGTTTTTTTTTTTTTTTTACTATAAAACTTGAATTTACAGTGTCGAAGATAAAAGCTAAATTTTTCTTTGTTCTGTTGCACATGAATATGCCCCTGATTTATGACGGTCTGGCTGCAAAGGTTTTTCTTGTATGTTGCTTAAAACAATATAAAAATAAAATTATCATATTTTAATGATTTTCTATGTAGTCAGTGCATTAGTGATTTTATATGCAGTTTAATTCTAGTTTAAAATAAATGAATAATTATTAAATCACACGAAGTTTGTTAGTGAAAAATTCATATTTTGGCAAAAAGTTTTGCTGGAAAAAGAGTTTTAGTCAATCGATTACGTCTCTGTTCATTATTATATAATTATATAACTATATTTATATTTATAATATATATAATTAATATAATTATTTTATAGAAAATTTCTGTTTAACGTCAAGTTTGTTGTGCTACTTAATTTGATATTTTTTTGTTTCAGTCTTTGACAAATTCAGCCATGGGGTGGTGCACAATTGAGTAGCTCGTTAAAGGTGCCTCCGTAACCTAGTGCATGAATTTAGTCTTATCAATCTGCAAGTGCGCGTTCATTTCCCGCCTAAATCCTGGGCATTTCTTGTGGTATCACAATGGGCCTAAACTCTGGCCTATGTGTGGCTTTCTCTTTCGGGAAGGAGCCGCCACCTAACCTAACTTGTTGTTCGCGATAGTGTGACAGAAGGGACTGCAACATCGACTGATCGTCGTGTCCACCAATTGAACATCTCACGAACATCACTGATACGAATTTTTAATAAAACTTAGAATTTACACGATTACGAGGTTCAAATGACAGAAGAGCTGAAGCCTACTGAATATTTCAAGCGTCCACAATACGTGGAATGGTTTGTTGAACAGACAGAATTGACGGATGACTTTACAAAGAAAATCATCTTCAGGGACGAGGCACACTTTCATTTCAGTGGATACGTTAACAAGCACAATTACCGCATTTGGATATAGTATCCACGAGTGATACTTGAAAAGCGACAAAGAGTGGCTGTTTGATGCGGTTTATGGGCTGCTGGCGCCATCGGGCGTACGTATTCGAAAATGAGGTCGGCCAAACAGTTACCGTCAATGGTGTTCGCTATCGCAAGATGATAACGGACTCCTTGTGGCCAGAAATTGAGGATATGGGCCTGGACGATATGTGGTTCCAACAGAATGGTGCCACTTGCCACACAGCCAACGAAACTATGGCTCTTTTGATCGAGAAATTCAATGGCCGTGTTATCTCACGTCGTGGCAATGTTAATTGGCCGTCGCGATCATGTGATTTGATACCGTTGGACTTTTTTCTTTGCGAATATTTAAGAGAAAAATCAATAAGCCAAGAACAATTTTTTTTTTATCTGGGACCAGCACTCAGGAGATGACTCCTATACATGCGAAGCATTGTGCTGGAACTATAGGAAAGGGATAGTAGGAGAAACAACAGGAGGTGAAGCTTAAATAATTATTTTACAGCTCTGCTTTTGCACGTTCTTTGTTTATACTCGTAGCAGTGCTGAAGCTTCGGTTCAGTAGCCATTTTTATTATTATTTTACTTCGCCAGTGCTACACAATACCGACGAAGGAGGGCGTTCTGTTGCAATAGTGGATTGCTATCATCTGAAGCCGGTATTGTTCAGTGACCAGTGACTGTGCCTTCGCCACTGAAATCTTCCGACAACAACTGACACACAAAGACACACTAATGCACATCAGAAAAATGCGAGATGTTAATTTTTATTTTAAAATTTTAGTCTGAAAGTGGTGTTGAACCCTGGTCTGTTTTTGGTTTTGTAGTCAACGTGCAGACTACCATCGTTCCATCGCCACCCTCAAGAAATAATTCGGCACATTCACGCCTTTGAACCTGAATTATGTCTCAGAGTCATTCAAAATATCGTCCGTCGCCGTGGCGAACATTTTGTCGATATTTTCTTGCACACATAATTGTCATAGATTGTTCTATCATGATAAAAAAATATGAAGATAATTCTCTGAAAACTTTTTGTTTTATTTACAATTGACATTGGGCGTTTTGGTTGGACCACTTTTTTTTTTTTGATTACGAATAGCTTAGGTCGGCACGTTACTCGATGTAAAGCTTTCAGCCTACTTGGGTTCAATGTTATTATGGTCCCACTGTGCTAGCTGTTGTGAAGAAAGATTCACGTGTTGAAGAGTCCAGAGAAGCAAAGTCTCTGCTAGGTAGCCTCGTGCCGACGGGGTCACGCGATAACAAGGGATATAGTAACAAAATCGGGATTACTGGAAATTGTCGTTCGACGTTAACAACAAATTAAGTTGTAAAGAATTCGTACATACTTAAATACACAGGCCTGAACGTAGTACGTGCAGCTTTCTTTTGGTCTTTTTAAATGTTTTTTTTTTTTTCAATGTTTCATTATTTTTCTTACATTTCTATTTCGGGACTTTGTTTAATTTTTAATTTGTTTAGCTTAAACACATTTGTATTTTTGTGCAGAGTTGTATTTCAGCCGTTAAATTTTGCTTAAAAAATACAACCCTGAAACTATCGAGTAACTACTTTTGACTATTGAGTATCAAAAAAGAATATTGGAAATACTCGATACTCAGTATTCACTACCCAAACAAGTACTCAAGAGACTAGTGCAACTTGAGGTAGGGAATTTAGTTTTCAAAAGCGCGTTTTTATTTTTTTTAGAATTTTAATGAACATGAATTGGAAATCTTTTTTTAATATGACGATGAAAAGAAAGAAAATTAAGGTCGAACAATAAATTTAAAGACTGGGAAATTAACTTTTTTCGTTAGAACAAAAAAAAGAAAAGGCTATAAAATGTAAACGAGTCAGCACTGAATTATAATTTGTTTATTTACATGTAAATTACAAAAAGCAATATTCTGACTCGCATTGCGTTAATATAAAAGAATTGTTTATTTAGTTTTATTTTTCTTTATGTCCGTCTTGAATAAAAAATCTCCGAAAACTATTTTTTACACTTCATTTAAAATTGCCAATGGTAACACTGATTTTGTGGGTGATACAAAAAAAAAAAAGGTTAAATTTAAAGAATTTTTAATGGGAAACAAAAGGACATGTGTAACACACTTCAACTCTAATGATTGTTCGTTTATGTGTTTTAGTTGCAAATTAATTATTAAATGGATTTTCCTTTATTAAATGACATTATTTTTAATGTGTTTGTGTGCGTGTGTGTGTGTGTGTGTGTGTGCTCTCCTGTCGTAATCCATTAAATTAAAAGAATTTTTTATTAACCAATTAGTCAACGCTAAATTGAGGTTTTTTGTTTTGCCCCGCAACCCCTTTAATAAAACAAAAGATTAAAGTTTCTAACAACTTTTATCGCCGGTTTAGAGGTGGAAGAATTTATTAGCACAGAAGTGTCAGTTGAATATCTTCTCTGAACACTCTCCAACACAGTGAAATGTTGTTTTTTGCACAACTTTGGAACAAGCACAAGATGTATCGCGTACATATGCTGCATTATTGTGTGTGTATTGGCGACTGGCAGTGAAAAAAAAAAACATTTTTTTTGTTTTCAGATCTTAAACAAATTAATGGCCCTCAAACGGAAAATGTTCTTGCCAAACTGTAGACCATTGTTGTGTCTGCCAAATTAGCTCGCAGTATATGGATGATGGCCGTTTGCGATATTAAATGAAACATACTTAACCGGAAGAAAATTTATTATATAAGAAGGTAATTTCTTGAGCTCTCCACAACTTATACAAGCTGGAGTTCCCCAAGGCAGTATCCTGGGCCCTCTGTTATACCTGATATTTACCTCTGATATGCCTACGTCAACGCGTCAACATTTGCCGACGATACAGCCTTTTTAAGTGTTAACGAAAACCCACAAGCAGCTTCCAGCAACTTGCAGGCCCATATATCTCGACTACAGCAATGGCTAGAGCAGTGGAGAATTAAAGTGAACGAACGGAAGTGTGAGCACATTACGTTCAGCTTGCGGCAAGACACGTCTCCACCTGTTCAAATCAATGTCCAATATATCCCACAACACTCTGAAGTAAAATACCTCGGTATTCACCTTGATCGTCGTTTGACTTGGAAAACCCATATCGAAGCTAAGCTGACACAAATTAAATTGAAGGCAATTCAACTGGCTGATGGGGAGAAACTCTACTCCAAGCCTTGACTGCAAATTATTACTGTACAACTCAATCTTAAAACCAATATGGTGTTATGGCATACAATTATGGGCTACTGCCTCCCGCACAAATATGTAAAAAATCCAACGGCAACAAAATAAAATCCTACGTACAATTACAGCGGACCCCTGGTACATTAAAAATTCTCGACTCCACGGGCATCTTAATGTTCCGTTGGTAAATACCGTATTTTCTAAACTCACCACAACTTATGTTGAAAAACTTGATCTCCAGCCGAATCCTCTGGTTACAAATATCAAAAATTTCTCAGGACACACCAGGCTGAGAAGGAGGGACACTTTAGCTCTCTACCGATCTCAACTCACATAAATAATAATCTGAAACGTCTGTAGAAACGCTTCTTTTGGCCTGGCGCTGGCTGGGCTGAATTTATTCTTGTTTTATTATTTAAGATTTGATTACTTATTAGTAATTACTTATTAGTATTAGTAATTAATCGATTAGTTCAATATGCATTGAAGATTCAATAAATGGAAAAATGTGAAAAAAAAATTAACAATCTTCCTGGTCCTTGGAATGTGGATATGTCTCTAATCGAGACTCAGTGTCAAATTTTAATAATTTTTTTATAAAAAATATATTTTTTTTTTTTTTGAAAATAATTTTGCAATAAATATGTCAAGGGCTTTTGCTGCTTATTTTTTAATTTATTGAATGACAGACGTCAAAAATTTGGTACGTTTCTAGGACCCACTACGGAAATATTTTGAAAACTTGAAGCGAAATCGATGAAAAATTGTCTTCGAATAGAAGTAAATTTCGAAATGTTTCGCTACGGTTCATTAAGTAAGCCCGAAAAAATTATCTATCATTTTTTCTAATATCCTGTGAGCTTTTCGCTATTTGCGTTTTCAGCATAAATTTTTTCAGTGTAAAAAAAATATTCATAACATGTAACAACGCCAAAAATGCTCAGTAAGGTGTGGCATTTCACCAAGAATAGTCACATGAATTAGTCGCATAGTTGAATGTGTTTTTCAGGAGTAAAATACTGATGCTCTTGTTTACATTCAGCTTGAGAAGTGCCTAAGAAGTCATGAAAATAGCAATTCATAGGGAACGCAATCACTTTTTTTGATGGGTTAAGTTTGATTCATGACGAGCTGTTGCATTAACTGCAAAAACAAATTCGCCAAGGACATCGCGATGTTAAAATCATGCGTTATTAAGAAAAGTTGTACTAGTTCATTTGCAATAGAATTCATGCATTAACTATTTCTTTTGCATGGCTTTTTTCTTTGGGTATTCTTTGCTGGCTATTTTAAAACTTTTTAATCAAAAATGCCAATTAAAATATTAATTATAATTGAAAAGTATTTAATAACATCAAAAGAATTAAACTTTTGTTTGCAGAGTTCTTAGCCACAGAAATACGTGCATTGGCGGCGACCTGTGTCATCGATTATCACCTTGACTACAAATCCAAAAACCCGAAACGGCTTCGCATGTGTAGGAGTCATCTCCTGAGTGCTGGTCCCAGAAAAAAAAAAAAAAAAAAAACTTTATTTGGCTGGCAACTCCGTAGTCTAGTGCATGAGCATTAGTCTTATCAATATGGAGGTGCGGGTTAGATTCCCGCTTAGACCCTGGTTGTTTCTACAGACAAACTTAAGAGTTTCGTAGAGTTTGTATAGCCTTAAAAAAAAAAACAAAATTTGTCTTTGTCTCTTATTCTATATTTCTTTTACAGTTCTTCAGCCCTTCCTTCTTTTTCTTTCCATTGTTAAACACACACAATTTTCTTAATCTGAATTTTTCTGAATAATCCTGAATTATTCTAAATTTCAAACTAAATTTTTTACATCGTTTTATTCTGAAACTGCCTACGGGCATCTGCATTTATAAAATAGTGTTTTGTATATAAATTAATTTTTTATCGCAGCACTTTTAATTATTTTGCAGCTGAAAATCTAATTAAAATATTCCTTGATATTATGAAATTTTTAATTCAAACTTTTTTTTCTGTGTATCGAGTATCGCTATGGAAACGGAAATATAATTCCCATTGACTTTGCAATTGAAATGCTAAATAATAAAATATTTACAACATATATTTCATCAATATATCTGACGAATTAATATTTGCAATATTCTGCTGCTTTTCATCTCAAACATTTAAAAATTATTTCTGAATAATAAAATGAAACGACTTATAAATATTTAAATTCATAATTTTTTACTACCTGACATTTCAATATTTTATTAAATTTTGTTGATTTCCTTCACACGGGTGTGTGTGTGTGTGTGTGAGTGTTGGTGTGAATTATTGAAGTGTACAATTCTAAAATTATTTATGCCAAATGGCCAAAACTATGAATATTTTAGTTGTTGAAGTTAAATTTTTTTCCGTTGTCCGACAACATTAAATCATGCACTTCCTAAAACAACAACAGCATTTTTTATTCGTTACAAAATCTTATAAAAAAAAAAAAAAACAAATACAAAAACAAAAGAAATAAATATAAAACATAAAATAACCAAATAAAAATAGGACTTTTTAATCATTCACATGCTACAAAGAACGAAAATAAATAAATAAATTAGCACATTTACAAACATAAAGAACAAACAAACAAACAAACCCAATTTACACCCACTCTATCCACGCCGGACACTTTGCACACCAAAAACGCTGTGCCGCCCAACTGTACGGTCGTATTGTGCGCCATCATCTGAAATAAAATAAACAACAACAAAAAAAAGTAAATTGTATTTGTATTTAATTTATTTTGTTCATTTTAAATGCTTTTAAATTACAGTGGGGTCTCGATAATTTGAAATTGAAGCGGGGGCAGGCAAAAAAGGGAATTGTGAGAATTTGTTGCTTCAATTGAAGAAATTGGTTTTTTTTTTATCTGGGACCAGCACTCAGGAGATAATACAAATGCAATGCGATGCGATAGTTAGAGAAACGACAGGAGCTGAAGCTTAATTAATTATTTTACAGCTCTGCGTTTTGCACGTTCTCTGTTTATAGCAGTGTTGAAGCTTCGGTTTAGTAGCCATTTTTATTATTATTTTACTTCGCCGGTGCTACAGAATACCAACGAAGGAGGGCGTTCTGATGTGATTGTGTATTGCCGGTAGTGTTCAGTGACCAGTGACTATGCCTTTGCCACTGAAACCTTCCGACAACAACTGACAATGCATCGCATGTGTAGGTCCCAGAGAAAAAAAATACATTTTTTTTATTCTTCCTCTTGTATTATCTTTTCATAACTACTGTAACTGTAATCATATATGGCCCTATGGGTTCGATTAATAAGCGATCTAATAAATGAAATGAAATACCTACGTAGGAGGCCGCTGTCATGTACATAAAAATACACAAACGAAAAGTGTTTGTCATAGGGTTTGAACTTCAGACCCACAGCATCGTCAAAACGAAAAAAAATTAAATAAACAACGTTTCGAGCGGTGTCCTTTCGCTTCAATTATTATCGATTTTTTGGAACATCAAGGTCTATTTAAATTACAACCATACGATAACGATAAAATATTTAATTTCCCAACGAAGGAAGAAGTTACTGTGATTTTACGTTTGACCATTTGACGTTTTTAGTTGATTTTAAGAATTTCGCCGATGATGTCCATATGGATATGTATGTGTTTGTGTGTGGATAAACGTATGTAGATGGGGTCAACGGGAACGGGCTCGGAAACAATTTTGCCGCATTCGAAAGATACTGATCGCATTCAGATGTTGTGTCATAATGTTGCGGTAGATTTCAAAAATTTTCACAGAGAAGTGACTGTATCTCATCGATGATGCGTTGGATCTGGGATTTGAGCTCAGCAATTGTTTTTGGTTTATTCGATATTTCATAAAAGCCCCAAGAAAAAAATCGCACGGCGTTAAATCGCCTGATGTTGGTGGTCAGTTGACATCAGATATTCTTAAGATAATTTGTTCTGGAAATCGTTGCTGCAATAAATCGACTGTTTCATGCGCAGTGTGGCAGGTGGTGCCATCTTGCCCAGATCCATGTTGTCCAGTTGAGGTCACAAGAAATATGTTTTGTAACGAAATCCGTTACAGAAATTTTGGGCCCATCTCTAAAAATGTAGGTCCGAAACTTGCCACCTGACCACAATTCGCACCAGACAGTTGCTGGCTGTGGGTGCATCTGTTTCTCAGTATTGCATGAGCCCAAATTCGGTAATTTTATGTATTCACGAAACTATTCAGGTCGAAATGCGCTTCATCGGAGAAGATTACTTTTTTTTCGAAAATTTGGCATTGACTTCACTTCCCATTACCCGTTGAACGACTGGCCTCTTTCTTAAAGCGCTTCATTTTTAATAATCGAGATAAACTTATGTGACAGCTGCCAAATTTCTGAGGTGCCACTTGATAAAAAAAATTACACAAATTTTATAAAGTGCATTCTTACTGAGACGCCCATTATTTGTAGCATCATACGATGAAATTTATTCAGTACGAGTATATGTGTGAAAAATTTCAAAAAACGCAATTTCTCTTCCCAAAAATGGAAGAAACTTTGGCGATTTAGATATTCACAGATTTTTATAGACTTAGAAAAAGCAAAAGTTGGCGCAAATTTGCGTACAAGAAGTATTTATTTTTAATTACTCCGTTATATCTCATCAAATCGATTTTCGATACAAACTTTTGGTTAAAACTTCCCGTATTTATTTTTTTTTTTATTGAAATCGAACGGTGCTGTTTTGCACCTTCTCCTCAATCTTCTTAATTTTCAATACTCACCTCACTGTCCTCGAACATTGGACTGTCACTGGAATCCAGATTGTTGTTATCCAATTTTGAATCGGGATTTATACCTCCTCGCATCCATAGTTTTTTCCAATCGCTATCGGTAAGTATTGACTTTTGATCTGTAAAATAAATTGAACAAGAAAAAATTGTTAAACGAAAACCTGCTGCAAAGTTTTTTTTCTTTTTATCACGTGATTGATACACATTTTAATATGACGAAATGTTCTCTAAGAGATAATGATAAAGGCAGTAGTGTTAACGACTACGAAAAGGTTGCCAAAAATTGTGAGAAAAAAAAGGAAATAAAAATTGAAGAATTGAACGCAATCAAGTGTAAATTCAAACATCCATCTGTCTATTGTTGGAGTTTTGCTGCTTCGTTAGATTATTTTAAGTTTCTATTAAATCTGTGCGTTCTTATCAGTGACAATCAATAAAAATCACGTTTAAGTGCTACACTGAAATAGATTTAATTTCAATTTTCTACGACAAGCACATCAAGTGGAAATGAATGTGTATTCGGGTACGATGATGGTGCCATTAAATTGTGGCAATCAAACTTCCGGAAAGTCTCAGAATTAAATGTTCGCATTTGCAAAAAAAATTTATTGTTTTTCATTTTTCATTTTCATGATTACATGCACACATTTATACACATTGGTGTGGCTCTTTATGTAGGGTTAAAAATCAAAATTATTATCGCAAGAAATTTATTGCCATTATGAATTTAAAATTTTTCATTTAATTTTTAGCTTCAATTTTGGCTTTCATTTTATGCAAATATTGTGCTTTTCCTTAACAAATAGAACCAGTTGCCAAACGGCACAATTTTTTTGAATGCAAAATGGGGTTAAACACATTCGTGTAACAATTGCATGCATGTGCATGTCTGTGTTGTGCGTAAATGACCTCCAGTCATGACGTAAAACAGCCAAATTTTTTTTTTTTTACTAATTTTCTGATTTCATGGAAAAGTTTGCCAAAGCAAAGACTTGAGTGAAACATTTTTTCATTGCTAAATCTTAAATTAAAATAAAGGACATCCTCATACACCTCTAAATTTATATTTATCTGAAGCCTTAAATCATTAATTATTTCTATAAAGGGCGAACAAATTTGATCGTGGGAAGTAAATTGGCTAAAAAAAAACACTCTTCTTTTTGACAAATTCAGTTTTATTGATTCCTGTGTAAAGTTGAAATAAGGGAGTTCATAATGGCATATGTTATTGAGCTCTAACACTTCGCAGACGCCCCTGTTTTCACAAAATTTTTAACCACATTTTGCAACAAATTTTCGCTTCTCTCGTCAATGAAGCGCCGAATTTTATCTTTTAGAACGTCAGTTCCATGTGGTTTGTTCACGTAATCCCGGTCTTTCAAATGGCCGCAGAGACAATAATCCAGCGGCGTTAAATCACAAGAACGAAGCGGCCAATTGACATCGCCAAATCGGAAAATTACTCGACCGAGAAATTTCTCATGCACTAATTGAATTGTTTCGCCGGCTGTCTTGTTTCTTGTGGCGCTGTCTTGCTGAAACCAAAGGTCAGTGATGTCAGCATTACGCAATTGTGACCACAAAAAAATCTGTTACCATGGTTTGGTAACGTAGAGAATTCACGGTAACGGCGTCTCTTTGCTCAATTTCGAAAAATTACGGGCCGCCTGAACACAAACCGCAACCATACGATCACTTTCTTAGGATGTAATGGTTTTTCGAGGACTGTTTGTGGATTTTAGTATGAATCCCATATACCACAATTTTGTTTGTTTACATAACAACCGCCAAATTGAAAATGGCTCTCATCACTAAATATGATTTTGTTGAAAAATGCGTTGTTTTCGTTTACAGTAAATTTTTACAAATAAAATTTCATTGGTCACGAGTGTAGCGTTCCATGATTGAAATTTCTCAACTTTTTACTAAATAAATGTCAAAGGATGACAGCTCAATTCTTGACATTTCATCATTTGGCAGCCAATTTACTTCCTAACCTCAAATTTGCTTACCCTTTATTTTAATTACAAATGAAATTCTGGTAGTAAATCAGCGGGAACGGAATCAAAACACAGAATAATGGTGAATATTTGTTGCATTTATTTTTTCTTTTATATTGCTCGAATGCGAAACCTTTTCTATTCAATTAACAGAACTCAATAACATGCTCCAAGTACATATTTGAGGGCTTTGCACAATATATCTTCTTCTTTTCGAGGTGCTTCCTGGCCCAATAATAACAATAATAATAATAATGCTCCAGTTACAGAGAACTGAATCGAATGCATGAACATTTTTGCCCGAACTGAGACATACTTTGAGGCCCAAAACCCATCCAATTATTAAAGAGAAATCAATCAATGTATCATTGAACAAGTACTAAAATTTAAGTACAGAATAGTTCTCTCCAGCTGTTATATTGACCGGTACGGTCATACCGGGTATCAGGAGATGACCCCTACACATGCGGTGCATTGTGCTGGAACTATAGGAAGGCGATAGTAGGAGAAATGAGAAGGAGGTGAAGCTTCACTATCTTACAACTCTGCTTTTGCGCGTTCATTGTTTTTATAGCAGTGTTCTAGCGTCTCTGATATCAAGGAGGCATATTAAATTTTTGAAGCTTCGTTTTTAGTAGCCATTTTTAGTAATTATTTTACTTCGTGTCGATGCTGCACAATACCGTCGAAAGAGAGGGCGCTCTGATGTGCCGTTGGATTTGATACAGCTGAAGCCGTTACTGTTCAGTGACCAGTGACTATGCCTTCGCCACTGAAACCTTGCGACAACAACTGACACGAAAGCACAGAAATGTGCATCCGGAAAAATGCGAAATTTTTTTATGAGCCTGAAACTGGATTTGAACCCAGGAAAATTTTTCGTTTTGTAGTCAACGTGCAGACTACGTCGACCATTGCCATTGTGATGAGTCAAATGCACTTACCTGGTTCCAATGTTGTCGCCAGGAGAATTGATGGCAGGCAGATTAGAATGATACGTATTTCTAGCATATGCATTGGCATTAATATCGAGAACATTTGTAGTGGCTGCAGCAATTGTACTTCCCGTCGCAAAAGCAACGATGTTGCAATAGTGCGGAAGTGGCAGGGCAGTTAGAGGCAGTGATGCTGCTCGTTGTGACACACTCTTAACATTTGTTTTGATGCGGTGGTGTGGTGGTGTCAAAGAGCATTATTTTCATTTATTTCCTTCTCGTTGTTGGATTTACGTTTTTCTTTGATTGGCTTGTGCTGCGATTTGTTCAAGATTAATTTTTATTTAAATGCAAGAAAAAAAAAATTAAAAAAAAAATGCAATTCGTGTATGAAACACTGAACTAACACACTGCTGTCACACTGAAGTGTTTCTATTCTTTTCGCGTTAGAAAAATGATAAATGCGAGTTGGAAGTGTGTTTTTATTCTGGATGCTCTGAAACTGCTGCTAACGAAAGCAGGGTGGATGTGAGTAAAACGTGTTTTTATTTTGTTTTTTTTTAATTTTTTGAGTGTTCTTTTCTCACAGTGACAATAGAATTAATTTGATTATATTTCGCTCATTCTTATGATGGTTTTTACATGAAACTTATTGTTATTGGTCCCAGTAAGATTTTTCTATTATGGGAATATGGTTGTTTCCCGTCAGCGCATTACGCTGCATCATTTTTCATAGTTTCGGTTTTTGTTTGTTTGTTCGATTTTCAGTTGCTTCAGATGTTTTTTTTTTGTTAATGTCACAATTTTCTAATATTTTTTTTATGCGACAATTGTGATGACCCTTGTTGTGCCAAATGATGAATGAAAATGGTATTTGAGGGTGAATTGCATGTGTAGCGCAATTTACTTTTTATTTATTTGTTAAATCATCTTCTTTTGAAATGTTGCTCAAATTTGTTTTCTTGTTTCGAAATCTTGTATTTTTCTTCACTTATTAATTTATAACTTTTCTTTTTTCTTTTTTCTTTTTGTTCTATTTCTTCTTAAAGACTCTTTTTTTTGGCTTTATAATTTGCTTGTGTTTTTGGTTTCCTTCCTTTGTTTAGTTGCTCAGCAGTTGTTCATTCTTTGGTTTCTTTCCTTCCGTGGCATTTGTAAAGTTGCATTTTTACGTCTGTGAACTGCAATTGAAAATATTGAAAGAAAATAAAAAAAAAAGAATTTAGTTTTTATTTCGTGCAATTGCAGTTAGAAAAAAATTAAAATGTTTCATTTGCAATTTTAATTCGTTTCTGTTTATTATTTTTTTTTTCATCAATAAAAGAAATTCTAACAAAATAGAAAAGTTTGATTTCCGTTTTTCTTTTCCTAACAAACGTTCTTTTTCTAAAATTTTTTTTTTTTTTAAATAAATTTTATGATTTTTAATTTGCATTTCAAATTGATTTTATAGTTGGTGGAAAAAATATTAAATTGTGCATTGCACTAAGAGGAAATAAAATGGCTGTGGCACCACAGCACGAACGCTCCTTCACAATAAATCAGCAACAACCAAAGTAACTACACTCGATCCTGTTTTTACCTGGCTTTTCATAATAATTTAACGAAACACATAGCGACTGCACACATCAAGCTACAAATGCAGACGGCTGCTTAACTATTTTAACCTTCCTGACCATTTCGTCGGTCTGTGAGACCGATGAATCACTTTTATGTTAATTTCACGAAAACAAAAAATGGCAACTCCGTCATTCTCTCAGTATCTTCATTATTTCTCATTATACAATGTTTAGGCCCATTATTATAACTTGCCGATAGCTAAAGTTGGGATGCTATCGGACAAATAATTAGTTTATCGTTATTACAAGTTGAGTTTAACCTAATGTGACCGATAAGCTAACGGAAAGTTCATCCTATTTGTACCTTTTAAAGTGGACTTAAGCATTTGAAGCTGCCATATTTTATGCACTTTAAATATGGCAACATGGAAAGTATAAATGTATACAAATTAATTTTTAAATAAAGAATAAAATAAAACCTTGTCGTTGCCAGTAGCTTTTTTTGTTTTGTCAAAAGTAGTCGTAATTTTTAAAAATATTAATTTTATTTTATCGAACAGTTGTAATAATGAAAACAAGTTAAAGGTCACTTTATTATTGATTTTACCTAAAGTTAATTTTAGCTATCAGTAACTTTATTGCTTAGTTGTAATAATGGCCCTAAGTGTAACAAGTCCGTTTCAGTTGAAGTGTTGTACCGGTGATTGCTAATCGGACGGTCTGTGAGACCGACTTATAGTTATGTGTTACATTTTCGTCAGGTAAGTTGGTTTGGCTAAATTAGAAATTTTTAGATGAAAATGGACAATTAACTATCAGTTTATATGATTTAATAAAAGAATTATGTTCAAAATTAATTGTCGTGAGATTTTCTTTAGATATGCCAGATATTGAGCGCATAAGAGCTATTCTGAATGAAATCGATTCAGATCAAGATTCTGATGTGGAAAGTGGTACTTAATACGAAGATAATATTGATGTGTATGAAGCAAACACTGATACTGAACAAGAAGACTTCGAGGAAAGTGATGTTGAAGATTCACAGGACGCTGAATCGGGTCACAATCAATTTTTTTTTTTGAAACGACTGATTGAAATTTACAAAGACTAACCTCATAATGAGGCATATACTTATGTATTTTAAGCATTTTGAAATAAATTTTTTTTAGTGTTTCTGGATTTTCTTGAATTCATTTTATTTTTTTGTTAACTTTTAAGATACAAATATGTTAATAGAAAAACAAAATTTTATAAATGTTGTGTTTTGTGAATGAATGTTTTTTTTTTATATGGAGTCTAAGATCAAAAATGCCAAAGTATTGGGATGAAATATAAATTGATGCTGTGAGCTAAAAAAAACTTAATTTTGTTTTTTTCTTACTTCAGTTATTTCAGATTAGTTTGTTAAATATGTCCACTGCACAGGTTTTGAAAATTTTAGAATAGTTTTGAGATACCGAGAAATACTTAAAATCGGTCTGAGAGACAGAGAAATGTGAATGTGTCGCATAAAAATGAAAATAGTCAGAAAGGTTAAAGATGACGGCTAATTCGTGACCAAGTGAATGGCGAAAGCAAAAGCGAATTCACTTTACAGCTGGTATTAATTCCGCAGCAACTGCAACAAACAGCTGTTATTTTTGGGCTATATGTAAACATATACATACAAATTTTGGCATACCGAAAAATGTAGCTCATCTGTGCTGTCAACACTACCCGTGAAATGAATTCACTTTGGCTGAAAGCTCTGCCTTGTAGGACAACATATTCCTTCCGGTACTGCCACATTTTATAAAAATAAAACTACTTGTAGAAAATATCGCGTAAATATTTCAATGAGCTTTTTGTAACACTTCTTGAAGACTAAAATTTTTGTGGTGTTTTTTTTTTTTTGTTTAGGAAATGTTTTTTAGGCCCGGACATACAGGGTTGCACAATTTCAACGAATTGGCGCCAAATTTTGACGGTGCTTTGGTATTCATTCGTGCTTTGAATGCCATTCGAATAAAAAAAGGAGCCACTTCCAATAATGACATGAGGTTAGGTGGTGGACCCTGCCCGAAAGAGAACGCCCCACTTTGGCCAGAGCTTAGTCCCATTATTGTACCCAAAAGCCGCTCACAGACCTTCGCCACACGTAACCACGCCGATTCCAATGTAGAAATGCTAACCCGAAATCTTTTCAGTCAATGATGACAGGAAATGTGAGGCGAAGCACCGCCGCCGTTGTGTGGGAAAATGTAATTTTGCGAAAAAAGTTTGATTAATTTCTTTTCACAAAAATTATAATGTTTTTACAGCGTACAAATGGGGTTGGCTGTATGCTACACACAATTTTTAGTTAATATATTCTTCTTTGTATATTGTCGCTGTATCTATTAAAAGTGCTGTGGTTTTCACAAACTCTTCGGAAGGGGGAAGGGTAATAAATGCATTTATTACCTCGACAGAGCAGAGCGAAATGTTATTTTAAGGACCGCGCAATAAAATAATAAATTGTTATGTAGAAGTATTTAGCAGCAGAGATTCGCATATTCAATTCGAAATTTAATTGCCATGTGCTTTGGCATCCACAGCTTCGTTATTAATAAAAAATATTTTAGAGACATAGAATTTCAACCACATCAACGATGATTTCTTGGCTTTTAAGAAGTTCGAAAAATTATTAAGACCAGTAATACTCGGGCAATTCAGAAATATGTCCACATTGTCTGCCCGGCCCACGTTGCCTTACGATATCGATCGGTCGTTTAATTACGGTCAAAACAACTTAAATATCAGATCTTTTTTAAACCCACGATAACTTTTTTTCTTATTAGCCGATTTATACTAAACATTAAAGGCTACAGTCCCGCCTAGGGAACAAAAAAAAAAAAAAAAAAAAAATTCGCGTATCAAAATTCCAATCCAATGAAAAGTTAAGAATTTTTTGCCGCTTCTCAAAACTTTTTTTTTCCTAATTTCAGCTCTGTAAATGCATATTTAGAGGACATTCCGTGACATGCACCTTTATTGAGATTTTTAAACTAAATGCTCAATATTGGGCTCAATATTCCATACAAAATGTAAATTAAGTTATTCAGCAATAAGTGTGAAATTGTTACAAATTATCAGTAAAATTTGAACTGTAATCCTTCTCACAAGTATTTGAACTGCGAAGTCTGTTCAGTGAAAAGGAGAATTCTGTTCAATGGCAAACCAAATGTTAAAACAGTAAATAAAGAGAAAGTAAAAAGTAAAAAGAGATGACCAGCGAATTATACCTCAAAACCTTTATATTTTTTTTGAGCTGTGAAACGCAACACTTCTCACAAGTATTTTTACCAACTATGCCAGCGCCCATTCACCGTTCAATTAAAGACCATGTTACAAGAAAACAGCTGAGCTGCCAAAAACAGTGTTGCCAAAAGGAAAGTTGCTCAAAAATCACTCTTTATAAGTCCAATTATGCTCCTCTGCCACAGATTTAAGAATTTTTTTTTTTGAAAAAAGATTAAAATTAAATTGAATTTTTTTGCTGCTTACAATTGCGTAAGATAAACTACAGGGTGGCCGAAAATGAGCGAAAGTTTCCAAGTTTAAATTTTAAATGGAACAACGTGACAAAATCATTGAACTTTATTTCTCAAATCAACGATCCATTGTTTTGATTCAGCGTGCATATCGTCGTTATTTTAATGTGCGGGTTCGAGCCGCAAGTCAGAGTCAACAACAAACCGTCTGGTTTGCAAATTTTCGACAACAAGTGGCAGCAAGAAACGTTCCTGGTGCCGGCAGGCGACGAACGGTGCACACGGATAACAATTTTTAATGTGTACAGGAGAGTATACGGAAAGATGGAGAAACAGCAACCAGAAGATTTTCCATACAACTGGGCCTCTCGCGAGATTCACTGCAGCCAATTTTGCATGTAATAAAAATGGTTCCTTGCAAAATTCACACTGCGAGGGACACGATGGCTCTTTTACGCGACATCTTTGGTGAACGAATTATTTCCCCGTGCAAGCGAGATTAATTGGACTCCACGTTCACCGAATTTAATCGCTCCACGCTGTTTTCTTTGGAGTTATTTGAAAGTAAAAGTCTATATTAATAAGTCTAGAACCTTACAGCAATTAAAATATAGTGACGTGACGCAATTAACAACATCACTCTCGAAGTTTTGCGAAAGGTTATGGAAAATCTTTTGTGCAAGAGCACGTATATGCGAAGCACATAATTACCACCACTTGCGAGATATAGTTTTTCATAATTAAATTAAAAATATTCTCCATTAATATGCTGTATTTAAAATAAAAAAAAAATTTAATAATAATAATGTCCTGAATAAGAAGTTACAATGAACTCAAACCTCTTCGCTAAATTGGGGCCACCCTGTACAAACCGTTGTTGTTTTTTTTGTATGCAAATTGTATGCAACCAAGAAAGAAAAAGGATCAGAAAATATATTCAAATGTGCAACATAAAAAGATTTGCTGCAGATACTCGCAACAAATTATTGATTCCTTTCCAAATAAGCACATCGTAAACATTCATTTTCCGACAGTTGTAATTGCTTTTACGGAATATTCTGACTTGCTCAGGTAATGTACCGGAGCAGTGCTTTTGTTTGTTTTTTAAGTACGTTTATTTAAGTAGTTTTCGAAATTTTTGGTCATGTCATTCTTAACTGCTGAGCAAAACTGCAGCCTGCAAGTGCAACATTAAATAGCCGGCAGCAGCAGCAGTAGTTTTTTTCCTACAGTTGCACTTAAAGAGCTTCACTTGTTTGCCTTGTGATTTTTAGAAAATTTTCCTCCTTTTTTTGTTTTTTTTTTTTGTTTTTGTTTTTTCGTATCATAATATTGGCTTTCTGCCGACTTAATTAATTTTTAATTATTCTATACTTTTAGCTTTTCCTTCTACTCCAATGGGTTTTTTCTATTGCTGTTCTAATTAGTTTTAATTTTCTTTTTAATAGTTGGATTTCATTTAAAAGGGAGCATGAAAGAGAACGCAACATCAGAACGGGGGGAAAACCTTGAGTGGAAATCAAAGCAAAAAAAAAAAAAAAACGAAAAACAAAATTCTTAAGAAATAAAAAATTTATTGAAGGAAGAACACAATAAAAAAAAAAGAAAATTTAACTAATTGTTTAACTTTATTGTCTTCACAATTTTTATACTTTTTTTCTGTGAGTGTGTGTGTGTGTGTTTGTTTGTTTTTTTTGCAGGTGTGCAAAAACTTGACGTTTTTTGTTTCATCGTTCTTTCCGTTGTGCTGAAATTAAATCCTGATGTTTTTGTTTCTACAGTTACCGGAATATAAAATTCATTTGTGAGGTTGCTGAGACGAGTACGTTATTGAAAAGAAATAAAAATGTGGAAATAATTCACTACAAAACTTTATTAAATAAAGAAATGCACCCGTACTCTGGCGTGGCATGTTGTAAATTTTTAATCAGTAAAAAACCACACACACACACACAAACACACGGAACACTTAAAGGCGCTGCATTATTAATTAGGTTTTGCTCTAATTTTCCTTGTATTGTATTGTTATTAGAAAAATTAATTATTGCAAAGATTTATATCGTCAAGTTAAGCTAATAACCTGGTGGGCTTAACTAACCACATGGAAATAAAATAAATATAATTTTGTTATGGTTGGTTGGATTGTTTACGTGGCTGCCTGCATGCAGGCACTCAAGTAAAAACTGCTCGATGTTAATTGTAAATATTTTAATAATATTTAAATTAAATATTTAAATAAAAAACTTTCGAAGAGAGATAGTGAATCAGTGAAAAGAAATTCAAGTAGTTATTTTACTAGTAAAGAAATGGCGGAGTTTTTTTTAAACACCAATTAAATATCAACAGGATTAATTTTAAGGCAGATACAGCAAATGTTGCTCAAAATTATAGGCATTCAGTGAATAAGAGTTTATATACGTATATTATAATTGCATTTGTAGTCTTTTTTTAGACTTATGTACACTTATGGATTGCTCCTCCGTTCGTTGCTCTTTATCCTCTCCGAGCGTTTTAAGCAAAAGCATGGCTACAACTTCCTTGCGGCCTCACACGTGCTCAGCCCATTTTACATTTTCTCCGCCTTTCGCAGGTACCGGTGCATGAGCGTATTCCTTCTGGTGCTAAACCACAATGCGACCGAAATCATTCGACACATTCGATAATTTTGTTAAAAAAATTAAATTTTTTTTATTCGCAATTTAAAAAAAAAATTATTTTCTCTTAGCGGAGTACCAACCCAATTTATCCAATCCACCCATTTTTTCAATTGATAATGTAGCTGCTTGCATTAAATCCATTCTGTATTTGTAGGAGAGCTGCTACCATGCCCAATTACCCAATCCAAGGATAAACGCAAAAATTCCCTCTATTCTCCGCGTTCCGATGATACAAATGTGAAATCTTGCCCCATACTTCAGATACAAAGATAAAAATATTAAATTTCATGGGCTACATTAGATAATTTGTTGGAAAAAGTTAAAATTGTTTTTACTCTTAATTTGTTAAGAAATATTTTTTTTTCTTATTGGGAGGCACAACGTCCTCTTATTCAGCTCATTTTTTTAACAGATGTCGCGAACTGACTTAGAAAGTATTTGAATAAAATTTAGAAACTTTTACTGTTACCGTTCTCCAGTTACACAGAAATCTATTTTGTCTTCATATGGCAGGTGCCACGCCCAATTATTGAATCCAAGGGCAAACTATACACAAAAGCAGATAAAAATATTGCTCAAAATCGGTGAAATAATTTTTCAGTGTAGCGTTTACGTACAAATTTATAATTCTTATATATATGGAGATACGCATACAGTGGATTCTCGATAATTTGAAATTTTCTAATTTCAGTCTTGATAATTTTTTTTTTTTATCTTGGACCAGCACTCAAGAGCAGACCTCTACATATGCAATTATGTGTTACATTGTGCTGGAACTAGAGGAATGGTATAGTGAGAGGGGTAGCAGCTGGTGTAGCTTCACTATGTTACAACTCTGCGTTTGGCCGGTTTTTTTTGTTTATACCACAGTTGCAGCTCCTCTAATGTCAAGCAGATTATTCAATTTTGCAGCTTCGTTTTTGGTAGCCATTTTTTAGTAATTATTTTACGTCGCTAGTTCCACACAATACCGCAGATGGAGGGCTCTCTGATGTGCATCAGCTGAAGCCCGTACCGTTCAGTGACCAGTGATTATGCCCTCGCCACTGAAACCTTCCGGAAGCAAATGACACAAAGACACAATACGTCATATCAGGAAAATTGCGAACTATTTTTATGACTTCGACTAAACCCAGGGTTTGAACCCAGGACTTTTTGGTTTGGTAGTCAACGTGCAGACTACTTTAGACATCGCCACCCTCGAATCAGAGCACCACCGAATCGGGGCCCTTTTTCACCCCCTTGTATCCCAATGTTCGCCGATTTAAAGAATATGCGGCAAACCCATCAGCCATTGACATCCAATCCGAGCCTTTGCTCTAGACTCCAATGACTTCTGGCAGGCGAGTGCTTTTTCTCAACCCCCATCTCATCTCCGAGCCTCTAGTTATCTGCCCCAAACTAAGTTCCCCCATCGCACTACCAATCGAGAATGGGATGGACCGTGAACCTTAGGCTGGCAGAAGCCAAAGCCGGACATGCATATACAGAATATGCCGCCGTCTCAGCCTCGTCCAGGTATAGTCAGCAGATATCATACCCTACGACGTTAATACGTCCTGAAGTTCCCATGCCACGTTACTAGCGCCGTGTTGCAGCTCAAGCTACTTCGCTTACTGAAACTTTACCACATTATGCGGAAAAGAAATATAAATGAGAGTAAAGCAAATGTCTTTTCAATACCACATTTAGGCTACAGCTATATTAAGTGCTTCACTTTGATTTAATATATTTTTTATAGAAACCTGGTGATTTTCGATCGGAAAGGAAATTTTTTTGCGACGTCGTCTCAAGCCAACCAGCAAAACACTCTTTTCCTAAAGGCTTTGTAAATTGCTTGTCACCAACTCAACTACGCAATGGTGCATTTTTTCAGTGGAGAATGCTTTCATGACTGCTTAGAATATTCACTAACAGCCTGAAATACCACTCGAAAGAGAAACAAATCTGATTGCCCTTTTGAACACAAAACTTTTTGCTGACATCAAATTATTTTCTGAAAAGGTGGTAGCACTCACTCAACGGGAGTTTTTATTTGAAATTTGCTCAAAAAAAAATCATTATTTCTTTTGACAAGCATTTGCTGGAGGATACAAAATGTGCGATTGCACTAATGCAATCATATACACTCTTCTGTGGAGGTAGACAAAAAAAAAAACATGCAACATTTGTGCATGTTCAGTCATGTTTTTTTTTGCTCTTCTATTACTTCTTTCACATACAAATTGCTATTAAATATTTTTAGCTCTTGCTATTTGCCATTTGTTTCTTATTTCTTTATTTTTTTTATTATATACATACAAATGTATATAAGTATATATGTGTGTGTGTGTGTGTGTGTGTGTGTGTCTGTGTATGCGTGTAAATATTTCCCAGTTAGTATTGTGTCAAGATAATAATAAAATGGTGAAATGTACGTGTCTGCATATTAAAAATGTTTTGCATAGAAATTCATTTTCATTTCCTCTGCTACCTCAATTTTCCCATAAAAATCTATTCATTCTACTTTCTAAATGGTCATGCATGCTAATGTTTTCATGTACATTGTAACATGTGCTGCATGTAGTGCAGGTGGGTGGGTGGAGTTTGGCAATTCATTTGTAATTTCAGGGGTTGACTCCAGAGTTTTTCGTTTTTTGTTTTTTGCTTTTCTTTTTTCTCTTTTCTATTTCATTTCTAGTTTTATTTGGTTTTTTTTTTCTTTTTAATGTTGTTTTTGGTTGTTGCGTTGTATCCTGCTTGATAAGGAAAAAAAAACGTTATCAATTCAAATAAATTGCACTCAAGTGGATCGTAAATTAAATTTATTTTATATAATTTTCATATAAATATTATTACTCTACTGCGGTTGTTGTTGCTTATATGGAGAACTTTTTTTTTTGTTTAGTTTAATTTAAATTGCTGATATTAAATTTGTGAAATTTTTTAATCGAAAATATGTACATGCATATGTGCATTAAAATTTAATAAAATAATTATGCTGGGAATTTGTTACTAAAGAGGAATTTCAATATGTAACACAATTTTTCTAATAATTTTTGATTATGTTAAAAGTTTTTTTTTTTTTTTTGTATAAAATGTGGTCAACTTTGTTCAGCATTAAACTTAGTGAGCGGTAAAATAAATTGTAAATTTAATAATAAAAAAAAAAAATACTTTTAACAACATGATATTTAATCTGCCATATTTTCTGAAACCGCTGAGCAGTGATGTCAAATGTAGAGAAAATTCCCTTTTTGTAGGGGTTTTTTTTTTTGGAAAATAATATTATGCAGAGAAAAAAAGACAGATATTTGATTTTAATTGAAATGTAGGGATTTTTTTTTCTTTTTCATAAACAGTGACTCCAACGTATAATCGGGCAAGAATTTGACTCATATAAATATCGAGCTTTTGGTGCAATACCGCGGTAACTCAAAATTTGAATTTTTTGAGCTGGGTATGCAGAATTGATCTTTGGGGAAATATATATCTAAAGGAAAAACGATTATGGTTCTATCGCTAACTGTTCAGATTCTACAGCTACAAATGTCTTTATTGCCTCCCTCCAGCTATTTCCAACAATATTTATTTGCAATAATGAAATATTTCCTTTATGACAAGAAATTTACAAACAGAATGCAGCTGGTAGAGTGATACGTGCCACGCCCATTAATAAAATAAAAGTTTCTTTTAACTATTTATTACTCTCCTGCAGTTTTCAACAGACACATTCAGCTACACTTATTTAATACAAATAGGAAAAGAAAAGTGGGCTGTGTCACACTCACCCGCTGAAATACTTTCAGTCAATACGTATATATGAAGTTTCACGCACACATGCTTAAGAAGAAATTTGACATATACACAGATGTTTGGTACTCGATAAAATGCACGATTGTTAAAATATCAAGATGCCAATATTAATCCAATATGGCGGACGTTATAAAATTAATTTTTTTTTCACATATTTTTCCACAACGACCTCATTGTGGATATGAAAAGAAAACTGTGGACTAGTTGAATATCACTGCGCTAAAATTTCTTTTATTTGCCTTAACCGTGCTGTTAGGTTACAAAAAAAAGCTAATGAATCTGAGGCATGGGACCATCTTGGTCCATACTGCACTGAAATACGTTTTTCGCCTTTTTATAATAATCTGCAAACAAACTTTATTTTCATAACGAAATTATAATTTAATTTTCAGATTGTTCCAGAAATGTGAACTGCTGGTATACGGTGGACCAGCAGGTGCTGCAAATCGAAGTGCCATAATAAGTTAATCATATTCAGCAAATGTGTATGGAAATTCTAATCAAAAGTAATTTGGTCATGCTTAACGATTTTTGTACTTGTTGTGTAAATTTTGCCCTTAAGAATAAATCGATACATATGGACGGACATGAATGGTCCAGCAGCTATAATTGGTAAGTTTTCTTTCATGTTTTTATCTTTTAATTTCTAGAAGTAGTAAAATATAAAAATACCACATGAGCCAACGTCTTAATTTGACATATTGAATCGTTCGGTGGTCAAAGCTCAAACACCGAAAATTACCAAAGTGGTCCAAACTTAACAGCAGACTTAAACATAAAAAATAATCAATAATAAAGAAATATTTAAAAGACAAGGCCTTAAAAGGCTTTAAATTAAATCAACGTCATCCAACTACATATTTTGTTATACAATTTTTATGATAGAAAAGCTTAGCCCGAAATTATACTATTCGTGGTCCGTCAAAGCCTTAAGTAGAATCAAGTATCTGGCTCGTATCATTATGGATATTTCTCTTCACAATAGTAATTCCAATATAAATTTTCTTTCACAATTGTGTGGGCATTTAGGTATGTACTGTGTTCAAACCCAGCGAGCATTTTTAATCGCGGGAATCTCTTGAACGGTGTTGTCCAGAAGATTCCTCGCACGAGAGAAACTGTTCTCTAAGAAAATTTGTTAAAAAGGCTTAAACTAAGAAAAAGAGTACCGGCTTTTATTATTTATACTCGTCAGAACCTCGTCATAAGATCGTTTTAGGAGTTGTATATTAAACGCCTACTACGTTTATACGTGCGACTTATGCTGGGCGAACGACGACTTTTTCGTTGTTAACCATTCTTATATTATTTCGGGTATAAAACACATTTGCGCACTTAAAATTAAAACAATTTTAATTCACTATGATTACAATGTTATTTTAACACAAATTATTTTAAAAATTTCTTGAAAGAGTCAAAAAATCTCACATTTTTATATAAAAATTCTCTAAAAGTATTGGAGAATTGCGAGTCCAGAAACAGTAAAATATTTTTCAAGTAGCAAAATTTGTCATTGTCATTGCTCAATGTTCATTTTACCTGCTTCAATGTTAATTTTACATTAGTCTACTTTTCTTTACTTTTTTTTTAACTTCGACCAGCACTCAGGAGATGAGCCCTACACATGCGGTGCATTGTGCTGGAATTAGAGGAAATGGATAGTAGGAGAAATGACAGGAGGTGAAGCTTCACTATATTACAACTCTGCTTTTAGCACGTTCTTTTTTTTTATAGCCATATTTTTGGGGGTTCTGATGTCGAGGAGATGTATTACATTTTTGAAGCTTCGTTTTTAGTAATTATTTTACTTTGCCGATGCTACACAATAATTTTATGGGTTCAACCCCAGTTTCAGAACAACATCTTGCATTTATTTCTGATGTGCATTTGTGTGTCTTTGTGTCTGTTGTTGTCGGAAGGTTTCAGTGGCGAACGCATAGTCACTGGACACTGAACCGTAACGGCTTCAGCTGTATCCAATCCACAGGCACATCAGAATGCCCTCCTTTGTCGGTATTGTGTGGCATCGGTGAAGTAAAAATAAGTACTAAAAATAGCTACGAGGATTCAAAATTTAATACGTTTCCTGAGTTCTGGTTCACGATAAAAAAAAAATAATAATAAAACGTAAAACAATCTCGTATATTTTTGTCATCGGAAATTATTAATACAGGAAAACAAGTCGTGAATAACGCCACAACATTGCAAATAAGTTGTGAAACGTTTGAGAACATGCAGTTTTCTTTACCATCAGGTAGTTTTGAAAACATCTGTCATCTGTTTGTAAACACATATGAGACTTTTTTGATGTTGCCATACAATTGGTTATTTGCCATCTGACTGCAAATTTGTTGCTGTATCGTATCCACCTATGAAGTGTGTGTTCAGTGTTTGCAGAAAGTGTTATTGGCAAATAACTCGTACGTATAAGAGTAGCAATAAACGTCTAACAAACAGCCAATATTAACTGGGTTAGTACTCACATACTCGTATGGAAATTTATAATTCATAAAGGAAAATCTCGCAATAATACTGCAATAAATTGATGAATTTATATCTTCTTACTTTCTGTAGCATTGATTTGAATGAAAGTGTGTTTAAAAATATTTAGTTTTTCTATAAATTTATTTTAAATTGGCTCTGCTTGTTTAAACTTGAACCCATATTTCACAACATTTTGCATTATAATAACACACAATTTTCATAATAAAGCAAATAAAGATGTAATTGTAATGAAAATTGTTTTAATAATTTTTGTTTTTTACATCGTGAAATATTCCTCCAAATACTTCAATAAAACGAGATGAGAAAATTAAGCTGAAAACAAAGTGAAATGTGAAAACACACACAAAAAAACATCTCCAACTAAACTCAGCAAGAAACTTAATTATTCATGAGGCAAAAGCTCATTAAAACAAAAGGAAAAAGAATTACAGAGCCTCCAAGGTACACAAGCAGCAAAAACCAAATTAAAAATAAAGTTAGAAACAAACAGGGATCTCAGCAGTAAAAAACTAAAAACAAAAAAAAAAACACCAGTCAGCGAAATTCTATGAAGTTTCAGCCGAAGCAAGAGCACACTATGATAATTATGTTTGGGGATTGATTGCCGGTGAAACGACGAGCATGGGAAGCAGCTCAACACCACTACATCAATTTTAAAGTATCTCATTAGCGAACATTTATTTTTTTTGTACTCGACAATTTTTTTCTTGGACCAGTGCTCAGGGGATGTCCATTACATATGCAATGCATTGCACTGTAACTAGTTGGAAAGGAATAGTGTTGAGATGAGACAGATGTTCAGGTGATAGCATGATGGACAATTCTTGCACAACTTTGCATATTTATTTATTTATTTTTGTGAATTTGTAAAGAAAAGAATTGTAGAATTGAAGAATCGTAAAGAAAAGTCTCTGCTCAGGGTTGCCAGACGGGCTGGTTGGTCCTGCTTTATATTATTTTTATTTTTATTTATTGTACGCAATAAATTATTTAGCCATGCAGGACTTATTTTTATAAAATTTTTAGTTTTTGAATAATATGTTTTTTCGATATTTCAATATTTAATTTTCGATATTTATTTAAGAGATGCATTGCTAAATAATTTATAAAAAACATATTAAAAATTTTTATAAAAATAAGACCTGCATGGCTAAATAATTTATTGCGTACAATAATAATAGAAGGTCGAATAAAATAGAGTACATATTATTATAATTTTTATTTAGTTTTATATATACGAGTATTTCAGGAAATTTTTCATATTAAATTCATTGCCAACTTTGGGGAAGGTGCACAATTTTGAGTTGCTCTGTGTGAAATCTCTATGCAGTTGAGCCTCTCATAAGCGGATTGCCGGATTTTTGTCCGGTTATGAGAGGTGTCCGCTTACAAGAGGTACACATTTATTATTTTAAATATTTTATTTATGCCAGACTAGTGATTTTTGCTTAACAAAAGTTATTCAGATTAGACTGCTTTAACTTAGATTCGATTTGAATCGCTCAGTTTTAAAATGACTTTAAAGATTTTTGGTGTGCTGGAATGCGACAAAGTCGTCTCTAACAAAATGCTTCAAACGGACAATGCTTCATCACAAGAACATATTTATGCAATTGTGTTCTTTTTATTTATAATTTTTTCTTTAATAGACAACATATTTTTGTGTAGTATTTTGTGGCTCTAAAGCTGACAGCACGAGCTAAGCAAATAATTTCTTTAAATAAATAAATTCTATGATATCCTCAACACCTGAGTCTCTGTGTTAACGGGGGAATCACAAATTTCAAAGCGGCTTGTCAAACATGGCAGAAATATGTGTTTGTACAAGTATATTCCGTCGTTTGGGTGTTTGCAAACGGCTTGTACAAAATTCAAAAACGAATTAGTTTTTTTTTTTTTTATCTGGGACCAGCACTCAGGCACACAGGCACATCACAACACCCTCCTTCGTCGGTATCGTGTAGCACTGGCGAAGTAAAATAATAACTAAAATGGCTACTAAAACGAAGCTTCAAAATATAATACGAGTAGCCATTTTTTTTATTAATGTTTTACTTCGCCGGTGCGACAACATACCGACGGGCTTTCTGATGCGATTGTGACCGGTATTGCTCAGTAACCAGTGACTATGCCTTCGCCACTGAAACCTTCCGACAACAACTGACACACAAAGACACACAAATGCTCATCAGAAAAATTCGAGATGTTTATTTTTATTTTAAAATTTTAGTCTGAAACTGGTGTTGAACCCAGGTGTGTTTTTGGATTCGTAGTCAACGTGCAGACTACCATCCATCGTGCATCAGTCCGCTTATGAGAGGCCTTTTGAGCACAATTTTCTACAATTTAGTGTCAGCGTCCGGTTAATAGAGTGTCCGGTTATGCAAATACATTTTGTACGAAAAAACTGATAAAAATCTGTGTTCTACAAAGTTTGTCCGGTTATTGGAGGTTTCCGGTTTTAGGGGGTGTCCGTTAGGAGAGATTTCATTGTAATCTGAATCCGGTAACTCATATTGTTTTGAAACAAATAAAAATTTATGGAGTTGCTTTCTGCTATATTTTTAGCATATCTTTGGAATTATGTAAAATTTTAGAATCTTGCACGAGTTTTGCACAACCAGCTATCTCTTTAGATATCCTTAAAGTATGCTCTGAATTTTTTCGTATTAAAGAAAAATTTATTTTCTATTGCCTTTCACGTTCTGTACTCCTGGTAACACGAAACCAGAATTTTTTTTTTTTTGCTTTTTTCATGCACATCATGATCAATCATAATAATAATTCCATTAACATGATTGATAATGCTGATTAGTGCTGGTTGGTACAAAATATTTAAATTTGTATGCCTTTTTTGATAATCTTTTAAATAAAAAAAAATTTTAATTATGTGAATACAACGAGAAAAAAATATTAAAACTCAAAACCAAAAAAAAAAGATATCATAATTTAAGTTTAAAAAAAAAACTAAACAACAACAGTCGGTCGATAAGGCGTAAATACTGATTATTAAACCAGTCATTCGGAAAATTGCAAAATCTAGTTTGTGCTGCATCATAAAATTAATAAAATTAATATAAAAATGTATAACCGATGCTCGTGTTTTGTTAACTTAAACTTTACTAAACACATATTCACAGAGGTCGGCGTTCGAAGTTCTAGCCATTTAAAGCTACAGTACAGTACAGTACGTGATTAATGACAGCTACATTCTCCGTTTTTCAAAACGGCGAAAGTATTCGAACCAGTGTTGCCAACAGTAGGAGAGAATTTTTTTGTAAATAAATGTAAAAATTTTTTTTTTTCCAAATATGCTGCCCCGGTAGAATATTGTGTGGGTCTCTGGCGGGAATTCTGTGTTCAAATCAGTGTTGCCAGTAAATTTTGAGAAAAATACATGCGCATACTAAAAGAAAATTTTATTTTTCCTATAAAAATCCCCACGCACAATAGAAACTAAAATTTTTTTTCACTAAAAACTTAATACGAGGTCTGTACAAAAGAAAAGTTAATGTGGAATTTTTTTTTAGAAGTATTTATTTATTCATCAATATCCATTTTGTCCCCTTCAAAGTAGTTCCCCTCAGATATAATGCACTTATGCCAGCGCTTCTTCCAATTCTCGAAGCACTTCTGCAACGCGCTTTTCGTTATGGCCAACAGCTCCTTCTTCGATTTTCACTTTATCTCGGCAATTGTGGCAAAACACTTTCATTAGTCTCTTCAGTTTTGGGAAAAGGATAAAATCGCAGGGATCCAAATCGGGTGAATAACGTGGTTGAGGCATGATTAGGGGGTTGTTTTGGGCAAAAAAGTCACGAACAAGCATTGATGTGGGAGCTGGTGCATTATCGTGATGCAGAATTCATGACTTTTTATCACAATTCCGATAGTTTGTGCCGTATTGCTTCACCCAAACGTTGCATAACTTCTTTGTAGTATTCCTTATTAACAGTACGACCTGTTGACCAGAACTCATGATGCACCACGCCATTGTAATCGAAGAAAACAAAATTCACCTTTTCTTTTGAACAAACCTCGTATATACTATTCTGCAGTGCATATTTTCTTTGAAAAGTACACATAAATTATTCCTCATATCGTGTACATACACATGGTATATAGTTGCCATTATTAAGAGAAGCGTATAGGGTGCAATAAGAAAAACGTAAATAAACTGAAAGTGAGTATCCTGGCAAAATTGTTGAGTGTTATAGAAAATATTATTTAACTTACAGCGAGGAAAATACGTTGACTAGCCACATTCTCTAGTTTAGATATTTTTGCTTGTTACAAACGTGTGTTCATACAAATGTGCTTAAATTTCAAATAGAGATGTTAAAAAAAAATAATCGAAATGTAAGAGTATAAATTCTTTGTAATCAGTAGTATAAATATATGTAGGAGTTTATATACTTTGCAATATTTTTAACTCAAAGATTATTCTAGAATTATTCATTCGTCTATAACAGAGATTGCATGGCACATCAATACTGGTCGAACTTTGTAAATACAAAAAAAAAAAATTAACGTTTTCAAATCAGCACAATGCTGTATTAAAAATTAGAAATTATATATTTCAGTGAAAAACAAATTTGTAATAAGTAAAATGCCAAAATAAATTCAAATTTAAAGGTTTTAAAACCGCTTTAAAAGTGTTAACTAATGTTTTTTTTTTTGATAATTCCTCTAGTTTTTTGACCTCTTTTTATATTAATTACACTAATTATTTAAGCTGCAAGTACTTTTGGTAATACGTAATATTTATTTTTATTCGATATTTCGCTACTCCCTTGTGTAGCTTCTTCAGGAAAATTGGTTGTTTTTATAATGGAAAAATATTTTTTTTTTTTAATTCACAATAAAGAATATAAAAAAAAAACATATAAAACATGTAATACTTTAGGAAAATTATTTAATAAAATGAAAGATAGAGTTAAAAACACAGAATTATCTAATTTAGTATACAGGATACCTTGTGGACGAAATAATTCAGAAAGTTGTAATAAAGTATATGTAGGAACAACAAAAAACAAACTTAAAACTAGATTAGCAGGACGGACATAAGTCAGATCAAAAATACCGACATATAAATACACAAAAAACAGCATTAACTACACATTGTGCAACATTATTAAATCATTATCCAAAAGTTAAAGACACAACGATATTAGTGAAAGAAAGAAATTATAAACGACGTTTTTTGTTGGAAATGTTACAGATAATTAAAATACCTGCGGACAATAGAATAAACTATAAATCAGATGTAGATAATTTAGCACAAAATTATAGATATTTAGTTAATGGAATTTAGATTTTGATTATGTATATTTATATATATATTTTTATGCGAAAAAATAGAATTAATAATAGATAGTCATAGGTCATTGATTAAATTATTTTTAATAATTATGTTCTATTATTGTTATAGTTATATGTTATTATTATTACATTGTAGAAATATGTTATTATACATACATGTATATACTCGTATGTAAAAAAGAAAATAATTTTTAAAACATGTTTATTTATGTATTTACATGCGTATAAATAATATTTTTAATATCAATGACAAAAAATTTTCATTTCCTTTCAAAAATATTTTCCTTTTCTTCTTCTTTTAAAAAATATTTTTGTTAATACAAATTATTATTTCCTGACGACGACGCTACCTATTTGGTAGCGAAATATTGAAAAATAAATAATTGTTAAAAACTTTTCATAAAAAAGACCATCGCTCAAAAATAAATATAATTAAAAAATTCAATAAAGGTAAACATAAAAATAGAAGTGAGACTAAAATAAAGAATATGTTTTTGTCAATGAAAATTCAAAATAAAAATATTAACAGCCATATTTATAAAAATAATATTCTGGAATATATTTCTTTATATATTAACAGCCATATTCATAATAATAATTAGTGTAATTATTATTATTTTTTTTTTTTTTTTTTTTAAATTGTAAAAGTAAAAATAACATACTCGTATGTATGTATGTACATACACAAACAAAATAATAGTTAAATTTTTTCCAATTAAGTCTTTGCTCAGTAAAATTTGTTTTCTTAATTAATAATTTAATTGAATGCACGTTTATTTTAATTGATTTTGGTGCTCTCTCAAACCAGTGCAATCAAAATGCCATCAAATGAGAGTGCCTTATGGATGAAATAGTCTGCACTTTGACTACAAAACCAAAAATTTCCTGGGTTCGAGCTAAACAGTTGCACAACATGTTTTAAAATACACATTACACTCCTATGCTGTAGTGTCAAGCACTATCGTTTACTGCAGTCTTTAGAAAAATATCAAGTACTTCACTTCAACATTTTCAAACAAAACAAATTCTACATAACTTGAAAAACTTTGGCTACAGTGCTTGACAGTATTTGAGTTCTATTTTATAGTAAAAATCAAGACAAAATATCAGATTGAAGCAAAAAACCCGTTAACCATAGTAAGCATAGCGAGTGCAAATGTGTTCAAGATTTGCGTGGACACCTACGCATAGCGTTTTATTCCACGGTGCTCTCAACACCGATTGAAATTAAGGCGATCACTACCGCCCCCATGGCACTCGGATATAGAAAATGCTGCACCACTACCAGTGCACACAGGTGGCAAACCAAATTATAGTTATCCCTGGTCTATAAATTGCACCTTGCTAAGGTATTTCGAGCTGTCTCAAGTCTGTGTCACATCAGAATGTATTTGAGTCAAGAACGCTTAAGCCAGTTTTACTGTTTATTCGAGACACATTCCGATGACTACTGTTGAATGGCAACAGCATCTAGTTAAGTAAAAGTCGTATCAGAATATATGTGTCAAACTCTCATATATCCCGAATAGACCAAAAACTTAACTCCCTTTGTGACTTTAGGTGTTAACCACCGCCACTACGAATCGTTTCCCAAACCAGAATATAAACTCCAACTTTTCGGGGTGGACACGAAGTACCCACTTCAGAGTACATCATTCATTAAACCCTTACTGAGCGTTAGATCTGTGGGGATTCGCTGGCCGCGTAGCACTAGATTAGAATTTAACTGTATTTCTACAGTCACACGGAAATGCAAGCATAACCTCCTCAATCTCTAGTAAGCTTTCGAAGAGTCGCCTCTTCTGTCATTTTCAAACTCCAGGAGAGTTTAAGGTAATGCTAGACCTTTAGCTAGGAACCGCGGGATTACTAAAGTCCCAAACCGCCTGCGGGGAGCATAGCGAGTGCAGTAGAACATTGACAAAAAAATGAGAATTCAGGAACAGTGTTGTTAACGTAGTGTTCATATTAATATTTTTAATGCTTTCTAAATACGCCGTTTGTAGCGTTTTATTATAACTCTATACGCACGGACGGACACTGCTTGCTTGATAAAAAAAAAAAAAAGATGTGTACTCACTGAATATGATAATTTTGTGTCCGTTGAAGCAGGCTGCATACGAGTGATTTGTGCATGGGCAACATTTTTTTTTACTTGTTAATGGGGCTGTGCGAGTTACATATATCCCTGATAAATTTGATAAGTTCTTAGAAGCAATAAAGAAATAAAATAATATTGTGAAATTGTTGCAAAGTAATTTAACTTTCTGAAAATTAGTGCAACGGAAAAAAGATATTCAATTTCATTTCAGTTCCCACAAAAATATTAAGAGAATTTAAAATAACAAATAAATTGCAATTCTGCAATTTCATAAGGTAAATTAATTTAAAAGCATTTTTAAGAATAAAAATGTTCTCAAGTAATAAAAGTGCAAATGATAGCATTTTGAGTTATGAAAATTTTCATAAAGTCAACCAATCAGAATTGAGCTGATGCAACAATTATGATTGAGTTTAAGTTAACTTTTAAGTAATATGTAAAATAAAAATCAGTTCTAATTCCTCCGTTAAACAGGCCACAATAAATCAAATTATAACTAAATATCACCGTGTCTCTTTTTATTTCAAAGGGTATCAAGAAAAGGGTTAAACTAAAACAAAAGAAAAGGAATTCTTTTTTTAAAAAACCCCAGCACATAAATACGTAATTTGCGCGCACAAATCATAAGAAATTGGGATTGTACGCGAACACTTGATAATTTTCTCATTTGAGTTTAGAAAGAAACATTAAACTGTATGTATTGCGGAGATAAGTAGGAAGCATATATTTTTATTTTCTTTTTAATTTTTTTGTTTTTGTTTTTTGTCCGAAACGAAGGTGGTTGCAAGTAATTTTTAATTGAAAAATTATGGGGAAAACTTTTATCAAAATTTAAAAAATTATATAAAAAATGCTATAATTGAAAACGCAATGGTACTGGCGCTCAAGAGCAAAAAATATATATAGTGTTCTGGAGTTGTAATATCCATATTTATCAATAATATTACATGTAAACGTCTACTTCTTTATAAAAGCCAATCGTCCATTTGCTTCTTTTTTGTGTAAAAATAAACTATCCGATTGCAATTGCATCATCCGCTTCTGAATTCATGTTTTTTTTCACACACAATTGGGACGAACGGCGAATTACGTCTTGCACAACGGATTCATCGCTAACAGTTCGTTACGTTAATTCTCAGTGTGATGCACAATTACGTCGAAAAAATTAGTGCTGACATAATCACAGGTTTCGGCGATACTTTCAATATTTTTGTAATCTTTCGATGGGTGATTGTATAGGCTTTAAAATTTTTACTTCGTCTATTATTAATTCACTTTATTATTTAATTATTTAATTTCTTATTAAAACTTAGTTTTCACATGACATGTGACAGGATAGTGTTACCGAAATAACAAAAAAAAATTTAAAGAATGAAACATTAAAACAAAACTGGAGGCCTCGTGTGGCAGTAAAATCTTACATAAATATCCATATTCTTCTACATTCGAGCCCATTTTCAGATCAAGTCATAAAAACATTTTTTTTTGTATTTTTTTCTTCTGATCTGCATTACCGTGACTTTGTGTTATCGGAAGGTTTCAAAGAACACACTCCTTTTATTCTCTGTGGAGATTTTCTATAAACGTTAACTTAAATGCATTTGTTTGAGTGACTCTATAATGGTGTTTGATAAAGTTAGAAAAAGTATAGTTTTCAGACGGTTTCATACTTTTTTGTATATTTTTTTTTTTCACTTCTTTTTATTATTATTTTTTTAAACAACCCATTCGTAATAGTTGAAACAAAGCCCAGAGGTCATTAAACCAAGTGTGAATATCCTCCTCAGCACCGGTTTATATGAAGTGAAGAGAATAAAATAACAAAAAGAAATAAAAAAATTAAAAGAAATTGAAAAACTCAGATGATTACGAATAGAAAGTAAAATATTAAGAAACTGGTGTAGAAGTATAGAATTTAAGGAGCGCAAAGGATACAATTTCACAAAAAACATGACTGTTCCATTTGAACTGGCATTATTAAATGGAAAATATTTGTTCGCTAAGTTTATAATTTTTTTCCCCATTACTGTTCACATAACAAAATGGATGGCCTTTCAAAACGTGATGCCGTTTTGTGACGGCACTATAGTATTTTAGTGTCTAGAATGGAATATCTTAGCGGTTTTGGGAAGACTAAAACATAATGGACTTATAATACTGTTTTTATAAGCAGTGGGAAAATGCCAATATTTAACAGCACTTTAGCTAAACTGATCAAGAATGAGGTTAATGATTGAAAATACAGTGATATTCCATCACATGTCAAAAGAGCAGTACCGTGTTTATTTTGTGGCAAGCAAAATATCTGAATTCACTTCAAAATTCGAAATAATTATGTTCAAAATCCATTTGAAAGAATCAGTATGCAATGTAAATAAATATTCTATATGACAAGATAAGAAATTTTAGAAGTTTCGCAGACATCTCACGATGTCTCAAGGTCAAGAAATATGAAGGTGAGGGTAGCGATGGCTGAAATGGTCTGCACGTTCACTACAAAACAAAAAAACATTCTGGGTTCGTCTCGTCAATTTCCTCAAAACATCTGGCATTTTTTCTGATGTGCATTAGTGTGTCTTTGTGTTGTCAGTTGTTGTTGGAAGGTTTCAGTGGCGAAGGCATAGTCACTTGTCACTGAATAGAACCGCCAACAACTGTTACTAATCCACAAGCAACATCAGAGCGTCCTGCTTCGTCGATATTGTGTAACATCGTAAATACTAAACAGAGCTGAAAAAAATTTAATGCATCTCCTTGACATCAGAGTGTAAAGACAAAGTTTGACAAATAATGAAGCTTTCTCTAATCTATCACTATCCCTTTCCTATATAAGGTAACTCCTAGTAGTAGGCAATCATCGCCTGAGAAAAAAAATTCGATCAATGGTTAAATAAATTTCATTGTTTTTTTTTTTTTAATTAATTTTATTATTTTGCAGGAAGATAATAGACTGCCGTCTGAAAAGAAAAATAGGTTGCTATACTTTCTAATAAAATAATTATTAGTTAGTCAGGATAACACAGGGCATCTGGTAGCAG
Source organism: Dexiosoma caninum (assembly GCA_963924685.1). Lineage (NCBI taxonomy): Eukaryota > Metazoa > Arthropoda > Insecta > Diptera > Tachinidae > Dexiosoma > Dexiosoma caninum. Next base: position 5,321,386 of record OZ004728.1, read on the forward strand.
ATTTATATTTTCAAACTTAAATCAAAAAAAAATTTATTTTTTTTTTTAATACTTATTTTAAGAACAAAAAAAAAACTTAATTATTGCCACAAAATTTTATTAAGAGCATTGAACGATAGAATGGAAATACGGATTTTATTTTTTAAAGAGTATGTCATTCAGTTCCTTCAGATATTTTTTTTAAATTTTCAAGAATAATTGCTCTTGGAAGTCCCAGTGAGGCTGCTCTTTTCCGTATTGGAAGTCGCGGATTTTCACGTAAACTGCTTTCAACCAGTTCAATGTTTTCGGGAGTCCTTGAAGATCGATTGGGTTCTGTCCGTGGGGTATTCATAGCCGAAGCAGTTGCGCGGAATCTTTGCACCCATGAACGAATTAAATTTGCAATCGGTCCATCACTTATTCGCCGAATACCGAACTTTGAACAAAATTGTCGACGAGCAATTACGTAGGAATCGTTACTCTTAAAAAATGTCTCCACAGCGAATGCGCGATGCTCACTCGACCACTGCGACATTGTGACTGACAAATTCGCACAACCGATAATTCCAACGCCGCCACCCTCCCTCCGCACCGTTTATTACATTTTGAAATAATCGTATTTAAAAATATAAATGCGCCACCAGACACCCTGTATAGGTGAAGTGCTTAAGTCGACTTCAGCTACTCTTTCATTATGCGACAGTTGCAATTACAGTTGTATGACAAGTACTTTTCTCCACGTTCTGCATGACTATCCACGGTATGTTCTAATAACACTCATTAACAATGTTTTTTTTTATACGTCTTGTTTTGCCCCACCCCAAAATCCCCCTCTTCTATAGCTACAGGCTTTTTCTTAAAAACCTAATTAACTCCCATGACAATCTACATTAAATTTAGGGAGTCTCACTATTGCAGGTTTTTTTTTTTTAAATGGAAATAACAGTCGAGTAATTTATTTGCCTAAAAACAGTGATGACATTGTGTGCTGCCATCTTTTTCGAAAGCTAATAGATCAGAGAGGTGACACATTGCCAAGTGATGGAGTGCAACTTAATTCTTAAACAATTCCAATTGGTCCAAGCACGGCGGTTTATGAATCTACAGGATTAGCAAGACTGCGGTTAAGCCAGCTAAGAAGTTAGAGAATTTCCTTCACAAACTTTTAACTTCTAAAATGTCTTAGATATTGCAGTCCTCGACTGTCGACATATAAATGGGCCTCATGGCCAATAGCCTTCCAATATTTTGGAAGGTGCTGCATCACCTTGAACGTTCTCGAGTTTGCAGATGACAGAGATTGGAAGCTATCTGAACTTCAGTGCTTCCTATACCCTGTTTTTTTTTTGCAGCAACCGAAAAGTTAAAGCGTTCACTATATAATGTGGTATTTTGCATGCCTTGTTAAGCACTTCTTGACCTCAATTCATTTTTAATGCCATCTCAAATGTGTAAAAAGACTATCACTTTTGAACTCGTGGAAAACGCATTCAAGTCGGCCGATTAATTCATATGAATAACTGTGCAATAGTAATTTAATTTTTGTATTTTCCGTTGTATTCATAACCAGCTGTCTTGTTAAATGTGAACACATGATAAAATGTAACCAAATCATGGAACATTCATGAAAGATTCTGAGCGCTCATTTAAGTGACCAGCTGTTTTGTTAAATGTGAACACATGCGCCCCTATGACACCCCTGTGTTAAAATCATGCGTTCTTTAATTAAGTTGAACCAGTTCATTTGCAATTGAAAACATGCATTACCTATTTATTTTGCATATCTTTTTTTTGTTGCTGGCTTATAGTGGATATCACGGGCTTCACTGTGGGGACAGGCTGACTATAAGACGGGTAATGTTGTGTGGAGCCGAGATCTGGCTTCCTATTATGCTCTTATTCTTTTTTTTTTATCTTGCACCAGCACTCAGGAGATGACCCCATCCAATCTACTGTTTTCCATTGTAATCTTTCTACTCTTCTTATTTGTCTTTCTCTTATTTTAATGATAATGAATAAATGAATGCTATTCGAAGCAGCGTTGTTTAACTTTAAAATTTCAAAAAGCACTGAAAGCCCCAAAAAGCACTAAAGTATTAAGCTTGATTAATAAGGTATTTTATTAAATTCATGAAATATATTTGCATATTATACAAAAATACAAGCTTTTTATATTAAGGTTACTAAAAAACCAACCAAAAAAAATTTTATTTTATTAAATAATATGTAAAATAAAAATTAATAACAAAACTAAAAGAATATTAAATAAAAAGTTTAGTATGTATTCAATACAAAAATTAAATTAAAAATTCAAATGTTCTTTTTAAAACAAAAGTTTAAATTTTTTTAAAACAAAAATAAAATATCCCTAAAATTGTGAATTAGAATAGAATAGAAACAGAAATATATCGAAGTCTATTAGTTCCTCATCCTCCCCATCTTCTGGCCATAATACTGTTTTCATATCAAATGCGGATGTTTTGTAAACATCGTTAGTATTAATTTTAATATTTACGTCGTCTGGTAACTGGTACATTTTGCAGCAAAAATTCTCCAATGCCAAACCATTTTTTATGTGCAATAAAGCATTAATAGAGTTCAGTGACATTCGGTTACGAATTTTAGTTTTGAAGATGTTCATGGCACTAAATACTTCGTTCAACTTCAGCGTTGGAATACGGCAACGACAGAACTTTAAAAGATAGGTTTGCTAAGGCTTCAATTGTATCCCGATAAGCTGTTACCTCTATCCAAAAATCAATTGTAGATCCAATATTTTTCCATTGTATGAAATGAATCATTTGCCATCCATTTTCAATACTTCTCAAGTGTGCACCATCTGATTCCATCAGTATAGCTAAAGGCATGATGTCGTCTTTTTTATGTGACAAAACATTTCTAACATTAATAATATTAATTTTGCTTAACATTTCAAAATCAGTAGGTAGCCTTGCCCGTATTTCTTCCACTAGTTTTTTTTTTTAACAAATTTAACACAATTGTTTGAAATTTCAGTTTTTTTTCTATGTTTATTTGTTTTGGTCTACACGCGTCTTCAAAATTATATCCAAAATAGTGCACATTTTCTTCTATATCAATATTACTTGTTAGAAAATTAAAATTACTATCAGGTTGAACTATTTTTGTTATTAAAAGTTATAGCAGATTGTATAAGTCTTCCAGCAACTTCGTATGATCAGCATTTTTGGCCTCAAAGGCAAAAAATCAAACTTCGTTGGCTTTAATTGTGTTATCATATAACACAAGCGAGGCACGATGTATGGTAGTGTGCACGTTGACTACGAATTCAAAAACAGACCTGGGTTCAACCCCAGTTTCAGACAAAAAAATTTAAAATAAAAATAAACATCTCGCATTTTTCTGATGTGCATTAGTGTGTCTTTGTGTGTCAGTTGTTGTCGGAAGGTTTCAGTGGCGAAGGCATAGTCACTGGTCACTGAACAATACCGGCTTCTGCTGATAGCAATCCACAATCGCATCAGAACGCCCTCCTTCGTCGGTATTGTGTAGCACCGGCGAAGTAAAACAATAATAAAAATGGCTACTAAACCGAAGCTTCAGCACTGCTAAAAGTATAAACTAAGAACGTGCGAAAGCAGAGCTGCAAAAATAAGTAAGCTTCACCTCCTGTCGTTTCTCCTACTATCGCTTTCCAAAAGTTCCAGCACAATGCTTCGCGTGTGTAGGAGTCATCTCCTGAGTGGTGGTCCCATATAAAAAAAAAAAAAAAAAAAAAAAAAAAAAAAAAAAACAATAGAAAAAAGCACTGAGCAATGAGCAATGTGCACTAACTTGCAAAATGTTCGTGTCGAAAATTTTAAAAAGCACTAAAACAGTGCTAAAAGTACTGAGTAGACAACGCTGATTCGAAATGATGTGTCTTTATCATCTTTTTTTTTTTAAATCCCATAGAACATGGTTGTGACGTCCGCTGGTTTCTACGGCACTTAAGGTGGCGGTCTTGGTCGGCTGCCTGCTAACCTAAACTATAAGTCATAATTTAAAGTAGCGCTCTTAATTACAATTCCTATTGCATTATCGCACTTGAATCGTTATACTGCTTAGAATTGGATTCTTTTAAATTTTTAAAATTTTTTAAATTTAAAATCAAACGACTTGAAAATATTGAAAAATTTAAATACAAAAATATCAATTTAGGCCTGCCATTGAAAACAATCAAGTCAGAAACATATTTAAGCAATAAAATGGCGATCAATTATATTGACCACTAATACTCGATGTACCAAAAGTATTCGCTTGTGCTGAGAATTCCAATTTCAATTTTATAGCCATCAATAAAATAAACAACAGTAACGACGACGACAGCAACAACAGCGCCAACAGGAATATTCGCCACCCACAAATAAGCAAGAAATAAAACAAAACAAAAAAGTTTAATAAAAAAAACTCTGTAGGCATGGTGATGTGAGTGTGTGTGTGTGTGTATGTGAGTGGGTGAGTGCACGTGTAGAATATTGTCCCATAATATTAAATAGGCAGTCGTCCATTGGTGTTATTAAGAGATTTTTATCGAAAAACCATTTGACCATCATTGAGTTGCCACTTTTGTTTTTAAAACACAAACTGTTTTGTCTATGCGCGCCTGTTTGTTTGCATGTGTGCTCTCATACATATTCATGTGTGGTTGTTGTGCATTTCATTCATCGTTTAATATGAATAGAAGACCGTTTTTATTCCGTTCTTGCTTGTTTGACTTTTTCTTTGTTTCAGAGTCGTTTCTGTTTGTAGGGCTATTTATTCTCATTCGGCATTTAAAATACTTTCAGTACACACACACATGCATGCATACATACATACATACAAATATATGGATGTATGTAAATATGTGCAAATTTATCATTTATTCAAAAAACGTCAGAACATCAGAAAAGCTAGTTTCACCGAAACCGAGTTTCAAACAGTTTCAATTTGCATAAAGACAACTCAATGTAGGAGTTTGCAAGCTTTTGCTATGAATTTTTTTTTTATAAAAGTAGCGTTCCACACACATTCAATTTTACGCGACTTATTGCAGGCAATTAAAAATTTTCTCTCCTTTTGTCTTGCTCAACCTGCTACATCTGAGGTAAAGAAATAAATATTTAAGAAAGTAAACTTATAATCGTTAAAGCAAGTTTACAAGAAGATTTACAACAGAATCTGATCAAGTAAATTTGAACCAATGCTTCCAAGTTTGAATGTTTCCAAGTTGATGACGTGTATAGTGGCATAGTAAATACTTATTCTACTCAACTGGTGTTGGAAATTAACTGTTCTTTTTCCCTCTCTTTACAATATTGTGATAAATTAACTGTGAACTTGACGAACACGACCGAAAATTCTCATTCATCCTGACAATGAAAAATTGTCCGGCCGACAATTAATTTATATGCCAACAAAAATTATCAGTTCACGCGATTGTCAGGTTATTGTATGGCAAAATTGCTAGATTTGATATTAAACATTATCTCTTAAGGCCGCTTCAAACGATAAGATTTGTCGTACGTAAAATGTGAGAGAAAATAAAATGAAATTCCATCCGTATGTCAAAAAAAGAGAGTAAAAATCGGACGGTTGTTTTCCGGCGTTTACACCATTGGTATGGATAACATCAAGTGAGATGAAAAAATTTTCATTTAATTTAACTACAGCTGTTTACTTGTTTTCCCCAGGGATGGAGTTCTTGTGCAATTGAATTTTTTTTTATAACCTTGAAAAATATTTTTATAACTTTCAAAATTTTTAGTGTACTTTAGGAAAATATACGTATATTTTTATAAAATTGTGCGGTCGTGGTCTAAAATGTACATTTTGATTTTATAAATGGTATAAATTTATGATAGCAGTTTTCCCTCCCTGGCTTTCTCACATTTGTTTACGTAAAAATGCTTCCCTCATCTAATGGTATGCTTTGGTTTTTGAAAAATTTTAAAAAATCAAGAGAGCCATACGACTGTCAAATTTTCTTCCGTATTTTCTCTCAAAATCTTATAGTTTCATTACATATTACGTTTAGACGATCCGACTTGTGCTCTTCTACACAAAAATTTGGCATGTCGTACGGCTTGTGGGGCAATGTAAATCACCCTTTAATATTTAAGAGCAGCGTTGCCAATAGAAATATTTATACGCCAATGGTGTTTTTTTTTTTTTGTACGGGGCACTAAAGTAAACACATCTGACAATAACAAATGACCGCACAATACCTGGCAATTACCCATTACACTGTGTTCACACGTTTCTTGTTTTACTGACATGATTGCTACTTTTATAGGCGAGAGTAACAAGGGGAAGGGTAACGATTACTCATGTACATGTACTGTCACTACGTTTTGCTTTCTCATTCTTAATTTGAATATACATACAAACTATATGTACATGTCGCCAACATGACATGAATTGTGTGAACACCATTGAAAGTTCAAAGAAGAAAAGGTGAGAATCTTGTCAATAAGACATGAATCATCTGAACACAGATTAAATGAAAATGGCCATTGTTCTCACGATTGTTAGATGGCTGCCAATATTATTGTTGTACAACACAATAATGACAATGTTTTTTGTGACAATGTTGCCAAATAAAAATTATAAGTTAACACGGTTGTTAAACATCTTATGAGAAATTTTCTTTTAACAATATTGTAATATATGACAATCGTGTGTACATAGCTACAGGCTATTAATAGATTTATGGTGTTTTCTTTTCTGACAAAAATGTTACATATATGCTACATTTCGTTACTATTTCTGTTCCATTCTAAAACATATGTAACATTAAAAAACGCTATTTCGTTCCTTTCTAAATATGTTGCACAAATAACTGGCAAAATATGCAACATATTTGACCCTCTACTCTCAAGTCGGGGTGATATACTAACCTTTTTTAAAATAAATAAATCCCCCATTACCAGTCGTAAACAGACCTCAACTTTTTTATATTCATGCAGTTGTGTGGCCTGCTGTTGTCTATGTGTTTAACGCCACCCAAAACACAAAACCTATAACAAGAGAACACATTTATCCACATATGTATATGTCTTTGAATCTTTAAAAAGAAAACGCACAAATGAGTGAAATATAAGAAAAAAATTTAAAATTTGTAACGAAGAAAAGTTAAGAAGAGAATTAAATATAATATCATTGAGAATTGCGAATTAGAGAATTATTATTCATGATTATGAAATTCAATTGACTATAAAACCTGTCATAGTTCTTCTGCCTCTAGAACTATCTTCGTCTCCTTCTCTCTCTCTCTCTGTGTTTCGCTCAAGGAAAATTCTTAATAAAAGTTGACGCGTGTGAAGTCGAATAAAGTTAAAAGGCACAGTGACAACTTATTATGCAAAATCCGAACTCTTGAGTTGACACATTATTTATGGGAATGAGCGATATGTAAGAGTACATGCGAGCGTTTAAATATGCAAAATGCTTATGGGCGCATTCATTGCAGATATTGAAGAATAATGAAAAGAACAATAGATTCAGTCAGAGAACACAGTCAATTTTCAATTCCAATATCCTGCGGTTGATGACAACATTTTTAACAACAGAAGGAAGTGCGCACGTAAAATGAATCGCATTTCTTTGACTTATGACATTGTTTGAGCAAGTGAGCGCTTGCTGTGTACATATTCGAAATAATTTCGGGCGCAAAGCAAAGAACGACATCAATTTTCAATTCCCATGTCCTGCGGTTGACAACATTTTCGTGGGGCCAACGATTGAGCAGAGCATGGATGTATGTATGTATGTATGTATGTCCAGCGAAGCTTATTTTGTGTGTTACAAAACGTCAGGGCCAAATAAACGCGCCAATTCAAACTGCAGCTAAATAATATTATTAAGTAACATATCTGTTGCCATAAAATATCTCACTTATTTCTGAAAAGCTTTATTTCTTTGTCACAAAAAAATAGATGATACTACGCCCCCCACACGCCCTAATAAATACATACGTTTATGTGAATTTAAATGAGGCCTCATGTTCGCAGTCCTCATTGTTAATGCTAGCAAATGCACACACACACACACACACACAAACACACATACACACGCACGAGTAAATTGTCATTTTATTTCATGACTATTTTACATCGTTCATTGTGTATTACTGGCCATTGTCATCGTTAGCGAACAAAACAAAAAAATAAATGTCAGAAAAGTCAAACACAAACACAAATGCATCACTGTGCAAATATGGCTGGCTCAGTGAATGTATGCAAAATTTTAAAAAGACCAAAACAACAACAACAACAAAAATAAAATATGAAATTGGTTACCAATGTAATGTTTTCAGCCCGAATGCACAAAAACAATTTTGATGACCTGCTTTCATAACAGTTAGATGCCTCTGTGTTCCATAGCCGGTGGCATAATCTTCACTGCCGCTGGCTGGTTACATTGTTGTATTAATTTTTTCCTTTTGTTATTGTCTTCCAAAAACGTTTATGTATGCAGGTTTGTGTGCATCTATTCGTATATTGATTTCAATGAATTTAACATTCAAAAGTAAAATAATTTTTTTTTGATTGTTTGTGTGTGTGTGTCTGTGTGTGTGTGTGTGTGTGTGTGTGTGTGTGTGTGTGTGTGTGTGCCACTTTCTGTGTAGAAAATCAGTAACTATTTTTTTTAGTACTGGTAGTGATTCTGTTCAGGGTTTGCAAACCCAGAAAATTTGAATATTTTACACTTCTTTTCCGGACTACTGGTATGAGAAGAACACAGTTAATAATGCGCCCAAGACTTCCAAATTGAAAGTCAAAAAAAAAGCTAGGGTGTGTTAAAAATGTTTTTACAACGGAACTTTAAGTAATAGATTCGATGACAATCAGCTGTTATGCATTACTTTTACGATTAACTGTGAATACAATGTAAAACAGCAAGAAATAGCAGTAAAAACAATTAAGTTGACAATATACTCAGTACATTGTCGTAGTTGTGAGCAATATAAAGGGTATTCTTTTCATTTTTAAGTTAGGTTAGGTTAGGTTGGGCAGGTCGCTGGAGAAAATAAAAAGCCCTTCACACTTGGGTTCAATTCCCAATAGTTCCCTTGTGATACCCGTGAAGTAGAAGAGAAGGGGAATAGAATAGAATAGAATGGAATAGAAAAGAATAGAATTGAATGGAATGGAATAGAATGGAATAGAATAAAATAGAATAGAATGGAATAGAATAGAATGGAATAGAGTAGAATAGAATAAAATAGAATATAATAAAATAGAATAGAATGGAATAGAATAGAATAGAGTAGGTCAGGAAGAAATTCATCACTAGAAGCGGATTTGCCAAATGGGAAGAGTCCAGTAGAAAGCGAAGAAACCGACGGTCCGACAAATGCGGCGGTGCTAACGTAAAAACCAACCGCTGCTGCCATTAAAAAATACGCTCAGCTCCCGACACCTCCAATAGCCTGCCGAACGATGCAGCACCTTGTACGTGGAGGCGCAGGTCCCCGGCTGCAGAGCACTCTGATAATTACATCTACAGCAGAAGTCGTCGTATGGCAGATCCATGCACCTGCCATGATTCTTAATAGGGGAATGACCAGTCATCGTGGCGGTAAGACTGTGCAGCCGCAGCCTCGAAAACACCAGCAGCAGCCCAAACCTCCTGACATAATTCTTAAATAGGAATTAAGGCATTTACACGCCTGACAACAATGGTACGTACCATTGTGTTTTAACATTCATTTTGATGTGGATGTTCTGTTGGCCAACTTGTTTCTCAAGATTTCACCAGTGCCAGTATTAACGACTCTGTAATTTCAAACGAAAGCAATTCATTTCTCAGATTACAGAGATGCACAACATCTGGGTTATATAATAATTGAAAACCTCTAAATTTTGCATCATATCTTTACAACACACTTTCTCTATCTCAGAAGCAGTGTAGCACTTTTCTTTTGGTAGAAAACCCCTACACTGATTTTTATGGAAGAAACTAAGCCAGACATAAAGATAAATTTCGCATTTGTGTGTTCTTAAAAAAAGATAATGCTGCCAGCAGCATTTTTCTTTGTCATTTTAATTTTAAACGCATATTTTTAAATGATTGTTTGTGTGTCTTTTAGAAACCATATTGCCAGCAATCAGTGGCCATTACATACATTCTTATCTCAACTATTTCTGAGTTAAGAATTTGAAATGTGAAGAATAGTTTGTTCATAATTACAGTGCATGTCACATTTATTGGACACAGTTCAGGCATTAATTTCTATAATAAATTTTGTTAGAAAATCAACTTGGTTTATAGAAATAGTATAATCTTGTGGTCAAGTTAGGTTATGGGAAATCTTTAATAAAAACTATTCAAATGCAGTTGATGTGTGTGAACCTGCTTCTAACGATTTTGACGATAATTTTTGATAAAAAATCCAAAAATTATTATTTTTTTAAATTTCATTGTTCAAATCGAATCTTCTACTACACAGGCCGGATTTTAAATTTCTTATCTGCTTTTAGTTTCAGTAGTGGTGAATTGTATTTTTATCATTCTTAATTTAAATGAAATTGTATTGTAATGCTGCTTAACAAAACAGAGTAATAAAAGTAAAAGTCACTCGTTGTAGGGATACAGCTGGCCAAGGCTGGAGATCGTGTGCCGTATTAGGACTGCGATCGATCGCTCGGGGTCGCAGAGGCTCTTCGGTATTGCGCATGCCAAAATCAGCATGTGTAGAGGTCATCTCCTAAGTGCTGGTCCAACATAAAAAAAAAAAACAAAATTGTTTTCAAGAATTTATTTGCTATAATTTTTTTACTTTCTGAGCGCCTGCCTGGTAGCAAAAACTTTTAGAAATGTTGTGGCCTAATTGCCTGCTTTAAAGCTGGCAATATTCACAAATTCAAAGTCTCCATGGAAAAAGTTGTAAATTTAAATTTGTTCAGCGTTTAACAGTTATTACATGCATTGTTAGAAATTGGCCAGGCTGTGAGAATTGTCCTCTTAATCCATGCACATACATACATGCATATGCTGCATGCATATACATATTTGTCGGTTATGTACATACATATACTTACTTGTACATACTTGCTTAGTTTGTGTGAAATTAGACCCAATAAGCAGGCACAAATGCCTCACACACACAAACATTAAATATTATTACTTTTGGATGGCTTGCAAGTTAATGGAAATGCATATTTTATAAATTTATATCTACGGCATTAAATATGACTTTATTTGGAATGAGTCCAAGTGGCAGACATAAGCAAATATTACTTCAAGAAAATAAACGAGATAAGACAATGATAGTTGAATAATAATAATAGAAATCCTCTATACTCAGACAGACTGGGAACAATATCGGCTTAATATTTGCTATACATATACATACATATGTATGAATAAAGAAAACCTAATACTTAATGCTTAATTTTATTGTTTTATTAAATGAAAAGACAAGCAGAATGGAATGGACGAGCCATATGTACAGCGCAATCCAATTTACTTGCGTTCCAATTAAAATGCAATAAACAGTAGAGAACAAATAGCATACGAAAATTATTGATAAATTCGTCTTAATTTCAAATAACAATATGATATTCTTAATAACAATAATTTTTTTCCTTTGATATTCTACTCATTAAAGGCTGTCAAGAGCATACAAAAAACACGAATTTAGTTAAGAATGCATTTGTGAAGAGTTTGTATGGTTTTTCTCCTGGATCAGTGCTTCGCAGTATAAAAATAAATTTTGGGTGCGACCATAGAAGTTGTAGTATTTGTGGATATTCCCCATAAGAACGGTTTGGTTACGAGCGGTACTATTTACATTTCGAGAGCTGGCAACACTAAAGTCAATAGCTAAAATCTGGCAACACCATACTAAAGTTTGCAATTTTTTTAGCATAAACGTACTCACAACTGCTATTTGTTTTGTTTTTATACCGCCGTTATAGAGAATTCAATCGTTGTCGTAGTTTGGACGCTGTCGAATTCCGTGAAGGTAGTCCAAAATCGTATTCCCTGACGAAGAAGCGTTTGACCACAGTGGCGACATCGCTCAGAGAAGTCAGAAGCTCATAAAATACAATATTTCTTAAAAATATGATTAACTCTATGAATTTATCTTCTCATGCACCCCTAGAGGATAGTTTGTATAAGGTGGGCCAAAAGTCACGCCTGCTTGTAAAAATTTAATAACTCTTTTCTTTATTATTATTTTTTTTTTCAAATATAATTTTAGCTTTGTAAGATCTAAATTTTAATTATGAAAACTAATATCAGAGTGATGACTACCATTTTCATCGATGTACAATTGGGCTCTTAAACAGGCGTTTCGCATAACTGCACGCAAAGTTTCAGGCTCTATGGCCCTGATCTCAGCTTCAATGTTGTGCTTTAGCTGCTCTATAGTTTGGGACTTGTTAACATACACTCATTCTTTGAGATAATCCCATAGAAAATAATCAGGGGCAGTTAAGTCTGGTGAACGTGCTGGCCAATTGAATTCTGAATTTCTTGTGTTCCGCAAATTCGTCTTTGATGGCAGTCAACTGGTAAAAGTTGTTGGGCCAATTGGAGCTTTTATGGATGCATCTGTAAATGACGTGAGAAAATGCATCGAAGTGATGTTCTAGAGGTGCCCAGTTGTCCAGAACGTCTTCGCTTTGAATTTTCTGGATATTTTTCAGCACTGTCCCGCACACGATCAATGTGTTCACTTGATTCTGTATTATTCTCGGTCTTCCTGATCGTGGCAAGTCTGACACTGCACCTTGTTGTCGGAACTGTGCAATTAAACGATTAATTGCGGTTTGATTAGGTGCATTTGTGGTGTAAGAAAAGTAAAATTATACCACTTTGGTTTGTTCCTCGGTCGTTAAATTTTGCATGGTGGTGTAACACGGTTCGATGAATAAAATCTAAAAAAAAAAAAAAAAAAAAAAAAAGTAATAATAAACAAAAAAGTTATTAAATTTTTACACGCGGGCTTGACTTTTGAACCACCCTGTTTATAGTGGGGTATGCCTAGATGGCTCCATTTTTCCAGAATGACCAATTCTTCAAAATTCCCGCAAATTTACTATCGCTGTTAAGTGTTTAACAGTGCTCTGTTAACTTGAAAAAGAGCTATGTTAAAAGAAATGGTTTGTGTCTTGGGAGTTAAATATATATTTATCTTCACACATATAAAATAAAACACTCAGTTTTTTTATTATAATCCTCAATGTAAATGGTCGCACGAATATTTTCACTCGTCTTCTATGAACAGGCAGTAAAAGTTTGCTTTCCAAATGTTAGCCCGTCTAAACTCGGACAAATGCAATTACAAATCACAGTTGCAGTGAAGCAAACCGCATTATTAGTTGGTCTTGGAACCACAAACCTCCTTCAGCTTATCAACGCCTACCACCGTGGCCGTAAACTGTATTTTTGTTAATCCAAATTTGCAAAGATATTAAAATAATTTTAAATGAAAAATTTTCTGTACCAGGGATTCCAAATACAACAAAAACAATTTAACCATGCTGGTGCACACACTGATGATATTGTGAATATTTTTCTGCCAAAATTGCTTTGTGTGCAATTTACCTCAAAAAAAGTTATTGAATACATTTGCAGATGCATTTGCAGAGATACTCGCAGTTTTAATGCCACAATTCTGCATATTTTTCAGTTGTTACTGTCAGCATATTTTTTGTTAACTTATGATGATGACATCTATTGGCATGAATAGCAGTTTCAAAGAAAACCAAAGCATTTAAAATTAATTTAATGATAATTTGTGTGTAAAAGCAATATCTTTTTCATCGCTAAATTAAACCATGGCTGATATAAAACATAAGAATCTGCATAGTGTGTTTTATATGAAACGTTTTGTTTAGTTTTATTTGCAGTTGGAAGAGTAGCCGAATTTTTTTCTGTTGCAATAAAAAAAAAAACTATCAGGTATTTGATGAAAATCGTTTTCGGCGTTAAAACGTTTTGAAATCGACAAATAGTGTGCTGAATTTGTATGTGACGATTTAATTTTACTTGAACAAAATGTAAGGAAATATATAAAAAAAAAAGTAAAAAAATAAATAAAAAATGATTATAAATCCGTTCTTATTTAAACGAAAATATTCAACAAATCTATTTAAATAAATACTAGTTAATATCGAAGTGAAAATTAAAAATTTAAATACCCACATTTCATCTGGCAAATTTAAGGGATTCGATTTATCTCTTAAACGTTTTCTTAGAATATTTTCGCTATTCATCGTATTATTTCCTTCCAAGAGAATTAGCGCAACCGCAGCAAAAAAAGGCATTTTATAAATAAAAATTATAAAAAAAAAATGTTGATACAAATTTTATTTTATTATTTTGTTTAAATATTTTACAAACGTCACTCACATACACAAATGTTTACATATTTTACAGTTGTATTATTAGATTTTATACAGTTGTATTTAGAGCAGATATGTGGAAACGAAACAAATATGGAATATGAAATCAATCGAAATTCATCACACTACTATCCAATTTCGAAAGACGATTTACTTTTCAAATCGATCGATTTCCATCACATACCTGAATATTTTGCATCTAGCTGGGAACACAATGGGAACGAACGACGAATTTCGTCTACCACAACGAATTGGGTGGTCAAAGTTCGTTGTGTATTTACAGTATGGTGCAAAATTACGACGACAAAATTACAGCTGGCTTAATCACCAAAAGTTGTTAGCTCTCAGTGTTACCGTATAATAAAAAATGTATTTGAAACTTCTAATTTTAAATTCTAAGAAAGTTTTCAGAAGAAACCAGTAGTGCGATTCACTGATAAATTTTAACGACAATTGTTTGGTTAAAAATAGTTAACACCAAAATAAACGATTTTAATATTCACTAACATTTTTTAACCATTTGTGTTATCGTTAAAGATAACACTTTAACAGCTGTGTCGTTAACTAAACCACAATACTTTTTCGGTTGTTTATTTTAACACAAATCTGAAACACACACACACACACACACATCCATACATACCATTGAAGTATATGTTTGTTTATTATTTATTTCCAAAAATTTCGACTTTGTGGAAAAAATATAAAAGAATAAATATTTTGTTACTTAAATTTTGCAAATATAATAAAGAAATAAACAATAAATAATCACCCTTATCATGAATAATATTTCCCTCGTAATTATTTCCCTTTTCACGTATTTGCAATCATCAATCAATTTCCCCCTATCGTGAACGATTTTTCTCACGCGAGTTTTTTTACTTTTCACTTTAATTTATTCAATTGATTTTTGCTGGGGAATTATATGCAAAATGTAAGTAAATTCTTCTTTCATTTATATATTTTGATAAATATTTTTTTTTATATCAATGTCAGCTATTATAGTAGAAACATACATACATGGATTAACGTAAACTGCATCATAGTTCCAAGCCTAAACATTTTATTTAATTTGTTGGAGTACGCTATTTGTATTTATTTTATTTTTAAACTCCATAATTTTCACGCTTTCGTTTAATTTTTGAATTCAGTTACTTTTATTGTTCAAATGCAATACCAATAATGCGGGTGACTATTTAACTTAAAAACACAACTTAAGACTTAAACGCACGAATTTTTATTTCCGCATTAAATTTAAATTGGTTGTCTTTTTAATTAATTTGTATGTTTTTGGAATCTTCTTCACTTTTCTGCATTCACAGAGAATGAGAACGTGAAAAAAATTCCACCTGAATTTCATGATACCAATTTTCACCTCGAGGGGAATGAAAATTTTACGTGAATAAAAATTTCACTTTTATTCTTGATAGGGGTGAATATAAAATGATAAATATAGGCTTGTTCTGCAAATCACGAACCGTTTTGAAACCACTCCGACGATTTGAAGCTGTTCTGTAAATCACGCGATTTTACATTTTTCGGCGAGAAAACAGCTGATGTTTTATATTTTTGCATTGTGAATTAAAATATTAAATGAAATAAAGAATATAAAAATGCCAGGAGCTACTTTATTGTCAATAATTGCTTTAAGAAAGCATCATTTAAAAAAAGAGCGTGAAGCTTTATAAACCATACATTTTTTATTAGCACAACAAAATACCTGCATTCACATTAATGGATAATTGCAAAGTTGCCAGTGTTTTCATTAACGAAATTTACTTAAATTTTTCATTTAATTATTTTATAAATTTGCACAAAAATGATTTAATTATTGACCATATTGATTTTTTGTACAACAATATATAAAATTTGTCTTAAATAAATAACATGATGGTAAAATATCTATATATTTACATGACTTATAAAGACTGTGTGACTTTGGCAACCTCAAAAACATGTTCGAAAAAATTAACCAGCAACAATTAACAATTGTTTACAAAAAAAAAAGCAGTGTTCTTACAAATTTGCTCATAGTTAAGTTTTCATATGTAGCAAAATAAATAGAAAACAAATCACATGAAATATATTGTAGCATTTTTATTAAATTATAATCGAAAAAATAAGCAAGTGTTTTCAAATCGTCAGTAATTTAGCTGACGATTTCAAATCACGAGATTATTAAAATTTTTGTGTGCAGAACACCATTTCCGTGATTTCAAATCACTTTGACAAAAAGTGGTTTGCAGAACAGGCCTGATATTATGTTTTTTTTCGTGTTAAATACGAAGCATTTGTTGGTTTTTTTTTATATATATTTCTCTTTGTTCGTTTCTTATATTTTCACAGAGATGTCACTTGATTTAAAAGTTTTAACTAATAACGTTAACACCCAGTTACTGAATTGCACAATCGTTACTGCAAACAGTTAAACAGTCTTTAAACTTTAACTGAGAACGAATCGTTAAAAGTTACTGTATCGCACTACTGAGATCTAAAATTCAATTCGCAAATTCATATAAAGAATATGTGTAAAAAGTACGATGAATTTGTCAACTTTTGAACCATGTTAAGAAATTAAGTGCTATTTTACTAAAAAAAAAATTATTTTTTCTTAAGAATATTGAAATTTTTGGACGATGTTATAGGGTTTTTTAATACAGCCATACAGTTTATAGAATAATGGAAGCAGAAAGATTTTATGTCGATTTGCGCGGGATAATACAGAGTGGACCCAAAGCAGCGAAGGTGTTTAAATTCCTTATAACTTTTTTAGTGTAATTTTTTTTTTGTTTTCACTATTTTGTAAAGAAGACTTGGAGAATTTAAAATGCAACAGTACACAAATGAACAACGTGTCGAATTCGTTAAACTTTATTTCAAAAGAAAATCATGATTTTATTCACAAATTTAATTATGAGCGACGAAGTCCATTTCCAATTGAATGGGTTCATTAATAGGCAAAAATGGGCACGGATAATCGAAGAGTAGTTCAACAGCGAGAATTACACACCGTTTTGTGGGGTGTTACGTCGGAAAGAATAATTGGCCCATATCTTTTTGAAAGAGAACACGGTGTCGCCGTTTCCATCAATAGTGTTAGATATCGGACAATGTTGGAACATTTTTTAAAACCATTCGCAAGTATGGTTCCAACAGAATGGAGCCATAGCGCACACTGCGAGGCACACAATGGCTCTTTGGACTTCAGCCCCTGCAGTAATTTTTGTGCCGTCGTATATAACAAAAGTTCCGCTGGAATGTTCTTAAAAAAAGTTGCTAAAAATTTGTAAAACGTATCTGGCAAAATTCAACACAGTATTTAAATTCAAAATAGAAACGTAATTATTTGCAGGGGTTTGTTTGTCTTAAATTGAAATGGTCTATGTACATAATATTTTTGTATATTAATAGATGACCGTCCCGGCTTCTCACGGAATCTGTTTACTAATGAGACAAAAAATAAGTTTTGCTGTTTTTAGCTGACCCGGCAAACGTTGTTTTCGCATGTATATTATTTCTAGGAAACATTTTTTTAGTTCAATAAAAATAACTATCTACTATAAGTGTGCGGGAGGGATTTACTTATAATCGAAAGCATTGTAGACAATGAAAGTATGCTTTATTTAGGTTAATAAATTAATCTTTAACAAAGTAACAAATATATCTTAAATTACAATTCTCGATAGCTATCTAAACATTAAAAATAATTATTAATATTTTTACTATCAACTGTATAGTGAGTAAGACAGGAGAGCGGCTTCCTTCTCAGCCTTTTAGGGTCCGTCGCCACATTGGATTTAGGTTGATAATAAACTTTTCAAAATGTCCTCATCATAGCCTTTCATTTGATACCCATATTGCAAAAAAAGAAAAAGTAGGTAAAAAAATAGTAGGAGTAAAGTGGGCGTGGTTAATTTTAGGGGGATGAAAAGCAGTTGTTGTCCGATTCTCAGACCTACCCAATATGCACACAAAATTTCATGAGAATCGTTCAAGCCGTTTCGGAGAAGTTTAACTACAAATACCGCGACACGAGAATTTTATATATTAAATTTCTTTCAAATTTATGACTAGTATAAAAGCAATTGAAGACTTATTTTTATAAAGTGAAAGATGTTCTGGTATTTCTTTCTATTTTTGAACTTTTTAACGTGGTAACGCTGGCTATGAGTTGATATCCGTCAACAAAGTACTCATTGTGCCAATCTCTTCCGTCGGTACGTTAATGTCATTTGAAAAAGTCAAAAAGTTTTAAGCAGCGTTTAAAAACTTCCGATATGTGGAGTTGCTTTGTCTACTACTTTTGCTACTGCTACTTAAAATATAAGGAGTCGAAGTCAAAGAAAATTAAAAAAACGAAAAGTTCAAACAGTTGTAGTTGAAGTATAATACAAAAACAAGAAGTCGCATGAAGTCGTAGTTTTTGTACTACAGAAGTTGACATGTTCGATCATTCTTATGTTTGACTGACTACAACTTTTGATAAATTCCGAAGTTAAAGCATTGTGTGTTTCTTCTACAACTTCTTCAAAAGTTATACGCAAAAGAAAAATAAGAATAATTGAAATTAATAAAAATCAGTTATTTAGATCATATATTGGACTGGTAACCGAAGATTGCATTTCTTTCAACATTTTAAAGCCCCTAATAGAGTCTACAACAACTACGACTTCTTGAATTTTTCGTTTTTTGGTTGTACTTCAACTACAACAGTTTGAACTTTACGTTTTTTTATTTTTCTTAGACTTCGACTCTTCGTATTTTAAGAAGCATTAACTTAAACAACAGATTGTGTTTGTGTAGTGACAAAAAGAGAAGTCGAAAAAATAGAAAAAACTTAGGACTTCTGCTACATTGACTGCAGTTTTTTAAACGCTGGTCTTAAGGCCGTCTCGCATACTTGCCCTATTGCATAGATGGCAATTTTAGATGGTTTCATGAGAACCCTTGATTTATTGTAAAATTCAATATTTATTTGTTGGTCTTTAATGAAGAACCGCATTAAATTTAATTTTTAAGAACATCATTACATCAATGCATATTTGAGTTAAGAGTCGTAAGACTCTCATGCAGAAATCAATTTTAGCTGCACTTTAGCTTAACGTCATGAAACCTTCGTTTTCATGTATTTCTTATGAGTCATTTATTTTCTACATTTGAACATTAACGTTTTATTTTTGACAGCATAAAATTATCTGCGTTGAAAAATCTACGTTATGTGGTGGCTGCTCAACATTAAATAATTGTGTACTCGTATGTGCGCAGGCACATAAAGTCGATTAAGAATAACAGCATTTTTTCATTTACCAGCACCACATTTGGTCAAAACTAATAAAATGTAATAAAAGTAAAACTGAAATTAATAATTTACGACACCTAAAAGCTTCTTCACATAGTGTTTGGACAATCATGCGTTTGCATGTTTGTGTTTGAGCTGGTGAAAGCGGAAAATTAAATTTCCCCTTAATTTTCGATAAAAGTGTGCGATTGGAAAAACCAGCCGCTACCGACCAACATTCAATCCATTAAAGCAAATGACGGCCATAAATAATAATTTATTCTACCTGCCAGATAAAATAGTCGCTTAAATAAACTAAACAAGCGAACAACCAAACAAACGAACAAACGAACGAACGAACAAACAAGCAACAAAAGAACATTCAATCATATCAAACATTTATTTTGAACAAATTCCATTAGCCACACAAGCACACACACACACACACACACAAATCCATATACACACTCAAATGAAAACTTAATCGCAGTTATTTTCCAAAACCAACCAACCAACCGTACATACGTTCATACAAAATTACAAATGCTAATAATCACAAAGGCCTTAATAGCCGTTTTTACAGGGCTCAGTTATACAAACACACATACACGTACACCCACACAAATGCAAAAAAAAAAAAGTATGTATGTATGTGCGATATTATCATTTTTTTTTTTTAAATTGTCAGTACGTATTGACGCTGGTGTGACTACCAAAGGAACATGGAATTAACGTGCCACAAGGAAGGGAACTGCAGGCAGGATATAATTAATACGCACTAAAATAATTATTATTCCGAATGCTTTTTTTTTTTTGTTTTGTTTGTGGGTGTGTTTATTACGGAGTGGCATGTAACAGTCAAAGTTCAAGTCTCTAATAACAGTGAAAAAAAGCCATAAACTCCAAAATACTATACTCAAAGATATTAATGGTGATAGGCTGTCCCGGAAAATAGCCGGCATATAATTTGGAATTTACAGATGCCTTAAGTATATATTGAGGTCTACCGCTATCGTAATCGTCAAATGATCTCAAAGCATGTGTAATAGTCTGGACGACAGCTGATGATGATTAGAGTCATATAGAAAAGCATTTTCAAACAATAATACTCTTCAGTTACTATCAGCAGTGGAAAAAATAAAATTGAGATTCAATTAAAAAATGCAAAGATATAATTAAAATAATAATTCGATTTCACGAAAATTGTAGAATCAATTGATAGATTCAATTGAAAAAATTTCACTTTTTTTTCGTTTCATTTGACAATATTATAATATTTCAATTAAAACAATTAAAATAAACGTGGATTCTATTAAATTTTTAATTAAGAAAATAAAATTTACTGAACAAAGACTTAATTGGAAAAAATTTAACCATTTTTTTTTTCTGTGTGTGATGGTTTTTCGTGTAGCTTCACATTTCAAGTGCTGTATAGCTTTCTTTTGTTTATTGTCCGCCCAAGATGATGGCTATGGCTGTAGTAGTTAGCACGTTGACCGCACAACCAAAAAGTCCTGGCTCCGAGCCCAGTTTTGGACTAAAATTATAAAAATATTTTTGCATTTTTTCTTCCGTGCATTAGTTGTCGGAATGTTCCAGTGGCGAAGGCATAGTCATTGGTCACTGTATAGTACAGGCTTGAGCCGATAACAATCCACAGTCACATCTTCGTCGATTTTATATAGCATCAGGGAAGTAAAATAATTACTAAAAAGGCTACTAAAACACATAAATTTTTTATGTACCTATATTTATTTTTTGTAATCTTATTTTTGTGATTAATGCTTTTAAAAATTATTCTTATTAGGTGCGTACATTTATTTTTTTAACAAATAATGCTTTTTAGAGCAGGTATATAAAAATCTCTTTTATGGGGATGTGTGGGACATTCCCTTATAACTGTTATCGATAATAAAGAATTTTTCAAATTTATAATTATAGGCAGGTATTCACATTGTGAAGTGTTAAAAGTGATGTGAATAACAGTTGAAATCAATAATTCAAAATACATAAAAGTTTATGACGATATAAGTGTATAGGAAAAATGTGCAAAAATAGAAGAAAAGTGAAAATTTAAAAAAATCGTCAAAAATAATGGCGCAAACTTGCGCACACTATTTTTTGTTTCTAAAATTAGAGATTCCAAATTTTATTGTGGTATTAAACATAATGCTATAAACACAACTGGGACGAACGACGAATTTTTCGTAACGAATATTCGTCGTTGTAAATAAAACACAAAATTGTGTAAATGAAAATACACACAATATGTACGTTGGACGAAATACGTCGTGCACAACGAACTTTGCGATAGGTTTATTTCTATTTCTTACGCCGACGAATGACGAATAAATTGGTGCAGAGTGGCCGTTTTCCTTTTACATTTTTTAGTGTATAGTAAATAAATTAACTTTTTGCTTTAAGAATTGTTTTCTTTTTCATTTACAGGACATAAATTCAATAACCACTTTTTTAATTATATACAGTATTGTTTTAATTCGTTTTTGTCATTATTTTATCTTCTCATATCCATGTTTTTTTTTTGTTGAAATATGGTCACCCGCTAAATGTAAACAACAATGTATTAGAAAATTCATTAATTAATGAAAATTGGTGGAATTTGATTGAAATAAAAGTTTCTACCATCATGAACATGATGTTTATAATTTTAATAAGGGGCTCAAAACGTAAAATGTTTTTGTTCATGTTTTAACAATTTTTATTTATTTCTGTATCTAAATAACATATAATTTTAAATGACATTAACAGCTGTTATTTTCGCTCTAATTGTGTCTTATTCGACGAATTTACGCAACGAATTCTTGATGATAAGTTCGTCGTGCTGTGCGAAGTTCGTCATTCGTCACAATTGTGTTTATACCATAACTCGTAGATATGCTAACCTCACTTTTAAAAACCAGTTCTTTTTTTTTTTTTTTTTTGCAAAAGAAGTGTATAATTTTTTTTATTTTTTTAAACGAATTTTTTCAACATGAATATTCAACATATTTTTAATTTTTTTTTTAATAGCTTTTGATCAAACCTTTCAGCGAAAAAAAAATCAATGTTAAACCTTTATTCGTTTAGCCGCAAAAAAAAATATCATATAAACATCTAGAAACCGAAAAAAACATTTAAATCTCATATAATTTTCTTCACTACCCTAGCAGGGTCTCAGAGCTACAAATCGCAACTAAAAGTCTTCAAAATTTACAATATAATGTAAAATATTGTTGTGTATCGAGATGCGTACTTAGTTCTTAAGATTTCTTTAAATTCAGTTTTGCCTTTTTTGGGTGAAATACTCCTCTGTGCGCTGATTTAAATTAGAAGTGATACACTAAGAGCCTATTTCACCAATTCTATTTAAATATCAATTCATATTTAAATGTCGATTTTCATTTTCATCTAGAATATTTAAATACTGTTTAAGTAGGCAGCACTCTGCATTTAAATATTGATTTTGCAACAGCATGAAACAACATGAAATAGCTTTAAAATAGCTTTTAAACAGCTTTTTTTAAACATACTTTAAATAAAGATCATTAATTAAATTAAATTGTGTTTAAATATGTTTGGTGAAAGATACCCTTAATAATGTTTAGTTGCTCACAGCAGTCATATTATTATTTTAAAACATACGGCTTTATGACACTTTGTGAAGTTGTCATATAGAAATATTATTTTGCTACTTTAATAGACATACACAAACTTACATAATGGATACAACATATACTCGTACTAAATACATACCAACCTAATTATAAATGCACACACGCATACGTACAAAACTTACATACACATGTACGTCTGTATGTCCTATAGAAATTTATTTTTCATGATAAAATGTAATTTTTTTTTTTCCAAAATTTGAAAATTGAGTTAAACAGTTCAACTACTGAACTTTTTTTATACGTTGCTCAATAAAACTGTATTCCAATGTTGATTTTGAATGTCTTTTCTAGCCAAAAGTAGCATGTCATGATAAAACTTGAAAAAAAATTAACAAAAAAAAAGTAAAAATAATAAAAAGTTTTCGGGTGAAATATTTCTTCAAATGTCGTGGGGGAGCATGAGGGAGTTTAAAGATAATTTAAGTCAAAATTTCAAAAAGTTAAATGGAAAAAAACAACAAAATCGTTCCAGTTACTAACAGTCAACATACGAGTATTAAAATGTTGATTTTTTCGGAAAAGATTTATGGTACACGAAAATAGAACTGATTGAAAATGTGTATCTGCGGGGCAATATTGAAATCAAATGGCTGAAATCGTCGCAATTACTTTTGTAAGTCAGTTTAATATGAGCAATGTCTTATTATTATAATAAATCGTTTGTAAAAAAACGTAGCAAAATATATAGTAATTTGTCGCTTATTTGCGACTTGACAGTAACCGTTGCCATATCCATTATATTTGTTTCTGTCATCGGTTAGTGCTGCCACAGGCACAAACAGCTGTTGTATTTTGTTTATTATTTCAAAGGAGAGAAAATATAATACTGCTTATGAATCAGCTGTTTACCATTATGGCAGCAAACTAAAATCTAATTTGTATTTATAGACATGGTTATGACCAAAGTAAATTTATTAAAGTGTGCTTTTTTTAAGTTACACTAGTTTAAATTATAACAAAACAAAGAAATATATTTTTAACATCACTGAAATGGATTTCATTGGTTGGAAAAACTGTGTAGCTATAATGTTAACAACGGAAGGTTTTAGTGGCGAAGGCAAAGTCACTGGTCACTGAACAGTATCGGCTTCAGCTGATACCAATCCACAGGCATATCAGAACGCCCTCCTGCCTCGGTAGTGTTTAGCATCAGCGAAGTAAAATAATGAAACACAGCTGCAAAATTTAAGGAATCTACTTGATATAAGAGGCGCTGCACAATGCACCGCATGTGTGGGGGTCATCTCCTGAGTGCTGGTCCAATATGAAAAAAAAAGAACGTACAAAAACAGAGCTGTACGACATTGTAGCTTTTTTCTGTCTATCCCTTCTCTCACCTGTCATATCTCTCAGCGCAATGCATAGCATGTGTAGGGGTCAATCCCTGAGTGCTGGTGCAGGGATTAAAAAGAACAATATGATTTCGGACATATGGCGGCCACAGCTAACGCGTGCCAGACGCAAACTACAAAATTTTCGCAGCATTTGCGACGGTATTTCGTGAATAAATCTTCGAATGTTTATTTCCGGGTGTTCTATTGTCTCTGGTTTATCGACGTACACAAGTAACTTAACATAATCTCAAAGCAAATAATGCACCCCTTTGGACGATCACACGATCTTGGTGGCCAATTAATTGAATCATTACCTGAAATTATTCCTTAATGAAGCATGTGCTTCCGTCCTGTTGCAACCACATGGTCCGCAAGATTAATGCCATTTAATTGAGGTACTAAAAAATTTCTAGCCATATCCCAATACTATTACCATCACCATAACATTAACATTAACATTCTGACCATTGTCGTTTTTGAAGACATATACACCAAACTGTAATTTTCTGTGTTGATGCAATGGTATTTCCATAAAAGCCTGTGAATTATCCTCACAATTCTGCTTACTTACGTACTCATTCAACCAAAAATGGGCTTCATCGGAGAACAAAATTTTGAATGGAATTTCAATATCAAATTTGTCGAACGGAGCCATTATTTTGATAAAAAAAAATACTTCAGGAATTTTTCAAGCCTTGCTTTGGTGTAAGTTTATCCTTAATCAAATGTCAACAAAACACAACTATCAGCTGTAAAATTGGTTGTCAAATAAAGAAGTGTTGCTAACTGAACGTTGTCCACCTCCACATATGATTGAATATTATTTATCTCCGAACTGTCAAAAGTTGTTTACATTTTTCGTACACCATTTCGTGTTTTGTTTTGTTGTAATTTCAAAGATTTAGTAACTGATAAATTTTACTTACGTTTTTAAATAACAGAAATATTTTAACATATTTAATTTATATTTTTATTTTATTATTTATCTATGTTTGTTATGTTATGTTAGCTGGTCTATAAGCAGCATTTCATTCGGTTTTAATACAAAAATCTTCAGTAGACCTTTAACCAAATTCTTGAAAAATGCTAAGAATTTTCATATGTTTATACAAGAACTGCCAAAAAATATTTGAGAATTATTAAATATACAAAAAAAGAAACCGAATAGCTTCTGCATAAAATTTTCTTCATACAACAAATATTTTATCATTCGATTTAAATCTATTTAATTCTCCCAAACCTTTTTGTGTATTAATTATTTTTATTTAATTTTTTTCTCATATTTTATATAAATTCGAACAATCTCTTTAATTAAAATTTAAGGTTTTTTTATTTCTTATTTTTATATAATCTCGACATTTCGTTAACCTTCGGTTAACATCTTCAGGAAATTTTTATTTTTAAAATTTTTTCGTTTTGAAATTCAATTTTTGAAATTGAAATAAAAAAACAAAGTATTAAGAAAAATTTTATATAAATTTTAATTTGTTTCACTCAAAAATACAAAAATGTTCTGCTTTTTGTTATTTTCATACGGTTTCTTCTTTTCGTATGCTGCCGCTTTTTACAGTTCCTTTATTTTGTTTTTGTAGAGCTACACATCGTTTCAGAGAATGCAACAAGTCCCATCTCATATTTAAAACATTTTACAGAAAAATTGTTTCTGCCAAATTTAATTTTTGTCTTGCGACTTATTTAGACTTAACGGACCACAACTAATAAGTCAATTTTAAATTTTTCAAATCTTAGATAGGCCTTCTGGCATTTTCTCTGATGATACACTTGAATAAATATATGATGGCTATCACAGTATTACTGTGAGTTCTGGTTAATCGAAATAAATGCTGTTCTTAAAGTTGTTTTAAACAGCAATACTGCCATATTCTATTTATCTAATAGGCTCAAGTAATCAGCTGACTTTTTGCTCGTTTTAGTTTACACAACGTGAATGTCAAAATTTGTCTACATTTTATGCACCGCTAATATCATTTTTACTCATTTGTTTAATTTGAGAGAGCTGGCAAATAATATTTTTAATAATTTCTTTGTTTCAATTAATTTTCATTAAGTCATACGTAATTGAATTGTATGTTTTCTCCGGCTATTGTAGCCGGTGAATGTTTACTTTCTTTATTTTTCTTGGACCGCTACTCAGGAGAAGACCTCCACACATGCGGTATATTGTGCCGAAACTAGGAAATAAGGTTTTTTGAGAGAGTAGTGTTTATTGACATTCGATTTGAATTTTCCCACGTCAGAAGTGACAGGAAAAACCTCTGCGGGTAGTTTATTTCATATACGTGCTGTTCGGCCAAAAAACGAGAGAGGAGTGCACAAGCAATTGTAGTCATCTGTTATTGACATTTTCATTGTGTTTTAGACAAACAAAATGCCTGTTGTTTTTAGTATTTGTTGTTTTGTTGTAGAGTTGCAACTATTTGATAAATATACTTTGGTTACGACTCTGGCTCGTCCAATTGAATCTTTTGTAGGCACTCACTCTAATGCAAAATTTGTTGAAATAGTTCAGCCGTTCAATCCTCAAACCTACTCCAGTTAATAACTTTATTTAAAATCACGACCAAGTACTCATGTATATTTTACTTCGTCCATATTAACCAAAATACGTATGTAAATCGAAAGAAAACGGAAACTCTTGTTCTGTTTCTACTGCAGACAAGTTACGCTGGCACAGGTAATCAATTCCCTACGTACCATTATTTTGAAAAACAATTACAAAGTAATTTAATCTTTTTCTTTAACAACGCTCAACACCAAATTCATAAACACTTGACGAAAGTAAAAATCTCTTGAAATAAAAAAAAATCTCGTTCCCCTCACCATCGAAAGGCAGGAGTTTCTATTAGCAATCACCCAAATTATTACAATATGTTTGATAATAAAAAGTAATAGCAGTACAAATAATTTACAAGATACCTTAATAAAATAATGGCTCGATTTTGTATGGCAAGCGAGACTCAGTCGGCCTGCCAGTTATCGAATACATTTTTTACGCAGATCTAAGAATTGTAAATTGTAAAAGTTGCTTTTTAGTGCTTTTTAGGAAACACAAAATGTTTCCTTGTCCGCTGGCAATGCAATTCGAGTTCGTTCGAATCGTAAAAAAAAAATTGGTAAAAAAAATATTAACAGATTTTTGTTACATTGTTGCCATATAAAAATAGTTTATTGGCCATCTGACGGTGAATCCTTATCTGTATCTCATCTGCGCCTAAATGTTATTTTATTAGCAAATAAAAACTGCATATAAAAGTTAGCAAAACCAGCTACGGCAGCAGCGGCCGTTCCCTTAAGATTTGATAATTGTAGGCTTCAAAATGTTGTTCGGTGGCAAAAGCTCAAGCAGACACCCTGATGCTGATAAGACCATCAAAAAGGCATCTCAAGGGTAGCAAAAAGGAAATAATAACAATAAATTTTAATGCGGCAAATGTTTTTAGAAAAAAATTAAAAAGAAAAGTAAAGTACTGTGTGAATTTATGATTAAAAAGGCCCACACCGTCCAGTAAAATTTTTACGGAATTCCTCATGGCAGTATATTTAGTCCCCTGTTATATTTCTAATATTTCAGCTTCAATCGCCTTGCTGGACAAGTCCTGCAGCAATCGTCTAGTATTCAGTATTTGCGGGTGATCCTGGACTCCAGGCTAAATTGGAGGGGGTACATTGAGGAGCGTGTGAAGGAGCCTCATACGCCTATAAGAGTATGTTCAGAAGGAGGTGCGCTCTTAAGTCAAAGATTGCTCTCTGAACATATATAGTGGCGTAGTTAGACCAATATTATACCTTGTCTGGTGGGAGGCCCTTGGGAAGGCCTACAATCTGATAGGGCTGGGTAGGATTCAGCGATCTGCAAGTGTTGGGGTTATCAGGGAATGCAGAAGGTTTCCACGGAGCGGCCTTGAACACAATTCTGAATCTCGTACCGATTAATCTTCATATTTTCTCAGTTTTTGCTCAGAGTGCTATTACGCTAAGGACAGATGAGTTCTGGCTATAACAGCTTTCTCCGCAATCTATCGCCCTTCATTCCCATTGGAAGCCTCCCGAAGAGGAGGAGTGGTGGCGTCAGGTCGGTCTTCACCGATGGTTCTAAAATGGAATTAGTGCTGGAGACGGGTGTTTTCTCCGATGATCTGGGAGTTGCTGTTTCCTACAGGTTTCCGCAAAGCTTCAGTGTCTTCCAAGCGGAGGTTTTCGCTAATTGGAAGGCTTTCCTGATACTGAGAAGACGGCACATGGAAGGTAAAGTTGCTATTGTTTCCGATTGTAAGGCGGCGTTGAGGGCGTTGGTGGTTGCAGCATAGAAACATCAGGGTTAATGAGAGGGTTGATAGGCTCTCGTGACTGGGTTTGGCCGGTTTGACATCTGCTGCTATTATTTCTGTAGCAAAAAGTCGGATAGAGGAGTTTTTCAACATATGGCTCTGCGCCATACCGAGAGTTGTGTGCCCGCAGTATGACTTGTGTAGAACTCGGCAACTCATGAGTTTTTCCCGATTGTCCATTAGTATACTTACGGCCATCTGCACGGTTGATTCAATGCCCGGTATGGTTGTTGTGGAGACAAAAAAAATAGTTTGTCCGCGATATTGGAATATCCAGACTCTTTAAAATACTGTGACTTAATTTTGCTTTCCGTATTCTTCTTAGCAAACTCTATGCTTTGATACCCCTATGGTGGGCGTGGCAAAATTATAGTTGGTCCACCATCTTTTCTTTTTTTTTTTTTTATCTTGGTCCAGCACTCAGGAGATGACCCCTACACATGCAATGCATTGTGCTGGCACTATAGGAAACGGATAATAGGAGAAATGACAAAATGTGAAGCTTCACTACCTTACAACACAGCTTTTTGCACGTTATTTGTTGTTGCGTCTCTGATGTGAAGGAGACGTATTAAATTTCAAAGCTTCGTTTTTAGTAGCCATTTTTATTAATTATTTTATTTCGCCGGTGCTACACAATACCGACGAAGGAGGGCATTCTGACGTGCCTGGGATTGGATACAGCTGAAGCCGTAAATTTTCAGTGACCAGTTATTATGCCTTCGCCACTGAAACCTTCCGACAACAACTGAACCCAAGCCACAGAAATGTATATCAGAAAAAAAAATTATTATTTAAAATATTGTGACCTCGTTTTATTTTTCGTATTTTTCTAATTTGATAACCATGTCTAGGGCGTGGCAAAAAATAGTTGGTCCTCCATCTTGGACATCCACCATCTTTAAAATATTGTCACGTTCTCGGGAAATTGTATCATTTGAAGGCCTTATCAAGAGTGTATGTAAAAAA
This sequence comes from Dexiosoma caninum, assembly GCA_963924685.1. Classification (NCBI taxonomy): domain Eukaryota; kingdom Metazoa; phylum Arthropoda; class Insecta; order Diptera; family Tachinidae; genus Dexiosoma; species Dexiosoma caninum. Next base: position 5,351,332 of record OZ004728.1, read on the forward strand.
TGGTTGGTCAGACATCTTGCGCCGTCCCGTCATTTTTCATGTTCTTTTGATCTAACCTTATCACATGGTGCCCATAGCATGATCGTATTGAAAACAGTTGGCCCACTACTCGTGAGGCATCCGCCATATTTAATATATTGTGGCATCATTTTGTTTTTCACATTTTTCTCAGTAAACAATGGGCGTTATAAAAATATTATTTTATCCGCCATATTAGAACAATCGTCATCTTTAGTCATCTTGGGACTTCTTTTTCATTTTCTCATTCTTTTCAATAAACCATTTCCTTCAATACCCATATCATGGGCATGTCAGAGAAATTATTCGTACGCCAACTTGGAATTTCCACCAACTTTAATATATTGGAACGTGAATTTGTATTTCGTATTCTGCTCAGTGAACGCTTTTATTTGATGCCCATTTGAAGGGCGTGTCAATTGCACAATAGATGTTTTTGGTCGCAGTGCAATAATAATAATAATAACAATAATAAGGGCGTGTAAAAAAAATAAATAAGCCACCATCTTGAACCAATACTGAAATCCGTGCCTTTTCGTCTGCCCCTTAGAAACCGCATTCATTTAATACCCACGTCATGGCAGTGAGTTCTTAAAAATATTTGATGCGGCTGCCAAAATATTCTATTCACAATGGGCCAAAACAACTTCAAAAAAAACTTTTGATTCACAAGCATTTTTCGAACAGACCTCGTAAGTTTTATTTTTTTCTCCATATAAAATCGACTGTCAATACGAAAAACTTACAACTTTTTTATAAAAAAAAAAAAAAAAACACTTTTTATTCTATTATTTTTTTTTATTGTGGTGATGTTTATTAAACTGATGCAAACGCTCATCATCAATAAATGCCGCTCAACTGAAAGTGTCATTTAAAATCATTATTATTGTCGACAATGGTGGTTGTGAGTGCGCTTTTTGTTGCTCTCGTTTGATGTATTTTCTATCATTTTGTTTTCCAGCAATTGAAAAATCATAAAATTTAATCTCACTTGAGCTCATATTATGTGAACATGCAACATGACTACATGCAAACTACGAGTACTCGTATGTTTGCATATGTACATGCTTGACGCTGAAAAAAAAAATAATCATAAATAAATTAAAAAAAAAAAAAAGAAAAAAATACAGTGATAAAGTTCTCAGAATATTTGTAGTCACAAGTAGAGAAACACACATCGATGCAAACATTAGTCAAATAGTATGGCTAGAAATATGAATGCGAGAAAATAAAAATTCCAATATGGATGTGAACACATGCCCACATACACACACACACACACACATATCCATTTACAATAGCAAATACAAATACAAATACAAAAGCTGAAAACAAGTCATACTATTTCCAACGATATTTGATTGCATGCGAAAGAGGACATCTTTGATAACGATTTGCATGTTGTACTCGTTTCCGGTCAACTATAAAGAGGCACACACACACACACATACTGGCTTCTACTTACATGCACTTATTTTCTAGGGCTGTGATTTTTCTCTTGAATTTTTTTTTTGTGTTCAATTGCAAACAAAACGTAAAAACAAATATTTGCAAATTTTTTAATGCATTTAATTTGACATTTTATGTGGAACTTTAATGGCAACTTTTGCTTTTTTTTCTTCGTGCCAGTGAATATTATCGCACCTACAAATTTATTCAACGAGCAGCACCAGCATTCGGGTGGCTCAATTTATTATTATTATTTTTTTTTTTTTCATGTTATTTTAATTTAGGATCTTTCAATATGAAATTTACAAAATGTGTTCAAATCTTAATCTAAAAAAAAAAGTTTCTATTGCCAATGCAATTTGAACCCGATGGTCACACAGAATTTTCATCCCATTAGATCAAACGTTTGGGTCCTTTTGAGTCTTCTGTGGGCCAGGCAGTTAAATTTTCAAAAGCATCCAAATCGAAAAAAACGCTAATTTTCGGAAAAAGAACACTACATTTAAAATAATTTTTATAAAATTCTTTTCACATAAAAAAAGAACATTTGATTAAAAGAAAAATAATAACAAAACATAAGTACAGTCTCTTCTGATAATCTATTATAAAGCGTGTTTTGTTTTGGAAGTTTACACCTTTGAGTTAGCAACACTGCTTTATTTCACAATCCATTTAACAGCTGTTAGTTGTATTTTGTTTAGCACAATGCATCGCATGTGTAGGAGTCATCTTCTGAGTGCTGGTTCACGAAAAAACAAGCCGTTCACAATTGGTGGGACTTTTATGCAATTGCAAAAATTTGCCAGCTCAAATACACCAGATTATGAGTTGGGCTAATATTTTATTTTTATAACTGAATGTCGAGCTTACAGATACACAGAAGAAAGTAAAACAATATTTTAATTAAAAATAAAGATAAAATGCTAACTGGCTTCTAATGTGTACTGGGAAAAGTGCCCCAGTACAGTACAATCTTCGCAATATTTTAACTATCGTTTGATTCTTATGTGCCGCAAAACTATACCATCGTAAAAAACGCTCTCAAAAGCATTTTTAGTTAAATTGCTGCTGCCCTTAATTGATTTCACAAAATTATAGTTGACTCATGTACTAAATTTTATTATTATTTTCTTCGTTATCGTCTAAATGACATGCAGAAATTTGGCATATTTAGACCAGTGCAACAAATCGTCATTAAAAATCATGAAATCGTCATTCTGCTGTTTTTGGCACCAAAAAAAAAATCGTCAAAATGACGATAAATCATTAAGGGCCATTATTACAACTAAGCAATAAAGTTACTGATAGCTAAAATTGACTTTAGGTAAAATGAATAATAATAAATATGACCTTTAACTTGTTTTCATTATTACAACTGTTCGATAAAATAAAATTAATATTTTTAAAAATATGGCAGTACCAGAGTAAATACCGATTACTTTTGACAAACAAAAAAAGCTACTGGCAACGACAAGGTTTTATTTTATTCCTTATTTAAAAATTAATTTGTATACATTTATACTTTCCATGTTGCCATATTTAAAGTGCATAAAATATGGCAGCTTCAAATGCTTTAGTCCACTTTAAAAGTTACAGGTAAGATGAACTTTCCGTTAGCTTATCGGTCACACTAGGTTAAACTCAACTTGTAATAACGAAAAACTAATTATTTGTCCGATAGCATCCTAACTTTAGCTATCGGCAAGTTATAATCGGTTCCAGCCTTAAAACTTCACTCTCGTCTTCATAGGAAATGTTTGTTCTTTAACAAATTAATTGTTGTATGGAAATTTGCTTATTAAACGTTTTGTAAATTAAAAACACCTTTTATGAATACACGGACAGTTAGTTTCAGTGGATTTCTAAAGTACGAACAATTTCATTGTGTTGTATTTGTAATTAATGGCCCTCAAACAGGCCATGGTGATTTGCATTGAAGAGAATGTTGGAAATCTTTAGTGGCCAGTAAACTGGAAGAGAATAAATCACAATGCAGTGTATTTAAATACAACATCCTGGTGAAAGTTTTTTCCATTTTTATTTATTTATTTTTTTGTTAATAGAATACCATTGCACAATTTATTAACAGCCAACGACGTGACTTAGCGAAGAATTTTATATATTTCGCATTGAATTTTATCTACAAGGTTTCCATTTCTATTTCTATTTCTATTTTGTTCTTATCTTTCCCATTTCTAACGTTCTATTTGTTTTTATAACAAAGAATTCTTTATATCGATATCATAGTTGTTATTTTCTATCGTACATAAAGTTATCTTTCGTTTATATCCCTTCAAAATGTTCGCCAGGGTGTGCATGTGTTAACACTTTCCTATTATAGGTGCTGTGTTCGTGTGTGTGTGTGTGTGTGTGTGTGTGATGTGAAGGGCTGATGATGATGATGGTGATGGTGATGAGTCCCACTAGACCAATACACACTATATCTGGTTTTAGTAATCAAACGCTTTATAACCAAATAACTTTGTGAATGTTAATGGTGATTGCTACTGCTGCCATTTTACTTGTGAAACTTTCTTTTTCACTCACACACTTGTCATCGTTACAACTACAGGATATACATACGTGTGTTAGTCATTATTTAACGTATGTATGCACGAGGGCGGGCCAATAAATGCGTGACTTTTTTTTTTTTTTGTCTGGGCCCAGCTGTGTAGGAGATGACTCCTACACATGCGAATCATTGTGCAGGTACTATAGGACAGGGAGAGTAGGAGAAACGACAGAAGGTGAAGCTTAATTCATTATTTTACAACTCTGCTTTTGGACGTTCTTTGTTTATACTCGTAGCAGTACGATTTAGTAGCCATTTTTATTTTATTACTATTTTACTTCACCGGTGCTACACAATACCGACAAGCGAAGGAGGGCGTTCTGATGTGATTGTGGATTGCTATCAGCTAAAGCTGGTATTGTTCAGTGACCAGTGACTATGACTTCGCCACTGAAACCTTCCGACAACAACTGACACACAAAGACACACTAATGCACATCAGAAAATGCGAGATGTTTATCTTTATTTTATAATTTTAATCTTAAACTGGAGTTGAACCCAGGTCTGTTTTTGGTTTTGTAGTCAACGTGCAGACTACCATCCATCGTGCCATCGCCACCCTCACGTAAAGCACAAGTTTTTGTATAAAAAATTGTCAGTATTTTTCAACGTTTGGCCTACGTTTGTTCAATATTTTTATCGCTTCCAAAGAAAAATATTTCTCAAGATCAACAAAATAAGTACGACGTCTGTTCAAAAGAAAATGTGAATTTTTAATATTTTGAAAAGTCGTTATTTATTCATCAACATGCATTGTGTCCCATTCAAAGTATTCCCTGTCAGATATAATGCACTTATGCCAGCGCTTCTTCCAATCCTCGAAGCCTTCTGCAACGAGCTTTTCGGTAAGGCCATCAGCTCGTTCTTCGATTTTGACTTTAACTCATCAATTGTGGTAAAACGCTTTCCTTAGTTAATTAGTCTCTTCAGTTCTGGGTATAGTAAAAAGTCCTGGGGAGCTAAATCTGGTGAATAAGGTGGTTGAGGCATGATTAAGGTGTTGTTTTTGGCTAAAAAAACACGAACAAGCATCGATGTTTGAGCTGGTACATTCTCGTGATGCAGAATCCATGATTTTTTTTCCACAATTCCGATCGTTTGAGCCGTATTGCTTCACGCAAACATTGTATAACTTTCTTGTAGTGTTCCTTATTAACCGTACAGGTCGTACGGTACCAACTGGTCGTTGGCAAGAACTCATGATGCACCACGCCATTGTAATCGAAGAATACAAAATTCAACTCTTATTTTGAACAGACCTCGTACATGCACACAGAGAAAATAATCGGTCCTATTCTCGGTGGCGATGTAATTTCAAAACGAAATAAAAACGTTGATTTAGTATCACCGTTGGTGTTATAATTATTTATCGAAAATATATTCTATTTTCAAACGAGTTCGTTACGATACAGAAACTTTTGTCTCTGTCATTGTGATTTTAAATATCGAAATTAAAACGGCCACAATAAAATAAATTAAAAATTAAAATAACAATACCACAACAATTTTAAACTTCAGTTTCAGAAATAGAAAACAACCCCGCATATGGTAAGGATTTTAGGAAAAGCCACAAAACCCTTGAACTTTAATGGTGTTTTTTTTTTTTTTTTTTTATCTGGGACCAGCACTCAGGAGATGACTCCTACACATGCGAAGCATTGTGCTGGGAACTATAGGACAGGGAGAGCAGGAGAAACGACAGGAGGTGAAGCTTAATTAATTATTTTACAATTCTGCTTTTGCACGTTCTTTGTTTATACTCGTAGCAGTACGATTTAGTAGCCATTTTTATTTTATTATTATTTTACTTCGCCGGTGCTACACAATACCGACGAAGGAGGGCGTTCTGATGTGATTGTGGATTGCTATCAGCTGAAGCCGGTATTGTTCAGTGACCAGTGACCAGTGACTATGCCTTCGCCACTGAAACCTTCCGACAACAACTCACACACAAAGACACACTAATGCACATCAGAAAAATGCGAGATGTTTATTTTTATTTTAAAATTTTAGTCTGGAACTGGGGTTGAACCCAGGTCTGTTTTTTGGTTGTGTAGTCAACGTGCAGACTACCATCCATCGTGCCATCGCCAAGAATTTGCGGAAAAAATAAATCTATTGGGACCAACAAGTCTGGGAAGCAAACGGTTGGCACAAAGTAGCAACTCAATTTATTATTTGTATTCACAAGCATTGGATTCATTGTTGCTAAAAAAAAAAGCCTTTTCTGTTGTAGTACAAATCAGAACATCTGTATTTTGATATGTGTTCGGTTCACGTAACCTATAACTCCAAGAAACCCAGTACGTTCATAAAGAAATCTTTTGCACTTTTCCATTTGGAATTCAACACAACTGTTGCAAATTGTGGAACTCATCGCATCCAAAACTTGAGATAAAATTTTACTAAAGGTTGAGCTAACTTCAAATTAAAGTCATTACCAACGCTGACCCCTGCGCAAAAAAAAAACGCATTGCTGTTGTCAATTTTATTGTTTGGCGTAATTGCAGATTTTCGCATGTTGCATATTAGTTTTGGACTGATTTGTTGCACAACGTACTGAAATGCAGTCATATTAAGTTTAAATGTATTCACAAATCTTTTTAAAAGAAATATGTACATATACAGGGTGACACAAAAGGAGCTATATGGTTTAAATGGTTTATAACTTTTTTACTTATGCGATTATTATAATTTAATTTTTTTTTTTAAATACAGTATATTATTTGGGAATTTTTTGCAATTGGCTTTGAAAAATGATAGCCTGTAAGTGAGGTCCATTTTATGCTTCGCACATACGTGGTCTTTTTAGCATATTTTCCATAACTTTTCGAAAAATTTCGGGTGTAATGGCCATGATTTCATTTTGAATGTTTCATAATTAATTCCCCAAGTCTTCTTCACAAAATGCTGAAGAAAATACAAATATATAATTAAAAAAGTTATGAAGAATTCAAACCATATATCTCCTTTTGTGTCACCCTGTATATGTGTTTAGAAAAGATTTTATCTCAATTACGTTATACTTACGTTGAATCTGGGATTCAATTTTCCATTCAACTTTCTGTTGTAACATTTTTCTATGTACGAGTATATCTACATCCATCCTCTCTTGAACTTAAAATAAAATAAAATTCCGTACTGGTCTTTTTTAGGGTTTTCATTTGAAATGAAAAAATAATTTATTTAATTAAAAATAACAATACGAGTATAAAATATTAAAATTTTTATCAGATTTTGTCAAGTTTTTTATTATGTTTTCGATAAACTTTTTCTTCATTTCAATATATTTCAAGCATAAGAATACAAAAACGAGGCGACGATAAAAACGACAACGTAATAGAGACGACAACTAAAACGAGAATAGGCGCAAATAATTAAATTTTTCCCAATTATGTCTTTGCACAGAACAATTTTTTTTTCTCAATTAATAATTTAATTGAATGCACGTTTATTTTAATTGATTTTGGTGTTCGCTCAAGAAATTGCAATCAAAATGGTAGAATTTAAAAATTTTTTTCAATTAAAACTGTTAATTGATTCTAAAAAAAAAATTGTTTCGTGTGTAGGGACCTCAACTGGGGTAACAGAATATTTGGCATCTTTGGTGATTAAAGCGCTCGATAGTGCAGACTCCCCGTAGTTTCATGAAGCTTCAGCAACGGTTCTATACCCCAGAAAATAATGCTCAATGAACACACGAAATTCACTTTTTTTCACTTCATCCTCAAGTCACGTTGTATTCTGCTATCAATGGCTGTTAAATAAAAATTAGGTTATGTGGCGGACCCTCACCGAAGGAGAACTCCCCACTCAGGGCAGAGCTTTAGGCCATTGTTATACCACAAGCCTTTCTCACCCGGCGATTAGACATTCTCAACACAAAACCACACCGACTACAAGATAAATCCCGCTATTTAGGAAATTCTTACTCGTGAGCGTCCAGTCAATGAAGACAAGAAATGTGAGGCGAAGAACCTGCACCGTTTCATGGCAAAAGCTGCGCACTGCCACATGAGGTGAGCAATCGTTTCCTTCTCTCCCCAGACTGTGTGCTCCTGCAAAAATTCAGAGAGGGAAAGCCGAGTCTATCGACATGCCTTCCAACGACACAATGACCTGTGAGAAGCGCGACAGAGCGATTCAAGGAAAGAAGACACTTAGTCTTCTTGGTATGCAGGTACCCTCCTGCTGCCAACGAATCTGGGCTTCCACATACACCGACCGAAAGATACCCAGTTTAAACGAGGTAATCGGAACATCTATGACCGTCAATAGTTCGATAACTGCGAGCTGTGTGCCAGCCTTGGCCAAGCCATCAGCAACGCAATTGCCGCCAATATTTCTGTATCCCGGGAGCCATATAAGAGTCACCCTTGAATGGTTCGAGATTTCGCTAAGAATACAAAATAAATGACGCAGCTTATGGAAATTTCGACAGTAACCAATTGCCAGGAGATGCCTCTGCAGTGTTGCTTTCGCAGTTAAGAGGCGGCAAATTTGAAAAAATCATACCTTCTTGCCCCGCCCTCGTATATGTTACGTATATATAATGAGCTCAATATATTCGTATACAGTTATACATACATACACGAAATACAGTTTTATATAACACCATACAATTACATACATTCACTGCTGGATCACTTTGTAATCTTCGTCTAGTTTTTCTTGTTTTTTCTACATTTTAATTCAATGGAACGGAAATTATCTATTTTATACTCATGAGATTTTTCTTCTTCAACAACTACAAGTGTACAAGTGTACAAATGTTGCTTTTCACGTTTGAACTCACATGCGATAAACTTGCGAACTCGTACTCGTGCTCGCACTCGTACATGTAGTTTCAATAGATTTCCCTATACGTTGCTTTTCGTTGCCATTCATATCATTTCATTTTATTTCATTTCATTTCATTTTATTTAAGTATCTCTGCAGTTGAATATTACGTTTCTTCAATTATTATGTACTACTGAAACGTGTTGGTTTCGTTATTTAAAACTTTTAAGATTTTCAATGCGTTCGGGAAAGAGAAAGTTATTTTTGGCATTCAAGTAAATAAATAAATTAAAGTTGAAAGTAACAGAGAAGTCATGGTGACGGAAACATTCTACCTTCATAATTGACTGCTTCAAATAACAGGAAAAGGAAATGTGTTTTCTACCTCGCGTACAGTTATTTATTCTTCTTCATTCGCTATGACCTTTAAATAGTTTTTTTTTAATTTCTATTCTTTATTTATTTAGAATTAATTACAGCTGTGGTGAAGGCCTAGTAAGTCTTTATTTTTTTTTTTAATTAGAAGCAAAATGTGAATTAAAGAAAAAATACACTTGCGAGTGCTGAAATTAATGAAAATGTAAATTTGGGCATTGGACGAAATCCATCATCGGGCATAAAATCGTTGTGATGTTTACAATGCATTGCAATACAATGCAATGCGTGCAAGCACTCAAGTTGAATCACAAAATTCTGTTTTGACAATTCCACCTACTCGTTTGAGTTGTAACCCATGAAAAGAGACGGACCTCCAAACTGGATACAGCGAAAAGGTGTACAATATCCCCACCGTTGCTTTCAGATTTTTCTTATTCCTATCTCCGCAAATTTCGATAGATATGTGCCCAAAATGTACATCATATGGCGTGCAAAGGAATCACACAGTCGCACTGTGGTCGATCACAATGACCAACAACAAAAAGAATCAAAGTCAAAAGTTTCTCACCAAATGTGGCATCAATATTTCTTATAAAAACAACGGTTTTAAAATTTATAGTTGCTTTTAGCTGCATTCCTTTACTCCAACATTTGTGCAAATTTGCACAATTTCTACTGAAAATCATTCGTTTACACAAAGAATATACAAAAGAGAACACCATTTGAGAGAGTAGAATGACAGTTCTTTGCTGAGAGTCTGCAAATCTTTACTGAACGAATTTTATTTAACCAGCAGAATCTACTGGAAAAGTAAAAAACATATCGAGCCTTTGGTGCAATACCGTAGTAACTCAAAATTTTAATTTTTTGAGCTGGGTATGCAGAAATGATCTTTGGGGAAATGAGGAAAAAAAATAAAGGAAACAAGATTATGGTTCTATCTCTAACTGTTCAGATTCTACAGCTACAAATGTCTTTATTGCCTCCAGCTATTTCCAACAATATTTATTGGCAATAATGAAATATTTCCTTTATGACAAGAAATTTACAAACAGAAAACATTCACAAAACATGCCTCTTCATTTAAAAACTTGTAAAAAAATAACTTTAGTAAACGAAAATACTATCAAAAAGATGGCTCAAAACTTCATAATGCATTTCTCTCAGTTCACGATTTTTTGAATTACTACGGTATTGCACCAAAGGCTCGATATGGTTAAAAAATAAACAAGCAAAATTAAGCAAAGAAAAGTTTAAAATTTTTCATAAAAATATTTAACAAAGCGAAAGGCTGAATTAAAACTGTAACAAAAACTAAAACAAATAGTTTTCAGCGTGAAACAAATTAAAGATGACCATAAAATACCCATCCCTTTCCTTCAATTCCTTTTTTTATCATCAATAGCTAAACTTCTTATAAATGTTTTATTCACATTAATTCCTAAATATTAGAGACGTAAAACTAGCATATATTTGAGTACTTATTGCAGCATATTGTTTAGGGTACCGAATACCAAAAATTTATTATTGATGTATTTTCGCATGATGATGGCGATGGCACGATGGATGGTAGTCTGCACGTTGACTACAAAACCAAAAACAGACCTGTGTTCAACCCCAGTTTCAGACTAAAATTTTAAAATAAAAATAAACATCTCGCATTTTTCTGATGTGCATTAGTGTGTCTTTGTGTGTCAGTTGTTGGCGGAAGGTTTCAGTGGCGAAGGCATAGTCACTGGTCACTGAACAGTAACGGCTTCAGCTGATAGCAATCCACAATCGCATCAGAACGCCCTCCTTCGTTGGTATTGTGCAGCACCGGCGAAGTAAAATAATAATAAAAATGGCTACTGAACCGAAGCTTCTGCACTGCTACGAGTATAAACAAAGAACGTGCAAAAGCAGAGCTGCAAAATAATTAATTAAGCTTCACTTCCTGTCGTTTCTCCTACTATTCCTTTCCCATAGTTCGGTTCGCATGTGTAGGAGTCATCTCCTGAGTGCTGGTCCCACATAAAAATAAATTATATTTAAGCAGATACAAATTAAATAATTATACAGAAAATTAAAAAGTTTCAAACCTTATGCATTACTTCTATTTAAATACATTTCTCTACGACTTTATGGTTACAAAAACCGTTTGTATCACGTATGATACCAAAAACTTGTATACACTGTGTAGTCAACACATTTCATATTTTTCAACACTACTCGTATGACTTTTAGTCATCAGCTGTTTTGAATAATTTGCAAATTTTGGCAATTTTTCTAATTCGTTTAATTTTTTATGTGGGAGAGACTTTATTGAGAGTAATTTGTTTAAATTAAGCAAAATTTACTCAACTACAAGATTTCACTGGGAAAATAACCAAATGGAGCTTTAGTTTTATTCCAAATGTACTCTTAGAAATCAGCTTCAAGAGAGAGCGAGAGAGAGCGACTTAACAGTAGGTTTTTGCAGTTTGCAAAAGTAGAAAATTATGTGCAACTTTAAATTAATTAAAACTAAAGAAAAAAAATTTGCGTTGAAATAAATCAAAATGTTCCATTTATTCTGATGTCCATTTGTGTGTCTTTGTGTCAGTTGTTGTTGGAAGGTTTCAGTGGCGAAGGCATAGTCACTGGTTACTGAACAGTAACGGCTTCAGCTGTATTCAATTCACAGGCATATCAGAACGACCTCCTCCGTCGGAATTGTGTAGCACCAGCGAAGAAAAAAAAATAGTTACTGAAAATGGCTACTAAAAACGAAGCTTCAAAATTTAATACGTCTCCTTGATCTCAGAGATGGTACAACATTGCCATAAAGACAAATAACGTGCAAAAAGCAGAGTTTGTGAGAAAGTAAAGCTTCACCTCCTGTCATTTCTCCTACAATCTCTTTCCTATAGTTCCAGCACAATGCACCGCATGTGTAGGGTTGAACTCCTGAGTGCTGTCCAAGATAAAAAAAAAATTAATATTGAATTGAAAGGTATTGACAAAATTTTAAAATAATTACACTGTGTTTAGCTTGTTATAAAATTTATATTATTCTAGGGCCATTATTAGTGTTCGTTCGTAAATTTGAAATATAGTTTTAGTTGTGTTCGGCCCAGAACTCTACAATGGGACTTTTTTTTTGGTTTATCTGCTAATATTCCAAGATTCTAAAATTGGTGATATCAGCTGCTCACTTTTGCTCCTCTTTACGTTATCTCCCACAGAGCAAAGCGGCGGATTTTGTCATTAAAAAAAAATCATTCCATAATTGCGTAGCAACACTGGCAATTCTAGTTGCGTTATAAACTTTTAAAAATATAACGATATTTGATATTTCAAATAAAAAAAGCAGAAGTACAAAATATTGCGTATTTATTTTTTTTTATAGCAGTCTCAATATTTCTAATAATAAAAATAAAAAAAAAATATAAAAATAAAATAAAAATAAAAATTTTTAGTAACAAGCCCTCAAAGACTTTCTTTAAAATTTTTTTTTGCATAATATTTCATATTTAATTAGTCAACATTTTTATTTTTTAAAATAATTTTTTTTCTCCGTGTGGGTTTTGTAGAAGTCATTAACCACACCCATTTAACTAGTTTTGACATACTTATAAAGGCGTGACCGAAGTTTCATGATGACACCTAAACTTGAAGTATTTTTGGCCGCGGACTCCGTACAGCTCCGACCACTGTGCCCGAACGAAATTTACTTAATTTTATAAAATTTTTTAAATTATACTAGTCTTTTGAGCACCCTTTATTGTTGGCAAAAACTAACTCAAAGTTCCTTAAGAAGAAATGAAGGCGTTGTAGGGACATATTGAAGGTAACCTTTTCCTTTTATTTAAAATTTTACCATACCGTTGCCTAGTCTGACCACACCTTAAGGCTGTGTGTTGCATTATTTCAATAATTTTTTATTTTGAATTTATTTGCCCCCCTCACAAAAAAAGTGAATAAAAACGATTTGTGTCTCACTTATCCTGCATTCTGTTCCATTTTTTGCTGCAAAGTTCTTTTTTTTAATAATTTATTTTATTTTACATTCTTCTATTTGTTTGATTTTGTTGGAGAACCAGTTCGCGTGATTTGCAATGTTTTATATATTTTTATATAAAATAGAAAGAAAATAACAATTTATTTACTCTTTGCTCTGGTAATAAATTTTTGCTTTGTCATCTGGTATTCCAAAGAAAAATGTGCAGTCTGTTTTTGGGGAATTATGAAATTCTCGGAATTTCTTTATTTGATTTATTTTTAAATAAACAAATATATGTAGTTTATATTCGTATTGAATTTGTTTACCAAAAAATTTATTATGAAAGAAAATATTCATTTTTAGTTGTTCTCTCGGTAGTTGGGAAAGGGAATGATATTTCCGGAAATTGAGTCAGCAAGAAACGCAAATATTTGCATTTTGATAAGTGAGAGTTTACAAAAAAAACTATAAATTTAAAGTGAAAGAATAAAGAAATAAATATAAATAAATAATTTAAACGAATGTGTGTAATTAATATGACAATTTAAAAATTTTGGGTAAAATTTTATTCAATTTATGACTACATTGGGAGATATGCGGGGTCGCTTTGAATTCATAATTTAAGACATATTTTTTATGTTTTTATAAAACGTTTAATTAAAAATTAGCCAGCAAAAATAAGGGAATTTTTAATTTTCAACCAAATACTACATACTGTGTACATTACTTAGAAGCAGTTATGTAGTGACTTGATTATCACTTGATACAGAAGTATTTATTATGGTACAAAAAAACTTCTACTGTTTCTAAATGCAGACATGTCGCAACATGTCGATTTTTATATAAATTCCGATGTATTATTACGTACACAGAAAAAAGTAAAATTAAAATTCAATTAAGTAATAATAATATAAAATAATAATTGGATTTCAATTTATCACGAAAGTCGTAGATTCAATTATGAGTATTAACTCAAAAAATTTGACGTTTTTTTCAGAAGAAATTAATTTCAAATTTTTAAAAATTCTATTAAAAAAAATTAAAATTAAAATTATAGGCATTTAGTTAATAAGAGTTAAAATATATTATAATTGTATTTATAGTCTTTTATACTGAAATATCGAATTACATTTAGAGGATGAATAAAAATTGTTAGAATTATAAACACGTAGTTAATTATTTAAAAAGAGTTAGAAAAAAGATTTGTATTATTATTTGTATTATTATTATTGGAATTTTTGTTTTCCAAAATATTTTATTATGCTGTAACATATACGTAAAAAGGTATTTTGTATTTGGTTCAAGAGCAAATTTCTATACAAAATCGAATCTTTATACTTATTTCAAATGCAGAATATATTTTTATGAATATGGCTGTTAATATTTTTATTTCAAAATTGTGGAATATGTTTGAATTTTCATTCACAAAAACTTTTTTTTTATTGTGAATTTAAAAAAAAAACATTTTTTTCATTATAAACAAAAACCAATTTTCTTGAAGAAGCTACAGAAAGAAGTAGCAAAATATGGAAATAAAAATAAATATTATATATGTATATAAAAAGTATCTGCAGCTTAAATAATTAGTTTAATTAATTTATTATTTTAATTTAATTAATTGAAAATTTTTTCCAGATTCAATTAATAAATTAATTCGAAAAAAAACTACATGATTTTCACATATAAATACAAAGTTTATACGTACTATTTACTCGTAATTAATATTTTATAAATTTTCGCTCTTTTATGGTATTTTCAATCAATTAAAATAAACTAGGACTCAATTAAAATTTTAATTGTGAAACAGCAGTTTTACAGAGCAAAGACTTAATTGGAAAAAATTTAACAATTATTTTTTCTGTGTATAATTGAATCGTAATGTGATGAAAGTGTGTTGCATTTACTACCCATTTTTAAAAAAGTTGCACTTTATAGTAAAGTTTAGCCGGTCTGAACCAAATTTTGGCGTTTCAGTGATGGCTAGCAAGGAGAAAAGCTACCCATTAACTTATTTTTGTAAAGAAAAACTAAGTGTGGTAGTTTAAAGATGATATTTCGCGTTTTTTTTTTTTTTTTTTTTTTTACACAATATATATTATTTATTGAATCTTCAAAATCAATTGAACTAACAATAAGTATTGAAATCTTAAGAACTAATTGCTAATTATTATTAAGTACAGCCTAGCTGTACAAAATTATTTATTGCTCGTATAGTTTTATTTCCGCGTCTACTACGTTCGGGCTAGGGAAAGAGTATCCCTTCTTTTCAGTCGAATGAACCCTCTTTCGCTTAAAATATTTCGGGCTAGTATATTTGGATGATCTTGGAGTTTGGTTAGGTATGACGTTGCGTATGTTGTTATCTCTTGTTTGACTGTCGGAATATTTAAATCCTTGTGTATGTTAGAATTTTTTATATACCACGGCGCATCTGTTATCATTCTCAGTATTTTGTTTTGACACTTTTGAATTTTTTCTATATTTCGCGTAGCTAAATTATCATGCTGCATAAAAAAAATATTAAAAATTCAAGTATTTGAAATTGAACTGTTTCTCAAGTTTCGAAATATTTTGAAATAAAAAATCTCAAACTCATGTATGTTAAAAATTTTCTTATCAAATACAAATTTTACGAATTAAATTATATGAATAAAAATTATTATAAAAATTCAAATGAATTAAAAAATTAAAATCAGCTCAAGTCTGTTTAAGTCTGCTAAACTTTTATTTCAAAAATTTTTATTTTACAGTTTGTAGTGTCCCATTAGAAAACACGGGAGGCACGAGCTTTGCTTTCCAGGGAAAATAATCATGAAAATCATCAGTAAAAAGTTCTGAAATAACGCACATAAAAAAGCAATACAGCCATATTAAGAACGTTCTCCTTTTCTTAAGTCAGTTAAAAACGTTTTGTAAAATAATGTTTTTGTAATTTTTATGGCGAATAAAAATAACATTAACAATTCCAGTATTTGAAATTTAACTGTTTTTTAAGTTTAAAAATAATTTGAAATATTTTTTCTTGTCAAATACAAATTTTATGAATTAATTCATAAATATAAAAATTATTATAAAAATTCGCATATTAGAAAAACTTAAAATCAGCTTAAGTCTGTTTGAGACTGCTAAACTTTTATTTCTAAAATTTTGATTTTACACTTATTTTTTTTTAGTTTTAAAACACACGCGAAACACAAGCTTGCTTTCGAGAGATGAAAATCATCAGTAAAAATTTGTGAAATAACACACATAAAAAAATAAATGTTTTCTTTTAATAAAAATATTTTCCTAAATAAGTTAAATATTTTTGGAAATGTAAGTGTGCAATTTTATAAAATCAATATAGTTCTTTCTTACAACAACAAAAAATACTCTTCTTCATCGATGTAAAATTTATTGAATTCGACGAAGTAAATTTACGACTGAAGGTGACATTATTTCAAATGAAAGAAGTAAAATCAGAACGAATCTGTAGGGATTGTTCCCTAGATAATATTTAAGGGCATCGGTGCATATGTGGCGGTGGCTGAAGTAGTCTGCACATTGACTACAAAACAAAAACAGTTTCAGACTAAAATTAAAAAAAAAAAAAATCATCTCGCATTTTTCTGATGTGCATTAGTGTGTCTTGCTGTGTCGGTTGTTGTCGGACGGTTTCAGTGGCGAAGGTATAGTCACTGGTCACTGAACAATACCGGCTTCAGCTGATAGCAATCCACAATCACATCAGCACGCCCTCCTTCGTCGGTATTGTGTAGCAACGGTTAAGTAAAGTAATAATAAAAAAATGGCTACTAAACCGAAGCTTCAGCACTGCTATAAATAAAGAACGTACAAAAACAGAGCTGTAAAATAATTAATTAAACTTCACTTCCTGTCGTTTCTCCTACAATCCCTTTCCTATAGTTCCAGCACAATGCATCGCATGTGTAGGGGTCGTCTCCTGAGTGCTGGTCCCAGATAAAAAATGTACGCGTTCAAATATAACTGTAAATGCATGTACAGTAAAAGGTTTGCTTGCAGACGGCTTTTAAAGAGGTCAACTTTGGTAGGCCTGCACAATTTCTGAATCTGATTTCAAATTTATTTAATTTCCACCTCACTAACAAAATTACTGAGCGTCCGCTTATGGTGACTTTCACTGTAGATATACATATGTATCTGACAGTTATTTAATATTATTATTAATATTTTATTTTGTTTTACTGTTGCAAACATGATGCTTATGCAACATCTCAAGCTACTCAAGTTAAGCTGAATGCGAAAATATTCTTTTACCAATTCCGCTCGTTGTCCTTCAACACATTCTTCAACTTCATTACAATTCCGGAAGTAAAAGAAAAAAAACGAGAACACAAATAATTTAAGACATTCAGCTTCGTTGCGCACATATTTCGTTCATGTGAGTGTTGGTGTCAAGTACAAGCAAAAAATAATGAAATTCGTTATTCAACAAATGTTGTCAGCAGAAAAGTTAAATAATGAAGAATAATAATTACAACGGCAATAAGCACCGTAATAAGCACTTTATTAATTAGATTTTACTTTTAATTTATTTCATCTGTTGTTTTTATTTTTGTGTTCTCCTTTTTTGTTATTCCTGTATCATATTTTAATTAACAGATTGCAAATAATACCAAACAAAAACAACGACAACAACAACAACAATAAAGAAACAAAGACACGAGCTATAAACTGTTGAACGGCGAGAGGTCCCTGAGCCAACATTACATTTGCATTTATATGAGTTAATTAAAATAACGCAGATGTAAAGTATTGTGTAAAAGAAAAACTGCTATTTCTGCGAGCAATTAAAGTTAAAATTCAGCATTGCTCGACTAAACTCGACACGACTTAATGAACAGACAAATATTTACAATAAAGTAAAAGCGGAAACAAAAAACAAAACAGAAAAAAATTCAGCTAAAGCAACCGGAGTCAAGGTGCAAAGGTACAAATATGCAAGTAAATTATATGGCATTTAAACAAACACATGCATGCATACACACATGCATGCATATGTACATACATACATACATACATACATACATCAGTATATGTGCACGTGTGTGACTCTACAATTTACATTGTACAATATACAAAAACCCAACAAACAAACAAAAAAAAAAGAAAGAGGCGACACTGCTGCCTCGGTAGCCTACTGCACGAGCATTACTCTATTAATATGGAGGTTGCGGGCTACTGGGTGTTTCTGCAGACAAGCTTTAATTGAGAACTTAGCAGACTGTGTGTTGTTTAAAAATACAACTAAGAACGACAGTCTATTACAAAAATACGTTATAAATACAATTACGACGAATTGGTCGACAAGAATTCGTTGCGTAAATAAGATCAGTGTTGCTACTCATGGATTCGTAAATTACACATGACTGTGTCCAATAAGTGCAGCGCTGGCTTAAGTAGTCTGCACGTTGACTAAAAAACCAAAATTTCCTGGGTTCGACACCATTTTCAGACCCCAGTTTTTCAGTCAAAAAAACTTCTCGCATTTTTTCTGATGCGCATTACTGTATTTTTGAATCAGTTGTTGTCGGAAGGTTTCAGTGGCGAAGGCATAGTCACTGGTCACTGAACAGTAACAGCTTCAGCTGTATCCAATACACAAGCACATCAGAACACCCTCCTTCGTCGGTAAAATAATTACAAAAAAAAACTACTAAAAATGTAGCTTCAAAATTTAATACGTCTCATGACATCAGAGGAGCTGCAACACTGCTATAAAACAGAGAACGTGCAAAAGCCGGTTAGTTGTATCTCTCTCACTATTCCTTTACTGTAGTTCCAGCCCAATGCTTAATTAATTTCTTTAAACTAGAAGACTACCATTGTGTTTATTATTTTATTTTATTAATTTTTGATTTATTGCTAAAATGCCGGCGAATAGGACGCTGTTGATAGCGCCATTCAGAAAAAATTTCCTTCTGACGGGGAATTGAACCCACGATCTTTTGGTTCTAGAGTAAACTTGCTAAATATTCAGCCAGCAGCACCCAACAATTTTAAATATTGTTTCTATGGCGTATATGTATTCTGAGCCTGAGAAAAAAAATCTGTTTTTAACGTTAATTTCAATTTAAGTGTCATAAAAACATTTCGCATTTCTTTCTGGGGTGCTTTTGTGTCAGTTGTTATCGGAAGGCTTCAGTAGCGAAAGCATGGTCACTGACCAATAACGGCTTCAGCTGTAACCAATCCACAGGAACATCAGAACGCCCTCCTTCGTCGGTATTGTGTAGCACTAAAAAAGGCTACTAAAACAAAGCTTTAAAAAGAATGTACACGTCTCCTTAACATCAGCGACGCTACACAACACAGCTATGCAGTTAATAAAAACGTGCAAAAGCAAGTATGTAAGATAGTGAAGCCTCAACTGCTGTCATTCCGGTATAAGAAGTTGTCTTCTTTCCCTGAATCGCAAGGTCATCAGTTGCCCTGTCATGGTTATCACGGGTCATTGCCGCATTACAAGCCATGTCTATAGACTCGGGATTTGCTCTCTAGATTTTTGCTCGAGCTGTGGGTCTATGGAGGAGGAGGAGGAGGAGGAGGAGGAGGAAATGGTTGTTCACCACATGTACAAAGGGCCTACGCTCTGACCTTGGTGGAGCGTTCACCTTCAGGCCGGATCCGCCCACTCAACTAACCTCAATTCACCCAGAACTCATTTGTATTTTTAAATTTAATTAAGAAATTGATTCACCACGATTTCAACATCTAGTCGGTATGCTCGCTGGGTATGCGGCATAATTTTTTTTTTGTTTTGCCTTTTGTTAGAATTTAAAATGTATGTGAGAAAATTTATTATAAATCTACGGTAAGCATACGGAAATAAAGCAATGAATATTTAAAAAGCACATTAATAAACATGCATAAGCATGAAAATGCTCGCACTCTGTCTTCCCGGATTGTCTGTAAATCCATAACCTAATTTAACCTGATGTGATTTTTAACAAAGAAAATTACGCGTTTATACAAGCATTTTATATCCAACTAATAGAGCCGGAAATAGTAGGAAATACAGTACAGGGAAAACGCAAATTAAAGAAAGGGAAAACACACATGTAATAAAAATAAATATAAAAATAAATATAAAAATAAAAATAAAAGAAAAAACAAAATGTGTATAAAAGTTGCTGACTTGATTGCATGCGTAAGCGCGTGTGAATATATACACACGTGTGTGGGTGTTTGTGTGTGTGTGTGTGTGTGGTTTGATGTATTTATAAATTCCATTTATGTACATACCTGCACATGTATTTATACAAAAAGGTAATAAAAATCATGTAAATACATTTCATTGTATTGTGTATAAATTTACCACAAGCAAGCAAAAAAAAAAAACAACAACAACAATAAGTTGAATGTCGTTTAGCCCTACAATAATTTTAAATCGTTCATTGGGAATGCTAATTTGATTAACTACTCATCATTGAAATTGGAAAATTTATTAACCGTTGTTGTCCAGAAAAGCATGTGCATTAAATTGAGTTATTTGCTGGAACAGAATGGTGAATGAAAAAAAAAAATATAAAATTACGAGCACAAATTATTCCTCGAATGCCTGCTGAAGCATGCCAATTCGTCTGAATATATGCCAAATATTGAGCAACCCTGATTGTTTCATAGAAAAATGTGATTTCCAAACACAATATTGTCAAATTAAATATTTTCAATTTCAACTTACAATAAATAAATAAATAACACTAATTATTTAAGCTGCAGGTCCTTTTCATATATATGTAATATTTATTTTTATTCCATATTTCGCTACTCCTTTGTGTAGCTTCTTCGGGAAATTTAATTTTTGTTTATAATGAAAAAATATTTTTTATGAAATTCACAATACAGAAAAAGTTCTTGTCAATGAAAATTCAAAATGAAAATATTAACAGCCATATTCATAAAAATATATTCTGGATTTGAAATATGTATATATATTCGATTTTGTATTGAAATTTATTTTTGAACCAAATCCAAAATACATTTTTACGAATATGTTACAACATAATAAAATATTTAAAAAATAGATGAGAATAAAAAAACTAAAAATAGAAATGTGTGTGTGTGTTATAAAAGTAAACTCATGTATTGTTATGTTTTTGTTTATAGATTTTTTGGTTTGTATGTTTGATATTCAGAACAATTCTCGTTTGATTAATTGAATTTTAAACATATAGATCTTGGGTTTGTATTCAGAAATTAGGAAAATCCACTGATGAGCTAAGTAAGCGTTAGCGATTACGATATTTAGGAGGGACTAGGTAGTTCCTATGAACATTTTACCATTCGATGTAGAGATATTATGTTAAACTCTCTCTCTCTCTCTCTTTATTGACAAGTAAATTGTATACAGTGTGTAGGCCTCAGCGCCAAGTGGCATTATTGAGGCGAGTTGACAAAATAAATATGCATAGATTAAAAGTATGTCTTTACATATCAACAATTCAGTTGCTCAAAAGTTAATAACAATAATGCTTTGTGAACTAGACAGATGTAGAATACAAGTGAACAAGTAATGGAGCGATAAACTCCCCAAAAATGCGGAGTAATCGTGTCGTGACGATTTTTTGACCAAAATCATAATGAGCGATGAGGCTCATTTCCACCTCAGCGGGTACGTGAACAAGCAAAACTATCGCTTCTGGGGCACCGAAAATCCACAAATTCTAAAGGTTCAGATAAACATAATCAAAAAACAGAATCGAAATTTTTCATTTAGAAAAAAAATGAGAGCCAAACAACATCGGATGACTTCTTTTGGCCCACCTTATAGATGATAGCATGCTAAAGACTATTAGGACCAATAAAATGTAGTTGGCTGCTAATGTTACTTTATATGTTGGTTTCGTAATTATATTTACGGGAGCAGATGGGAGTTCGTAACGCTCTTGCGACTTGATACAATTTTCTTCTTTACAGGAAAGCCAAATTTTTTTAAAAATAAATCCGATTATCGAAAATATTGCAAACAAATATTTTCAAAATCAATAATACAATTTTTTCTTGTTTTTGTTGCCGTCAGTTGATTATTTAGCATGTTGGCTCCATGATCAGCAGTCCGTGGGTTCAATACCCCCGGCTGCCAAACAATTATTCTGTGGTATCTTTGTTGCATACCTGGTTGTCCTTAGGCTCAAAAAAAGTTAATCTACAAGACATGAGAGAGGCAGCAACTCCGCTGCACGAATTCCAAAAAAACCAAACATAATGCAACTACAGAGTTGTGCAAGATTTAAGCTTTATTCCTTCTCATCTCTTCGCTCCTTCCTATCCAATTAGTTGTTGTACTTTGCGGGGCATATCCCCTGAGCTCTGGCACAAAAAAAAAACAACACTGAATTGTTTATTAGTGAACGAATTTTGCACTTTGTGGCGTTCCTTAATAAAGATAAAACTAGTCTTAAGCAGCCACTTATCATCCATTTTGTATTTTAATCGTAAATAACTGCTCCTTGTTGCCCACAAAAATTAAATTTAGCCCAAATCACATCGATGAGCACTTAAGGTGGACGTGCTGACTACAAAGTGTCTTTCTGTAAACATGTGTATTTTAATTTTGAAAAATTATACCTTAAGGCCTTGCTGTCACGTGTGTGTGTGTGTGGTGTGTTAAATAAATAATTTAATATAAAAATTACTTTCGTTCGATGTACAAATGCGAGGAGTACGAAGAAGGCTCCCTTTTTTTTGTGTTACTTTGATGTTGCTTATTACGAAAGACATAAATAAAATTGTTGTCGAAAATTTCCTTCCTACTTAAAGTTTTCTATGTTTTTCACATGTGTGTGTGTGCGTGTATGTATATAGACCCACATTTCCCCACACTCAATTACTAACATGTGCATAACTGTACAAATGTAGGAATTAATTTCTCATTTTGTTAGTTGGAAATGTTTTCGTGAGTCGTACAAAAACAAAAAGAATATCAAAAAAAAAGCATACGGGAAATTTAATATGTCGCAAGTGGTATTTAACTGTCAACAATGAAGTTTCTTATTATTTTAATATTTTTTTTCTTCTTTTTACATACAAAACTCGCTGTTATTCCTCTTTATTGGGTTGTTTTTATTTAGGAATTTTTTTTTCTATAGCGTTCCTATTGTGTTACCCTTGTAATTGTTATTAATGAAATTAATAAATAAAAAACGAAAAACACACAAACAATCAAACCAGTTAACAAAGTAATTATTTACCAGTTACGAGAAAAGTTTTTTTTGTGCTTTTTTTTTTGTTCATTTCAATACGATAAATTATCACTCAACAAATTGTATGAATGCGTGATGATTGTATGCATGGGAAGAAGCCATAGGCCGTGTATGCGTGTATACGGTTAACGTGACCAGACTTCAATCAAAAGTTTGTGGTCCTTCTTTAATAAAAGTTTGACAAAAAATTTATTTATTAGACATGTGTGTTTTTTTTTTAAATAGAAAGTATTACGACATTGATGTGCCCCAAAAAAGCTAATCCAATCAAAGTTGAATTACAAGCGGTTTTCCAAATGAAATGCTTCTTGTAATTTCGCTTGAAGTTAATTAGTTGATTAAATAAAATTAAACATACCACAGCTTTTTATAGTTTAAATGGAGAAAAAACAAATTGATATTGAGAAATGCAAATTGATGTAGGATTTGGTATATTTGAAGAAAATCGAATATACAAATAAAATTTTATTTATTACAAAAATTAAAATTTATTTTACAAATTTATGAAATCTTCGGCTCGATGAAGTGACAGAAAAAACTTGAATTCAATAATATTTTTTATATAGCAAATTAAAAAATAATCTTTGAGATAAAAGTAATAGAAGACTTAATCAAATGTAGTAAAGTAGTATACAATAACACAGTGATTACTATTTAGCACACTCACATTGATATTAAGAAAATACAAATTGATATTAAGAAATAAACAATTCATATTAAGAAAACACAAATTAATAACGAGATATAGATTTAATATTAAATAAAACCGCCTTGAGATATTTTTCACAAAAGTTTCTATTCACCAACAGTCATATTCTCCAATTCCATGCAGGCGAATTTCCGTCGTGCTGGAAAGTTGCAAATGTTACGCCGATCCCCAAGAAGGGAGAGGCAAGCAACCCTGAAAATTATCGCCCAATCGCAATATGTGACAGCGCATAGAGAAAGGGACCTAAGGGTAAAAAAAGCAATTTTCACTTTTTTTTTTTTGATGTGGACAACATCTGAGCATCGAATGAGACCGATCCCATGCCAAAAAGTGTTCCCTCCCAGAGATATGCGCGTTTTATGAAAGTGAAGTACACAAAAGATACACGTATTTAAATCTTTAAAATGGCTCTCCTGAACAAAACCGGTTTTTACCCTTAGGTCCCTTTTTATTTTGCGCGTCACATATGCTCTACCATTTCTAAAGTAATGGAGAGTATGCTGAATTTCCAGCTTATAAAATATCTGGAGACCAATAGCTTACTTAACGACCGCCAATTTGGCTTCCGTGGAGGACGTTCCACGGGAGACTTATTAGCCTTCCTCTCGGAAAAATGGTGTCGATCCATCCACCATTTTGGCGAAAGTAAGGTAGTGGCTTTAGATATTTAAAAAGCATTTGATAGAGTGTGGCATGGAACACTCTTGTGCAAACTTATTGCTTTTAGTGTCGGTGATATTATTATGTTTTTACTTTTTCTTTTTATTGATAAGTTTTAAGTTTTATTAATAATTGTTATTGGCAATACATTTTGTTAATAACTGAATTCTTCATACCTCATATTCGTTCACTTATGTATATACTATTTAAAAAGCTAGGTGTCACATGCAAAAGCCAGAACAAAGAATTAAGTATTGCCGAATTAGCAATATGCCGCAACTAAGTCACTTGAGTTTTAAATAAAAGAATATCCAGTTTCAATATATATTGGCCCATTACATTAACTGTTTGCGTTGTCAATACTTATGTATGATTCATGCACATAACAATATCTTCTCTCGATTTATATCGAGCTTTCTCAGGGATCGCGCTATAGGAATTGTTATAGACGGGATCTCATCTAAGGAGTTCTAGATCAATTCAAGGGTACCACAAGGCTCCATTGTTTCTCCTACCCTATTTCTTATTTTACTTAATGACCACCTATGTCATACTTTCAACCCTATCCACTCTTTCGCAGATGACAGCAGTATCTGCCATTCATATTCATTTGATCGTAGGCCGACATCAACTATGATCGCGGCGACGCGGCAGAATATGAATGATTCGCTAACAGGTGACCTCACGAGAATATTGGAATGGGGTCACGCGAACAGGGTCGATTTCAATGCCCGAAAGACCCAATGCTGCATGCTTACCAATCGCCGTATGCACGATCACATTTCCTCAGCTGTAATTATGGGCGGCACAAACATTGAGGAATCAGAAGCTCTTGATGTTCTTGGCATGAAAATCCAGTGTGATGTCCGATGGACTGAGCACATTTTTCAGGTCTCAAAGGAAGCATTCAAGTGTCTCGGCTTTTTAAGACGATGTAAGACATACTTTAGCCCATCTGATATCCTTAATATTTATATCGCCTACATCCGATCGAAAATGGAATACAACTCTCATGTATGGGCCGGTGCTTCAAAGACTATTTTGAAGTTACTCGACCGCGTACAGGAGAGAAAGCAGAAACGTATTGGTAACAATGGGGTGGCCAACTCCATTGACTCTCTTGAGCATCGACGCAATGTGAGGTGTGTTTCGTTCTTCTATCGCTACTAGAATGAAATGTGCTCTAATGAAATCAGGGAACTTGTTCCCGAAACCCGGTCATTCGCGCCCACGATGCGATTATCATTAAGAGCGCATCCATTTGTGGTCGATTTGGCGCCGACTCGCACTACGCATTACAGAGAAAATTTGTTTTTTGGCCGAACAGCACGTATCTGGAATGGACTTCCCCCAGAGGGGTTTTCTGTCACTTTTGTCGTGGGAAAATTTAAGTCAAATGTCAATAAACACTACTGCCTCTATCCTCCTTCAAACAACATAATTTTCTAGTTCCAGCACAATGCAACGCATGTGTAGGGGTCATCCCCTGAGTGCCGGTCCAAGAAAAAAAAATATATATTTTGGGAGTTCTTGTTTAAACATGTGAAACTTCTTAGCTTTTTTCAAGAATTTGGTTAAAGGTCTACTGAAGATTTTGAATAAATAAGATAATAATAATAATAATAATAATTTTTTGAAAATTATATAACCGATGGATAATTTGTCATCCAGCATAATCCACAGCCGATTGAAGGTGGTGTACCGAGCACCATTTTATAAGCACACTCAGCTCTTTAGTCGTCTGATTTTAATTGCCTGTGGATTGGATACAGCAGTGGCCTTCGCCACTGAAACTTTCCGACAACAACTGGCACAAAATTACACACAAATGCACATCAGAAAAAATGCGAGATTTTTTTTTTATGAGTCTGAAACTGGAGTTGAACCGAGGATAATTTTTCGTTTTGTAGTCAACGTGCAGACTACTTCGACCCATCGCCATTTTTTTTTTGCTTTTTAATATGTTTATTTTTAAATTTTAAAGTAAAAATCGTTTTTCAATTGTTTAACATTGGCCATGTTAATGCGTTAACAGAGCTCTGTCAAACTCGTTGGTTTGTGTCTAGGGTTAAAAATTTTAAAATTTAACTTCACGCACTTGAAAATTTTAATGAATTTAAAAAAAAATTATTTTTAAAGCTAAAAACTTAAAAACTTTTTGGCATTTGAAAAACCTTGAAAAATAAGGGAAAACTTGAGAAATGGTAAAACTGCGGCGGCAGCAGATATCCATCATCGTTAACGAATGTATGTTGTAGAGTTTCATTTAAAAATAAATACTTAAAAGAATCTTTGAATAGTGTGTCTAAATATAAGTATTTATATATATATTTTAAATATTTATATGTCGTGAATTATTAAAAAACAGTTTGATCGATTGTCTTCTCTTGTTCGCTGTGCATTGGGAACTCCTCCTTTAGTTTGTGTGTATGACCTTACGAGTATTAAAGGGCCTTGAGCAGTGTTCTATCTCTTTTATGAGAGGTGTCTTGAAATTAATGCAAGATTTTAAAGTTTTATAAATGTTGGCGCAAGTGTGCCTTCGCAATTCAAATATTTCGAAATGGCCGCAAGCAAAACGCAATTTCTTTGAATTTTAACTTTTTCTGTTGCTGGTTATTTTTTTTTATATTTTTTTTTCTTAAAAAAATATTGTTTAAAACTCCTGCAAATATTCTGCTTAAATTCATTAAAAACATATTCTCAGGATTATTTTCCTAAAGCAGGTGAAGAAAAGAAAAGCAGATTATTGGCTTCTTAAAATTCGCTACTTACGAATACGTGCCAATTTTTTTTTTTATTTTTTTTTTAGTTTTACTTGCGTCACTTACGCTCGTGCTGGTAGGGGTCTGAAAGGAATTCTACTTTATTTTGCAAAAATTCATATATGAACAGCTGCAGATGCTTAAATTTACGAGAAGAATAATGAAGAAAATATAGCAGAATTGAATAAAAGAGAGAGAGAGAGAGAGAGAGAGATAGATAGTAACTGGCCGGCATGAAATATGGCGAGTGGTGGTACAAGAACCATTTGGCATTTGGAATTTGTATTGGAATACACGTTGTATTTAGATGGAATTTATAAAGTGTCATAAAAATAATTAATGGATTACGTGCATTATGTTGTAATTGAATTGCAAATAGAAGCCAGAGTAACCAGCAAAAGCGTGTGAGTAAAAGAAAAGAACATCGATAAATAATCCCCAACAAAATAATATGAAAACCACATAAAGATTTGAAAGCCAAATAATGCATATGAAATAATTTTATGGAGGAAACGGAAGACTTATTGTTGACGTTAAAATTACTCAACATCGGAGGAGCGGTAATAAATAATTAGGACGAATTTACAGGGTGAACTATCCAACGTTTTTAATCCGCCGGCTTTTGTCGCTAGATTAGGAAAAATAAAAATTGAAATTTAAATAAATGAACAATACCGGTTTCAGCTGATAGCAATCCTCTGCCATTATCCGGCCCTATCCAGGAAGGGAGCGCTTCATTGGGGGCTTCGGCACTTGCCCGTCCCGCGGAGCCTTCGGACTGCTACATGAGGAGTATGGACTCGTTAATTCAGGTTATTCGTCACAGGCCCTGATGGTGACTGGTAGCTTAGGCTACGGTTTGTCTATCAGCCGACACTATGGGACCGGGCTCTGGAACCAAGTGGGTCGGACAGCAGATATTTGACGGCCCGTGATACCTTCCCACCTATCTGCCTATGACTACCAGCCAAGGCAGTCATTTGAATGCAACAGCATTCCATAATGAACTACAAGTAGCATTTCACTTGCAAAGAAGAAAACGAACCCACCATTTCAACTGTGAACTGTTTGCTGGCTCAGCCTGTATGTTTTTCATACTTCCGCCTAATGATACACATGCTAAATTATTCACTTCAGCTCAAAGGTGAACATTTTCATTCGCTGAACGTGTTTATCAAATCATTCCTTTATCGCGGCTTGAACAAGAAAATATGGCTCAAAAGCATGATAAACTAAATAGCTGTCATTTAACTAAAAGAATTGAATGTGTCTACTCAATCACCTCATCACCAGTCTCTACTCTGTCTTGAACTTAACTCGCCATGTCACCACTGTTGGTGGGCACATTTAATGCCTTCTGACTTCGTTTAAGCAGAAAGACGAAAAGAAAACAGCTTTTGTTTGCCAACGGATTTCAGCATTTAATTCACTGCATTGCTGTGATTAACTTTGAAATTTGATTGCAGTCTATTGAGCTTTTTAATTTCCATGTGTTTATTAGCACTGCCTACTGCTGATGTTTGGGTATCGAATGCACTGGTTGTTTGCCTTGTCAGTCAAATCATTGGCAGGTGCACTAATCTCGCGAATTATCAAATTTGTTTGCGAATTTTGATATGATATGATTTCCTATACAAACGCATTTATACAAATGTTTGTGTGCGTGTGTGTGTGTGTGCACGTGTAATTAATGACAAGAATAAATAGTCGTATGTGGTATGCATGTAACGCAAGTATGTATGTATGTATGTGCTATTGTCTATTTATCTATTTGTGTGACTTTGAGTATCAGTCGAAATTGTGCAGTTTAGTTGACTTTCTTTTGGCAGTATGACGAGCGTGAATCAGATGTGACAAAATAGATAAAACCTTCAGCCATATAATTATCCCTATGGCAGGCATAAAGTCACTGCGCACACAATGTGACATTAGATACATTATGGAATATGGATTTAATAAAGGAATTGATATTTTTATTTGTACAAACTGGCGGCGAAGCATGCACGTGCATGCCTGCATGTGTTTATATGCATTTGTAAACTTCCCCCTTGTGTTGCATAAACAAGTGTGGCTCGATATATAAAGCTTGTAATACAATACAACAGTTGCAACAATCAGTAATAGAAATCACATTTCACATAATTGCAATTGTCAGTTGTAGATTTTTGGTAAATCTCGTTTATCAAAATGCCATTAGAGAAACTAAATATTTGGATTTGTATTTGAAATTTGTAACAGATTTTGTTGGCATTTAAAATTATTAAAAAACTAATAAAAAGTGCAACATTAACTAGTACAATTGGAACATTGTACATTCGAAGTCAAAAAAAATATGAACAAAGCGTCTCGCCAAATAGCGAGCATAAAAAGAATGCTCTTTTTCTTTTTTTTTTTTTTAATCTGGGGGAGCAGCACTCAGGAGATGACTCCTACACAAGCGAAGCATTGTGCTGGAACTATAGTAAAGGGATAGTAGGAGAAACGATAGGAAGTGAAGCTTCATTAATTATTTTTGCAGTTCAGTAGCCATTTTTATTATTATTTTACTTCGCCGGTGCTACACAATACCGACGAAGGAGGGCGTTCTGATGTGATTGTGGATTGCTATCAGCTGAAGCCGGTATTGTTTAGTGACCAGTGACTATGCCTTCGACACTGAAACCTTCCGACAACAACTGACACACAAAGGCACACTAATGCACATCAGAAAAATGCGAGATGTTTATTTTAATTTGGTTGAACCCAGGTCTGTTTTTGTATTCGTAGTCAACGTGCAGACTACCATCCATCGTGCCATCGCCACCCTTAATATGCTACCAAACTAAAAATGTTTCCCTTCCAAATGTTCCCTCGTGTAAACTCAGACTATTCGAAAAGGCGAATGATCCAAATATGTGGACCAAAAATTTTTTATCCACGTCCATTAATATGTGTCTCTGTTGAAGCCGATGCTGGCTGTGTAGGTATCCCGAAGGTCGTGGGTTCAATCCCGATAAGCGGAAAATGTTTCCAATATCTCTCTACTGACAGCGACTTCCTCTTCGCTATTTGAGCAATAAAATGTCAGCGAAGTAAAGCAATGATTAAAATGGTACTGCTCCTAGCATCAGGCACGCAGTACCTCAACTTTCTTTTTTTATTCTGGACTAACCCTAACGCGATGCACCCTACACATGCGATGCATGATGAAAGGGATATGCGAGATATAGCAGATGATAAAGCTTCACTCCCTTTAAACTCTGCTTGGGTACGTCATTTGTTTTTACAGCAGTGTTGCAGCGTCTCTGATGTCAAGGAGACGTATTAAATTTTGAAGCTTCGTTTTTAGCAATTATTTTACTTCGGTGCTGGTACACAATATCGACGAAGGAGGACGCTCTGATGTTGCTTGTGGATTGGTATCAGCTGAAGCCGTTACTGTTCAGTGACCAGTGAATATGCTTCGCCACTGAAAACTTCCGAGAACAACTGACACAAAGACACACTAAGTTATGCACCTCAGAAAAAGTCCGAAATGGTTTTATGACTTAGTCTGAAACTTGGGTGGAACGCAGGACTTTTCTGGTTTTGTAGTCAACGTATAGCCCACTTCAGCCATCGACATCCTCATGAGTTATTTCAACTTATTGATTGAGCTGAAAGCGTGTTGATTTGCTCAATGTGTAGATGGTACAATGAGGCGACTTGACTCATGGCAAGAACTCTATGGACTCAATGTGATAAACGGTGGACTCGCGGAGGAGGTTCGGTAATTCGAAGTCGATTACTGATGGTGGTGGTAACGTCGAACGGGAAAATAAGGGCAAACGTTTCTAGGATGGGTCTAGGTTGGGTGGAGGATCCACACCGAAGGAGAACGAACTTAGTTCAAAGCTTAGGCTTATTGTGACACCAAGGAAGGGATCTTTGAAACGATTATTATTGCACAAGCCTTGTTTTATCCTCCTTTTCCTATGTCCGATGATAGCAAGATGTACTTTGGTCCCTATACCTCAGCTGTATTTGGATGAACTATCGGATGAGAAATTGCTAAGGGAATCTGGAAGACTTATGGAGGTGGCGTGGTAATACTGATCCAGTTTCGGTGGCTCTGGGGGTTTCAAAAAGGCACCGAACTGGCAGATACAAGTCAGCGGCAGCTCTTGCAACTCTACTATAGAAATCCACAAACACGCGCATCTGCAGAGCTGTGCAAGAATTAAGCCCTTTATCCTACTGATCACTTCACCTCCTGTTCTTCTCTACACTCTCCCTTTCCAATTAGTTCCGCCGCAATGCATTGTATACGTGGGGAATAACCTCTACCCTACTAGACCAAAGAAACTAGCAAAAGAAGCGGTTTGTGGAGAAGAAACAAATAGACATTGCAATAGATTCAAGATGCCAACAGTTTAAAAGATTTTTGGCCAATTGTAGAAGAGCTAAGTCAGCTTTCTATCCCTGCCTCAACACTATTGCCAGCCAAAGAAAGCAACACAAAAAACACGCATAAAATAATTGCTTCCACGCTACTTTTCCTCCAAAAAAAAAAAAAAAAAAAAAAAGAGAAAATAAGGAAAACGGAAATGTCATATTTCAATTTCATTATGAAAAAGGTAGAGATGCGATGTACGTTTTCAAATCGAAATTTATTTTTAATGGAATATTTTGCCATGAATGCCATTACCGTCATCATCCAAACAGAGGATGAGTATGTCCAACGTATTTGAATGAAACCAACTGAATGCCTGAATGACACTTTTTCTTTTCAATTGTAATGTACACAATAAATAAATCATTTTTACTTGTACAAGAGAAATGCTCATTTTGAATGATTGCGTCCAGTGTCCGTCCTAGTGAGAAACATATAAAAGAATTAAATATTTATAAAATTTTAACGTAGAATAAATATTTTGCAGGCTTTTTTGCAGTCTTGTCCTTTTTTTCCGCTTTATCTTTCTTACTTCACATAAAATACAATTAAGGTCTGCCTTGTGCTCGTATTTGTTAAAGCAAAAGGCAAAATGACGATAAGAAATTAAAACGTGCTCAAGAGTGGGTTTTTGTTTTTATTGCTGCATCTTCGGTAGAAATAAATAACACGTAACACATATTACGTGCTCTTTCCTCAGTGAGGTGTCACAGCACGTAGCCGTAGTTGAAAGCAGCATACTTTCTTATGTTTTGCCCTGAAATCATTGATTATACCAACCCATCCACACACACACACACACACACACACGAACACAAACAGAGTTCATAATACATCCCAGTTGGCCTTAATGGCTGAGCATGATAGTGTTAATTTAGAATGCGTGCTCAACGAGTACATGCGCTACTCGGTCTCTTGCAGTTATGTTAGGCTTAAAAGAGGGGCATACTGCATGGTATCAATCGTGTGGAATAATTTGGTCAATTGGGATATTGTATTGCAGTGATGTGGCCAAATAATCGCGAGCTTATGATCGACAATGCCTTCAACTTTGAAGCATTAAATATGCTGCTGGTATATTATTTACAGTCCACTGCTGTAGGCATTCAATACTTCGTATTTAATCGATATATTTATTTGCTTAAGTACAAAGGCAAACATTGTAGGTTCGATTTAGGATAAGTCGTCGGCAGGTTGCTGGATGTAAAGGTAAAGAAAAGGCCCAGCCCACTTGTATCCAGTTTATTATGGTCCCATTGTGATGGCTGTTGTGAAAAAAACTTTCACGCATTGTAGTGATGCAGAACAGAGTCTCTGCTAGGAATCGAACCTAGAACGCCCCCAATTAATAAACCAGCATACTACTCGCTAGACTACCGGGCCAGCTAGTACGGACAAACACAGTTTTTTTCGTCGATACACTTCAAAATCCGACGCGATTTTACTTACTTCACTGAAGACCTGCTAAAGTCTTCAGTGAGGGTAATATGTACGTTCAGTTTTATTTCTTGTCATTAATCCCTGTGTCACTCAGCAATCAACAGCCATACGGGTATGTTCAGTACACCGAATACGCAAAAATTTCTCGTTTTTAAAACGAATACACATACTTAGGTGTTCTGTAAACCGAATTCGCATAATTTTACTCGGTTTAACATCGAGTAGATAAGTGCGGTCGAAAATAAATCGTATACACTATCTTCCTAAGAAATAACTGATGAAACAGAAAAAAAAAACAATTACCAATTTTTACTTGAAGTTTTTCTTTTATAAAATTAAGTCAAATTATATACTCTGTAATAGATTTTCAGGCATGTCATACACACATTCCGATCGGAATGGTTTTAATTCCGTATTTTCAATTCCGATCGATTTTGTTTTATGTTCTTCAGTTTTCGAACGATTTTGTTTATTTCGAAAAATTTTTAAATCTCTGTTTTTCAAATAAAGTATGGCAGTGTTGTGCATGACAAAACAAATAAAACCATGGTTAGTGAATAAAGCACGCTGTGACAGTGCGTTACATGGATTTCTGCATACAGAAGTTCACTACAGAGCAGTTAGTCAGTACTTGCATCTGTAGCAGAAGCCCGCATACAAGCGCCGCCAACTGTCTAGCCAAATTACGCATCTGCTGATAACAAAGATGTCTTAACTACCAACAAAGTATAAAATTGATAGTCCATGGCTGCCACCTACCATGCTCCACCGTTTACTCAACAGCTCTCATTACAAAATTATTTATACCTCTTCAAAGCAGATCTGTCAAAAAACTTAGCGTAAGCAAATTTTAAACGAAAGTTTATGTTCAGCAATTAACTGCTCCCTACCACATCCTCTTAAATTCTTTCAAATACTTTTTTTGCGGTAATATTTTGCTGTCTGCACTCGCCCTCCCCGCCGAAGTTCACTTAAAGCATTCTGTGTTAATTTTGTGGATTTTAAAAAATATTCATAAATAAATCATGGGAAAAGTTCGAGTCAACAGAGTGAAACAAAAAAAAAAAAAGAAAAATTATACACAATGACAGCAGTTTTTGGCTTGTAAATATTTGCGGTGCTCATCAATGCTCTCAAAGATAAACTTTTGCAGCACCAACAGCCTGCATTTAACCGGTAATAAGAGGCAATACACACACACACACAAACATACATACCCAAATACGAATAAGTAGAGCATTTAGGCAGACTAACACGAGCAAGTACTTATTTACGTCTACGTGGTGTGTTCAGAAAATAATGGAAATTTTTAAATTTCTCTGCTTTTTTTTATTTTCCACCAGCACTCAGGTCAATGCAAAGCATTGTGCTGTAACAGCGAAATACATTTTTGAGATGGGATAGTGGTTAACATGCGCACTACCAAACCTCTTTATGTACAAATTTATTGACCCGAAACCCACCCGGTTGGGATATTTTACATATTTTACACGAAATTTTTGCATTTACACCAACATTTCAAGTTTCCTACATTTAAATGCTTTAAAATTTTCCATTAAAACTAAGAGAATTAGTCACAGACTAAAAGTTATTTATCACAGATTGAAAATCGAAAATGCCACCCGGGTGAGTTTTGGTAGTGGTTAAGGTTAAGGAAACTCGATTTGAATCTGTCCATGACAAAAATGACAGAAAAGAGCAGGGCACACATCGTCGCATTCGTGATCGAATGAAATTCATCGAAATTTTACTTTTTGAGATCGTCATATTCGTTATCGAATAAGACGTATCGAAATTTCAGATCGTGGCATTCGATAACGTGCAGTCGAACGAAATGGCATTCGATAGACTAAAATTAGTTTTTTGTTTGCTTTTTAAGAAAGAAAAATTTTACTTAATACTTTTTTTAACCTTTTTTATTATTTTAACAATCTATTTTTTTAAGCTTTAAGGTTTTTTTCTCTTTTTATTTATTATTTTTATATTTATTTTCGATATTTCGTTAACCTTCGGTTAACATCTTCAGGAAGTTTTTTAAAATAGATTGTTAAAATAATAAAAAAGGTTAAAAAAAGTATTAAGAAAAATTATCAAATAAGAGCACGCTGAAGAAAATAAAAGAAAAATTTTATTTTATTATTCAGTCATATTTGTTTATTAAACATGTAAGTACATACATTAATAAATAAAAAAAAAATTTACTAACATCAAACATTTTCATTAATGGTATAAACACAATTGTGACGAATGACGAACTTCGCACAGCACGACGAACTTATCATCAAGAATTCGTTGCGTAAATTCGTCGAATAAGACACAATTAGAGCGAAAATAACAGCTGTTAATGTCATTTAAAATTATATGTTATTTAGATACATAAATAAATAAAAATTGTTAAAACATGAACAAAAACATTTTACGTTTTGAGCCCCTTATTAAAATTATAAACATCATGTTCATGATGGTAGAAACTTTTATTTCAATCAAATTCCACCAATTTTCATTAATTAATGAATTTTCTAATACATTGTTGTTTACATTTAGCAGGTGACAGTGTGACCATATTTCAACAAAAAAAAAAAACATTGATATGAGAAGATAAAATAATGACAAAAACGAATTAAAACAATACTGTATATAATTAAAAAAGTGGTTATTGAATTTTTGTCCTGTAAATAAAAAAGAAAACAATTCTTAAAGCAAAAAGTTAATTTATTTACTATACACTAAAAAATGTAAAAGGAAAACGGCCACTCTGCACCAATTTATTCGTCATTCGTCGGCGTAAGAAATATAAATAAACCTATCGCAAAGTTCGTTGTGCACGACGTATTTCGTCCAACGTACATATTGTGTGTATTTTCATTTACACAAATGTGTTTTATTTACAACGACGAATATTCGTTACGAAAAATTCGTCGTTCGTCCCAGTTGTGTTTATAGCATAAGACAAATTAGCCAAAATATGTCATAATCAATCAAAAAGTCGATTTTGAATTATTCGTTTTGTATAGGAGGTACCACGCCTACTTGTCCAATCCCTCCCAGTTTTTTACTGATGATTTGTTTTAAGTACAAAGTCATATGGAGCATATTCACAAACTTAGACTCCAACCGTTCGCAAGATATACAAAAATAAATATTTACTTTTTATGGCCGTAGCAACGCCCAGTTGGAATTTTTGTATTTTATATAGTTCATTCCCCATACCAGCGATACTGTGAAAATTTCAAGAAGCAGACATACATACATACAAACATGTCATTTTTATATATAAAGATTGTAACCACATGTTTTTATTCTATGACAACCCACATAAATCTTTTACATTTAAAACAAATTTCGATTCGAACGCTATCGAATGCCTCGATCTGGCTATTCGATACGTCACCAAATGTTATTTGATACGAAAGCTCATTCGATCACGAATGCGGCGATTTGGCCCCAGGTTTTTTATGCCACGTACGTAGGTGCTGGTCGGCTTTATAAAGCTCTCTTTTCACAGCAGCTGTTGGTAGACGTACTTCTACTGGGACCAATGAACTTTAGTTTCGACGTCATATCCGTAAACCCATGTTTAGTCATCATACGTTTTAATAATTCTTTAAATTCTTTAGCCGCTGTCGTTGTTGAACCTTTGAAAATTATTGAAATTTTACAGTCACGCCTTTTATACCCAAAAAAAAATGTGAAAGAATTTCATGGCCTGAGCCACACAGAAAAAATCATGACTAAATTTTTCCCAATTAAGTCTTTGCTCAGAAAAAATTTTTTTTCTCAATTAATAATTCAATTGAATCCACGTTTATTTTAATTGGTTTTGGTGTTCTCTCACGAAAGTGCAATCAAAATGGTGAAAATTTTAAATTTTTTTTTCAATTAAATTTTTTTTTATCAGTTTCTATTGCTATTTTGTTAACTACTTTATTCTTTAATTCTTCTCAAAAATTAAATATAACATTTTATAATTATCTGATTAAGATATTTACCTTCAATTATGCCTTTATCGAAACAGTACTGTTAAATAAGATTAGATTTTGTTGTTGCTGCAGTTTACTTAATATATAAATAAATAAATAAATAAAAAAATTAAATTTTTTTTTTTTTTGATTTCGAAAATGCAAAAATCTTAAGAACTGAGGAAAACAAATTGAAGTTACAAATACATGAAGTTAATGAAATAGTTAAACATGAACAATTTGCTTGCAATTAAAAAAGTGATAAAAAAGATTATAAAAATACATATTGTAATTTGATTTCTACTTTTAAAACAAACTAATATTAATTTTGATTTATATGTTATTTTTTGTTAATAAAATATATATATTTTTCAAATAATTCAGTCAATTTTGGTAACATAAATTGTTAAAAATTTTATTATAATTATTATTTAATAAAAATTAATTTATAGACCCTGAAGATGAACCTTATGGTTCGAAATATATAGATCAACGTAAAATTAAGTATTTTATTTCAATGAATCTTATGGAGGCAATACAATATTAACATTAATAAATAAAACTGTTAATTGATAGCGCGTTTGTCGCGAGAGTTTGAAATATAATTATTATTTTAATTGAATCTTCGTATTTTTTAATTGAACCTTGACTTTACGTTTATCTGTGCAGACGTTATGCCAACATCATGAGCGACTTCTCTAATTGTGTTACGGCGAAGGTCCCTAAAAATTTTTGCTACATTTTCATCGGTTTCTGATGTGCCGGTCGGTCATTATCTTCTACTTCAACACGATCATATGGGAGGTACTTATACGGACTAATCCAATACGACATTTATGGTGTTTTCTTTTCTGACAAAAATGTTACATATATGCTACATTTCGTTACTATTTCTGTTCCATTCTAAAAAATATGTAACATTAAAAAAAGCTATTTCGTTCCTTTCTAAATATGTTGCACAAATAACTGGCAAAATATGCAACATATTTGACCCTCTACTCTCAAGTCGGGGTGATGTACTAACCTTTTTTACATCTTTGTGAAGTACTTTTTTATACAAATAAGAATTATGACTTCACTTTGACTAGAGTCCGTCAGACTTTTGTTAGAGGAAGAGTCTGTTTAATTTATTATTTATTTTAATGTAAACTTTTTTGATACATTTTTGGTTTAGACTTTTTGCAGTTTCTTCTAGGTAATAGCAGCTGATTAGAAAACAATGTTGCTGACGATTTTTATTGATAAAATGGTGCTAAAAACCGTAGAAACAGTGAAACGCTAAGTATACATTAATGCTAAAGCTCAAATATTTTGTACCATTGTGGCAGTAAAAAATGTATCACATTTTAAAGGTAGAAAATGTTATCCAGCGAAAGGGCAACATTTTTGTTCAGAAAGGAAATCACCATTAATTTTTAATAGGCCGACATTTTAATACTTGTCATGACTCACGACCTATAACTAATTGCCAGATGGTAAGTAAAAAGTACGTAAAGGTCTATTTATTAGGTCTATGCAGCCCTACAACAATTAACAACACAAAAAACAACAGGCATTTTGTTTGTGTCAATTATCTTTGGGATGTCTAAAAAAAGAGACGATTACTCTCCTTTTTTAATTTCGTTTATCTATGCCTTAATTGATTTTGCAACCCTCTCTCAAAATGAAGAAATGAGTAAAATTGTGCGCTCTCTCAAATTAAACAAATGAGTAAAATGTAAACAAATTTTGACAGTCGAGTATAAAATACTTGTAAAACACTAAAACACATGGCGAGTTGCACAGACCTAAAAACTAGACCTTGAAGTACGCCATTAATAAAAAATCAGAACGATTCAGACAAGCATTGAAAGTGAAGGGTGTCTGGTGGCAAAATTTTATATTTTTAAATACGATTATTTCAAAAAATAATAAACGGTGCGGAGGGAGGGTGGCGCCGTTGGAATTATCGATTGTGCGGATTTGTCAGCCACGATGTCGCAGTGGTCGAGTGAGCATCGCGCGTTCGCTGCGGAGACATTTTTTAAGAGTGATGATTCTTACGTATTTGCTCGTCGACAATTTTGTTCAAAGTTGGGTATTCGGCGAATAAGTGATGGAGCGAGTGTAAATGTAATTTAGTCGTGGGTGCAGAGATGCCGCGCAACTGCTTCGGCTGTGAATATCCCACGGCCCGGGACCAGTCGATCTTCACGGACTCCCGAAAACATTGAACTGGTTGAAAGCAGTTTGCGTGAAAATCCGAGACTTTCAATACGGAAAAGAGCAGCCTCAACAGCGATTATTCATGAAATTTTAATAAAAGATCTGAAGGATCTGTATGACATACTATTTAAGAAAAAAATTCTCTTAATAAAACTTTGTCTCAATTATTACCTTTTTTTGTTTAAATTTTAAAATATAAATCTGCTACCAGACACCCTGTATTTAAATTGACTACAAAATTTGGCGGCCACAGTTCGCAAAAGTAAAACTGTTTTGGCTCTCCTCCAGCAATTGAGAATATTGCTGTTATAAGCCGTAGTGTGGAGGAAAAGCCGGGCCACAATTACGGTATTCAGTATTTTAACAAAATTTTGTTTGAAATTAATTTTTTGAAATCTATTTAATCGGATGCCTTAATTTGGCACCAGGTTTGTTAATTTCTCATGAATCATTGGAATTTATTAATGCGTGCGTTTCTATGGCCGTAATTGGAAAATGTTGCTGCGAACGGCGTTTATTTTCAATAAGGCGGCGCTAAGTGGCACAAAAATAACGATACCATCACTTCTTTTACGGGAAAAGTTTATTTTATCATATGAGTTATCGATATCCAGCGATAACAATTGGCCAACATAGTCTCTGATTCCTTTGATGCTTATTTGAAAGAAAAGGTCTATGCAAAGGGCTCTCAAAATCGTCGACATTTAAAAATTCACCAACGTTTTTGAACCCACCTCGTATTTTTCCATATTGTTATGCACACATACATACGTAAGGCTGCTGCTAGGCGTAAACTTATTTTCTTCTTTTCATATTTTTTACTGCTGGTGTTTTTCTTCATTTTTAATACGAAAGGAAAAGGAAAGACAAACAGAGAGACAGACAGTCTGTAGATGATTCACTGTAGCCTTTATTTTTATTTTTATTGTTATTCGGGCTGCTGATATTTTTGAGTGTTAATAGCGCCTGTTGTTTTCACCTCTTAATTGTCTTTGCCGTCTGCTTTGCTGGTTTGCCATACTCAAAGCGCACATGAAGATACGCACATGCACGTGTCTTTAACAGGGATATTGCCTTCTTATGCTGTATTGCAATACTTTTCCCATTATGTTTTCTTTTTCGTTTTCGTTTTCGTTTTCCAATTCCTTAATTATTCTACCGAAAAACAAAGTTCTTGTGCAGACTTTAGAATTTTGACAGCAAACGTTTATTTTGTTACTTTGTTTCGCGTGCCTGAATTTAAAAAAAATGCCAAGAAGAGCGGAAAGGAAAGGCTGACGAAATATTTAAATTGGCAAAAAAAATTAAAACTTAATTTTATGGACACGTATGCAGTTTCAAAAGGGAATTTGATAAAAATTTGCCAGTAAAAGTCTTATGAAACCAGGCTGGAAATTACAGCACACAAAACGAATGTTTAAATACACCAACTACGGAAACTAAATTGATGTGTCAATAATAATTTTGATTAGCTATTGTTATCTGAATTAAATTTATTTTTTAGGAAATCGAATTCAACGGAAATAAACCTTCAACAATCGAAAAAAAATCGAAAGTAATCTGTAGGTGAAGAAACTAATAAAGCCCAGTAAATAGAGATGAACTTGCCTGTGTCAAGGGAAATAAATTATATACTAAACCCACGAGAAGAAAACTTTATATGTATAGAAAAGTTTATATAAGAAAGAATTATTGTACATGCGTATGTGTGAAATATTTTCCAGTGAATAATATCAACGTAAAACGTGTGCAGAGCCCATACTGCTGTTATAATCCTTAAAATACTGTTTTAAGTTCTCCCTACAAAAAGCTGTGTAAGACTTTTCACACTAAATTAGTGCGCTGTCAAAAGTAGTTGCTTTCAACGTTCTATGCATTGTTATCACCACTGCCATGCTTAACATTTTATAACAAACTTTAAAACGTTAAAAGCATGTCGTCGCCCATCATATTCTTTGTCGATGTGTCATTCATTTATTTTCATATTTTTTTTTATCATTTTTAAATACAGGGTGGTTTTTTTTTCATAAGAAGCCTAACTTTAAGTTGGTAACAGTGCTTTATTTGACAATCCCAGTAAAAACTAGAGAATGTGTTACAGCTACACAACAGCATAATTTTCAACCAAATTCTACATACTGTGTGCATTACTTAGAAGCAGTTATGTAGTGACTTGATTATCACTTGATACAGAAGTATTTATTATGGTACAAAAAAACTTCTACTGTTTCTAAGTGCAGACATGTCGCAACATGTCGATTTTTATATAAATTCCGATATATTATTACGTACACAGAAAAAAGTAAAATTAAAATTCAATTAAGTAATAATAATATAAAATAATAATTGGATTTCAATTTATCACGAAAGTTTTAAATTCAATTATGAGTTTTAATTGAAAAAATTTGACGATTTTTTTCATAAGAAATTAATTTCAAAATTTTAAAAATTCAATTAAAAAAAATTAAAATTAAAATTATAGGCATTTAGTTAATAAGAGTTAAAATATATTATAATTGTATTTGTGGTCTTGTATACTTATATATCGAATTACATTTAGACGATGAACAAAAATGGTTAGAATTATAAACACATAGTTAATTATTTAAAAAGAGTTAGAAAAAAGATTTGTATTATTATTTGTATTATTATTATTGTAATTTTTGTTTTCTAAAATATTTTATTATTCGTAAAAAGTTATTTTGTATTTGGTTCAAGAGCAAATTTCTATACAAAATCGAATCTTTATACTTATTTCAAATGCAGAATATATTTTTATGAATATGGCTGTTAATATTTTTATTTCGAAATTGTGGAATATGTTTAAATTTTCATTGACAAAAACTTTTTCTTTATTGTGAATTTCAAAAAAAAACATTATTTTCATTATAAATAAAAACCAATTTTCCGGAAGAAGCTACACAAAGAAGGAGCGAAATATCGAAATAAAAATAAATATTATAT
Source organism: Dexiosoma caninum (assembly GCA_963924685.1). Lineage (NCBI taxonomy): Eukaryota > Metazoa > Arthropoda > Insecta > Diptera > Tachinidae > Dexiosoma > Dexiosoma caninum. The sequence goes on from OZ004728.1 coordinate 5,393,831, forward strand.
ATATAAAAAGGACCTGCAGCTTAAATAATTAATTTAATTAATTCAATTAAAACATTAATTGAAAATTTTTTCTTGATTCAATTAATAAATTAATCAGAAAAAAACTAACATATAAAAACTAAGTTTATACGTACTATTTACGCGTAATTAATATGTTATATGTTTTTATCCCTTTAATGGTATTTTGAATCAATTCAAATAAACTTGGATTCAATTAAAATTTTAATTGTGAAACAGCAGTTTTACACAGCAAAGACTTAATTGGAAAAAATTTAACATTTATTTTTTCTGTGTATAATTGAATCGTAATGGGATGAAAGTGTGTTGCATTTACTACCCTTTTGATAAAGTTTAGCCGGTCTGAACCAAATTTCAAACGCTTCCCATTTTTTTTTATATATTTCTAATGAAAAACTACGTGCAGTAGTTTGGCATGTTATTTTCATATCGTAAAGATGATATTTCGCGTAGCTAAATTTTCATGCTGCATAAAAAAAATATTAAAAATTCCAGTATTTGAAATTTAGCTGTTTCTCAAGTTTCGAAATATTTTGAAAAAAATTTTTTTTTCTCAAATACAAATTTTATTAATTAATTATTTTTCTAATTTTTTTACCTATTTTTATATTAATAACACTAATTATTTAAGCTTAAGGTCTTTTCAATATATTTAATATTTATTTCAATTCGATATTTCGCTACTCCTTTCTGTAGCTGAAGAAGCTACAGAAGCTATCGAATTGAAATAAATATTAAATATATTGAAAAGACCTTAAGCTTATATAATTAGTGTTATTTTTATTAATTAAATTATAAAAATAAAAATTGTTATAAAAAATTAAAATAAGCTCAAGTCTGTTTAAGTCTGCTAAACTGTTATTTAAAAAATTTTGATTTTACACTTTTTAGTGTCCCATTAGAAAACACGGAAGGCACGAGCTTTGCTTTCGAGGGAAAAGAATCATGAAAATCATCTGTAAAAAGTTCTTAAAGAACTCACATAAAAACAAAAACAAATACAGTCAAATTGAGAACCTCGTCGCTACGTAACAAGGTCAATATTATTACAACTACAATTATTGCAAAAACAACATAGATTTTTGTTGTTGTTTCTCTAGGTTTTCTGCCGAACAAAAGTATATGAAATAAGTGTTTGTAGGAATGTGTATGAAAAAGTATGCAAAATTTTACAGTTCGCGCTGGATTTTTGTTATTTTGAAAAGTTTAATTATAGTGTTGTTGTTCACTATGATTTACAAATATATGTAAGTGCTCGGTGCTGAATATTATTTTCTAAAAAAAAGTGATGAACTATTGCAAAAATAACATTGCTTTTTGTTGTTGTTTCTCGAGTATACTCGCACATGTTAAACAAACTGCAATAATTTATTTGTAATGGCATTTAGAAATTGTTAATCGTAAGTGAGAGTGGCAAGTACTTGTCTCCAATGATATCGCCATATTAAAAAGCCAAAGTATAAGTATTTTAACTCTTTACTTTACCAGCATAGTTTTGGTTGGCATAAATTTAACAACTAATAGTTGGCATGAACACATCAGACAAATTTATGTCCTCACGGGCTATTGAAGCCACCATCTTCTGTTTATAGAGTGACTGCGGCAAGTGCTCAGCCAACAGCATCTCCAAGTCATAATCGTCATGCATGCAAGAATTAAATTAATTAAGAATTAAATATTGTGATAAATTGACTGTGAACTTGAACACGACAAAATATTCATTCATTAATTTGTAACAATTGTAATTCAAATGAAAATCAATCGTAATTCAAAAGAAAATAAATATTATGAGTTTCCTAACTCTAAAAAAAACACCCTGTAAAAATTTTAGTACACAAAAACAATGTTGGAGAAATGCTATTTGCTTTTGAAAAAAATAAATAAAATAAAAAATTAAGTGCTGCAGGTATTACGGAAGCCCAGTCGGAAAATTTTGCAAAAAATTTTCTAATCCTAAAGAGGGATAGGATACCCTGAGCACAACAGATCATTTCCAAGCATTGGAACTGATGACATGAACAGGCAAAGCAAAGAAAAGAACATTTTTGCAAAATACTTTCCAGATCTTATCAATTGTGCAAAATTTGATTCTGGAAAAATGCATTGCACTTTTCAGTATATTTATTAAAAATATTAGGAGTTGTGTTTTGTGTTCCCCTCTAAAGATACAGCACTTTCTAGCGCAGCAATGAAGTGCAAATGTTTTAAATGAATTGGGTAAAATAGGGCAAGAAGTGTAATGTCCTTTTTTTTGAAAAGAAAATATCATAAATTTTCAATGAAGACACGTCTGCTATTTTTCAGAGTATTCTTTACAATGACCTGACTTTAAGAATTGTTGAGCAAAGTCGGCTTCATTCCGAAAATTCTTTACATAGTTTTTTCTTTATTAAATTACCAGGCGGTAATTTCAATCGAAATATGTTGATATCTGCCGCCTTGCATGTTTTTTCAAATTTAAATATTTTCTGGAGGCGTTGCATGCCTGTAAACTACTTCAGCTGTGTTTACAGCGTGTATTTTGTTACATTTCCAGAGAAATAATTTAAAATTATTCACATTCATTTATTTATGTTTCTTTCCACTCATTAAGAGGAAACACTTCGATAAAAATTCCAGCTAATTTTTTTTTTTTGGCAATGAAATGTTTTACATTTTTTGTTAATTAATTTCTCAGTATTGTGGAACTTAAGAAAGACTATTTGATGAGCATGCCAATCATAATGGAATTTATACTCCGTCTGCTATTGAACGGTATGTATTTGATTTGTAACTAGAATGTGAACTAGAAAGAATAATTTCTGACAGCTGTAGCAAAAACTTTGAAAAACAGCTCACAATGATTAGGTCTAAAGCAGTGATAGGCAAAATGGCGTCCATGGACGCTCTGTTATTTTCTTATTTAAACGTTCTCAAGGCCGGGGCACATAGAATCCGTCATGCTTTGCCATTTTCAACTGACAAGTAAGTTGAATAAACACATTTCACATTCGGATTTAGGATTTAAATTTATATAAGAATCAGCTGAAACGGTGTAAGGGCCTTTTCTTTTTTTCGTGCAGAACAGTGTAATTTATCGTGTTGCTTACGTATGAGTGATATTTTTTTGTGCAGCAATAATACGTATCGCCTGTTGCCTACTGTTGGCTATTCTTTTGATTTTTATTTCCATATTTATTTACCTTAAGAAATTTTATAGAATATCATTCATCTATTCTCTGTATTCGTATTATTCAGAATTATTTTTATCTAGCAGTTTTATTAAGATCCTTATTCTTTTAATACATATTTCTATATTTTCTTTCAAGCTTTTATTTGAAAAGAGAATATAGACTTAATTTTATTAAAATCATTATTTTGTTAGAAAAATTGTTCGCACTTTTTATATGTTTCTTATACCTTGAATTCACATTCAATACGTCTCCGTCAAAGCAAAGTGCGAAAGTTGGCCAACTTTTAACGTACGTTCAGTACTTTGACATCTATGAACAGCGTTGCCGTTGTAGGTTATTTTCAACCAAAATTGATTGGGGTTTTTTTAGTGTGGAGATCTGAATATTTTTTGAATTTTGTTTACTTTTTCCATCCTAAATAATACTCAATACGTAAATTTCACCTGTAAAGATTAAAAATCAAGCTTTATATTGCGCAACGTTGTTAACACCATTTTCTTTTATTAAAAATCATTTCTGTTGTAACAAAAAACTCAAGGCTGCTGCAGCAGAAACAAAAATAAAAGAACACAGTATTTAAATTCAAAATAGATAAGAAGTTATTTGCACGGGTTTGTTTGTCTTAAATTGAAATGGTGTATGTACATAATGTTTTTATATAATTTTTTTTAATTTGAAAAAGAAAATTTTAAAAGAAAAAGAAATTGAATACTTATTTTATAAAATAAAACATATTCTGAAATTTGTTTTTAACTTTGTAACGTGGTAATGCTGGCTATGAGTTCATATCCGTCAACAAAGTACTAATTGTGCCAATCTCTTCCGTCGGTACGTTAATATCATTTGAAAAAGTCTAAGTATGACGGATTCTATGTTCCCCGACCTTTAAACACACATATTATAGAGAATTCTACAACATTAGTCATTTTAGCTGGAGTATTGAAAGAAGCAGGCGGTGTTATCGCTTGTTGCTTAAAATCAGTGTTGCAAAAAAAAAAAAATTTCTCCTAAACTAAACTTGTTGTTTATTTAAATAAACATACTGCAAGGAAATATGTTTTTATGAACTAAATTATTCTATTCTATAGCATTCAGCTTTAAGATTAAATAGTAAAACTGTTAACTATTTGGTGCTTTTTTAAGAATTTTTTGAATTCAAAATTTTGGTAATTTTTCCAAAAAAACAATTTTTTTCTCACTTTTTCATCAATAACTCCAAAACTAATGGCTAAATCCAAAAATGATAGTAACAAAATTTGAAGGGGGCGTAATTTAAAATTTTTTTTCATGTATTGCATAACAAAATTGAATAAGTCTTTCCGAAGTAACGACCACATTTAGGGAGCACATGTTCGGAAAATCCAAATTTCAGAAAAAAATTTATTTATTAAAAATGTTATTTGGCAAATTAACACGCATGAAAATAATCGTATCACATGAAAAGTAATTTCACGCACATTAAATTTCTATTATTTAATTACAACTGTCGTTTTTATGACTAAAAAAATTAATTTTATCGAGTGCCTAACAATCCGATTGTTATGTGACTGCCATCAAAATCACAAAGTTAAACTAGAGTTCTGGAGATAAACAAAAAATTTAATTTTCAAATTATATTCATTATTCGTATCGACTTAAGATACAAATGGCAAATATTTGGCCAAAAAATATGTTAACCAGTAAATTCTATAGACTTTTTTTTATTATTTAAAAATACTTTTGATTTGAAACAGGTTTTCATCTTAAATAAATCACCATCAGTTTTCAAAGAATTATTACTTAAATTCATTTTGAATTTTATACCTCATGAAATATAAACTAATTATTTGCCGAAGACAGTGGTTACCTTTTTTTGGGCAAATATTTACCATATGTGACCAAACGTTTATGCATATTTGTCTGTCGACTATTGCTTTATTGAACCAAAAATTCGAATTCTTTTGACCGGTAAAGAATTTGAAAGCTTATTAATCATAAAAAGTAGCACATACGAAATAAATATTGTAGATGCAAAGCATGCCAAAGCTGATTTTGTAACTTTTTTGAATCTCCATATAAAATATAAAATAATTTGCCTTTTAAATTGGGTATGTGAAACACAATTACTGTGGCAACACCGGTTCTTGAAAGAGAAACCGACTTATGTAACCTATACAACCGAAAAATGTAATAGTATAGGTTTGCCTATCTCTTCCCCTGCAGAAATCGCGGCCTCTCCACACACGTCTGTAAAGTATACTCCATAAGGGACTACGACTAGTCCAAAAGTAACCCAAATGTATGAAATAAACGTATTCCCTTTAACATTGCGATGTCCTAGATGAGGACCATATACTCCAGCCATGCATTACATCAGAGTAATCCCAAAACTACTCTATGTCACTACTCCGCGCATTATCAGCAGAAAATTAAACACGAATTAAACACGATGCCTTAAAGCACGCAGTCGTTAAAATACGAACACTTGTTGGTCAGCAATAAGCTCTTGCTGGAAAATAACATGGTCCATGCCTGCATTACATGGGACCATTTTGTAACTACTCCTTTTTAACTAATATGGATCATGTAATCCACTAATTTCTGCAGGGTGGTCTAAAGCGACTACACCAGCGTTACCATATATTTTTTAAGAAAAACTTATTTAAAAAAAAAAACCTAATTTTTCAACAAGAAACTTTTTTGCACAAAACGTCCAAATAATGAAAAAAAGCACAAAAATATATATTTTGAATACATTCTTATTAAAAATAAGATAAACAAAACAAACAATAAAATTTAAAGAACAAACTTATTCTTCCCACGATTTTGAGCAGATCCCCATTTTTTTTTTTTGAGTTTTTTTGTTGGAGCCTTCGATGTGTCTGTAGCGTATTCTAAGCTATTTTCTCCACTTGTATTGCTGCTTAAAACTAATAACACCAAAAACTAAAAATATTCCATTCTCTTTAGCGTTTCTCTTTAAATATTTTTCCATGCTTTTTTGAAATACAAAACTTTATAGAAAAAATAAAAACACAGGCATAAAAATCTGTAATAATATTCATATGGCACATTTGTTTTAAATAGAGAACAGATACATTTAATACTGTTGCAGTAATATGGATTTAAAAATTTTAAAATCATTTACAGTACATAGCAATATCAAACAATAATTTCGTCATTAATACTGTAAATTAAAAATTAATAAACAAATCGTGAAAATTTGAAAGAATTTCCAAAAAACTTATTTTTAAAGCAAAAAATGAGGGTGGCGATGGCACGATGGATGGTAGTCTGCACGTTGACTACAAATCCAAAAACATACCTGGGTTCAACCCCAGTTTCAGACTAAAATTTTACAATAAAAATAAACATGTCGCATTTTTCTGATGTGCATTAATGTGTCTTTGCATAGTCACTGGTCACTGAACAGCAACGGCTTCAGCTGTATCCAGTTCACAATCACATCAGAACGCTCTCCTTCGTCGGTATTGTGTAGCACCGGCGCAGTAAAATAATAATAAAATAAATGGCTACTGAACCGAAGCTTCAGCACTGCTACGAGTATAAACAAAGAACGTGCAAAAGCAGAGCTGCAAAATAATTAATTAAGCTTCACCTCCTGTCGTTTCTCCTACTATCCCTTTTCTATATTTCCTGCACAATGCTTCGCATGTGTAGGAGTCTTCTCCTGAGTGCTGGTCGCAGATAAAAAAAAAAAAAATTTAAAACTTTTTGGTATTTCAAAAACCTGGTAAAATAAGGGAAAACTTGAGAAATTGTAACGCTGGTCTACACACAGCAACTGTACCAGTATCGAATTACGAAGTTTGTATCAATCAAAATTTTCATTTCAATTCTACTGAAATTTTTATAGATATCGATTGCAATAATTCCATTCCGGAAATGAAGATAAAATTAATAAAATATATAAATAAAATAAAAGAAAAAAAACAATAAAATTACGGGGAAACTGAAAGAACCAGAGAATAATAAAATTAGATTTGATTAAATTATCCCAAGAAGAATTCACTTTACAAATGACCTTCAAAGAAATTTTTGACAAATTTAAAAAATCGAAATGTAAACGATGTAAAGTAATAAAAAAGAACGACTTCTTTTAGCTTATAAATGACTGCATCGACAACTTTACCAATTAACACAACGCAAAAATTAACCTCCATCTCTCCCTTTAACATGTGACACTCCTCACAAAAAAAAAGAAAAACATTTAAAAGTCTATCACCATTGTAGTAATTGGCTCAGTATTGCTACTTAAAAAAAAAAAGAAATAAATAAATAATAAATAAATCAAAATAATCTTCTTCGTGCCACTTTAAGCCTGCTCGAAGGACCATAAGCCAGCTCAAGTCAATGGCAGATGCATCAACGTCGAATAGCTTTTCTCTACCACTACCACTTACAAACACACATACGTACTTCATTAGACTTTTTCAACTAAACAAGCGTTCTTGAAATGTATTATATTTTTTTTAATTAATTTAAATTACAGCACGATTTCAACAAAAGTCCACTTGCTAAGAATTTTAATTCAACAAAACTTACCAATGATTGAAAGTATCAGTCATTAGACAGAAATCGGAATGTTTTAAAGGAAACAGAGATAAAATTAATAACGAAGCACAAGAGTTCATAAATCCATCCCATACACATTCGCTACACCCTACAATCGATTACATGACATCAGCACTGCTGTAAATAAAAATTAAATAATTGATGGTTGCCGTCCGTAATTTTTAGGGATTTCAGAATCGTTTGTCACTGGTCATTTATTTGCTTTGCTTCTTTGGCCAAAGATTAATGCTGCTGAAAGCAGTTTTTTTTTCTTCTCTTGCAAATACGTGTTTCTTTTCAACATTTCGTTACGAAGGAACTGCAAGAATTTTTAATAAAAAAAATCGAATTCCTTAGTGTAGACGTTTGTTTTCCATTAAATCTATTGTATTCCAAAGAGTTTTCTTTAGGCAAAAAAAAAATAACCCGCGTTCGTTTCCCGTCTCCTCTGTTTTTTTTTTTTTTTGTTTTTTTCATAAATCTCTGTTCGTACGTTGCAACTTGCATGTCTTCTCCGTTTATTTTATTTTGTTCTACAGTTTATTTTCGCAACAGTTAAATACACATACAATTACAATACCAATAAGTACTGAATCAATAAATCTTGTGTGCGAATGTACTGAAAACACAAAACAATTCAACACGAAGCACATAAATACATCCAACAGATACAAACGCATTTGCTAATGTAATTGCGATTGAAATTGAAGTGAAAATTAAAATTACTGGCATTGATTGATGGCCTCTGCTTAATGTTTTACACGAATAATATACATAAATAAATAAAAAGTAAAAATAAAAAAAATAAAAACTACAAATAAGAATTTCAAACCGTTTTTCAATCACTCTAATAGAACTCTTCGTAGTAGTTTAAATTTATAGCATTTCGGTTAGACAGCCAGAAGACTGCTTTGCACTTAACAATAGTGGCACAAATGATTGAAATGAAGAAGTCTACAACACAGTACTCCTTCCTACAATACGCCTTTATACTAATGCGTTTTCATGGCTCTCGTATAAAACAAGTCTTTTCATATCCATAACACGGGGGTTTCCCACGTTGGAATTATTGTGTATTAGGAAATTAGTAATGTGTTCATTTGTAATACCCAACAACCAGAAAGCTCTTACAAAACTGAACTAATCTACCGTATTATGGGATGTATCACTGCACCAGTGTAAAACTGTTTGAAAAAAATTAGTCTGCCGTACGATTAGTGCGTGCATTAGTCAAGACGCATATATATTGGGTATGGCTCTGCATGCTCGGACATGCCGGCTAGCAATCGTATTCATGCACAGTGCAAAAAACAAAACGCAAAAAAAGCTTGACTCAAGTGTATTGTTTCTGAGGGGAATTATTTCAAATAAAGACAACAAACTTCGCGCACTAGAAAACATGTCCTGAAATTCAGCAATATAAAGTAGACTCCCGATAATTTTAAATCCTTTTGAAAATTATAAAGAGCGAGATAGCAAAAATTTAAATGAACAAGAATTTGACCAAAATAAAGGCTGCTGCACCTTCATCTGCAGCGTTGTTCGTGTTTTTGTGTACAGAGATGTAAATTATTAACTTTATTTACACATAGACCACAAATTCTGCGTTCAGCTTATTAACTTTTCAGAGAAGTTAAATTTCCACACAAATATTAAAATTTTAACTAAGTTTTTTTTTAATTTTTTTATTCTTTATGCTCTTCATGTTAAAATAAAAAATAAATTATCCAAATTCATCGCTTTGTTTTCTTTCAGGCGGGATTTAACTTGTACAGCAAGTTAATAAATCAACCAAAAAGTCTGCGTTCAGTCTTATAACAATTAAAAAAAATTTAAAAAATATTGAAAAAAATATAAATTAATATTTAGTTGGTTGCGCCAAGTTTCGTTGCTAGTTATTGTATTATTTTCTATTAAAAGTAATAATTCGGTGAAGATGAAAGTGTAGCAACCTTCGAAAACAGCATGTTGTTCCATTCTGCTAGTGTTTGTCAGTGTGATTTACAATTTTGTCTTTGATTTGGTTTGTTTTTTAGTAACTCTCACCTGCAATTTTTACCGCCTGTATGTTATCGATTTAAAATTTTAAAGAATTTAACTTTTATTTAACAACGAGAGCTTAAATCTGGTTGGGACATGAGCAACATTAATTTACGTTGTGTTTTTAGCAAATCTGTTAAACTGTCGATACCAACCGGACATTCCTAAAAATCTACGAAATTGTTTCACAGATCACGGTTGTGGAAAATCTGCACTGGTCGGTGGGTCGGTGAACAAGATGATAGTTCATTGATTTGAAATTCTCAAGGGGAGCAAACTGCATGGATTTTGATTTTTTTTTTTCAATTTATCGCTTCAACACTTCAAATTATTGAGAGAATGAAATTGAAAAAGAGTTCCAACTTATTGAGAGTCCCCTGTAAATGTTTACAATAAATTTCTTAATTATACATTGAATGTTTGTAAATGTCACATCTATGTTAAACTAGGGGCTGTACAAAGTAAATAAATTTCAAATTAATAACGTTTGAAATGCACAATAATGAAACAGCATCATGCATTTGACAATAGAAAGACTAATAAATAATAATAGTTACTCGGTCAAGTGCTTATTAGTATATTCAAATGAAAAGGGCGTTGCTACTGAATTGTTAATGGCTGTACACATTGGGAAATAGAAAATAAATACGTGCGTTAGTAATGACAACTCACGTGCAGACTTGTAGAGATTTTTTCACAAAATTACTTTTCAATATTCATTATTCAATTTTATTAATACACCCCTGCTGACGTTGTCTGATTCAGGCAATTCTGACACTTCTCTGAATTTATTCTTACACACTTCCTACAGATTTCTCTCAGATACTGAATATACGACTTATCTGGCAGCTGTCTGATCGATTTCGTGTCAATATGTCGGCTTTCTGACTGATTTCGTACAGATGTCTATATTGAATGCAATATGTATATGTAGTGTGCAAATATAAGTTATATTATTTTTTATTTGACATTAATAGAAAAATTAAAATTATGTGTAACAAATAGGACACATCTGCATGAAATCAGCCAGAAATCTATCAGTCATATCGGTATGAACAGAACATAAATTCCGGATGACATATCGATACGAAATCGATCAGAAAGCTGCCAATTGTATATTTCATATCTGACAAATATATGGCCGAAGTCTGTAAGAATACAGTCAGATATTTATCAGAATTATCTTATTCAGACAAATTCGAATTCAGATTTGCTGCCGGGGTTTGGATGTATCAGAGAACGACATAGTGTGATTGCAAACAAATCAGAGAGTATGTTAAACAAATTTTAAACAACTAATTATTACTTTTTTTTTTTTTTGAATTTGTTTTGTAAAATGTATTCCCACCTCTGTGGTACATTATTGTGAATTGATTTTTATATTTTGACGATTTGTTGCAAGTGGCAGACCGGTAAATTTAATCTGTTATTTTATCTTCAATCGCACACAAAAAGGGTGGCGATGGCACGGTGGATGGTAGACTGCACGTTGACTACAAATCCAACCCCAGTTTCAGACTAAAATTTTAAAATAAAAATAAATATCTCGCATGTTTCTGATGTGCATTAGTGTGGCTTTGTGTGTCAGTTGTTGTCGAAAGGTTTCAGTGGCGAAGGCATAGTCACTCGTCACTGAACAATACCGACTTAAGCTAATAGCAATCCACAATCGCATCAGAACGCCCTCCTTCGTCGGTATTGTGTAGCACCGGCGAAGTAAAATAATAATAAAAATGGCTACTGAACCGAAGCTTCAGCACTGCTTTGAGTATAAACAATGAACGTGCAAAATAATTGCTTCACCTCCTGTCGTTTCTCCTACTACCCCTTTCCTATAGTTCAAGCACAATCCTTCGCATGTGTAGGAGTCATCTCCTGAGTGCTGGTCCCTGATAAAAAAAAAAGTGCTCAGGGGCTATCCCCTACATATGCAATGCATTGCACTGGAACTAGAGAGAGGGATAGGGTAGAGAATAGACAGGTGGTGAACGTGGTAGGAAGATAGAGCTTAATTCTTGCACAACTCTGCAGTTGCGTGTAAATTATAAAGCAAAGTTGCGGCGTCTCTGATGTTTTTTGACGCATTATTTTTAAGCTAATTGAGCCATTTTATTTATTATTTTACTTCGCCGACGTTTTATTGCTCAAATACCAACGAAGGAGAGTGCTGTAGGACAGAAAACTCAGAAAAAACTTTTTTCTGATTTCGATGGTTAATATATTAAGAAATAAAACTATAAAAATAATATAAGTTTTCAACTGATTATAAGTTTAATAAATAGAACAACTTTTTACGTCTTTTATTTGTTCATTTTTGTTAATATTTTGATCATCTATGGATGTGAATCCCATGAAGCTATGAACCTTATGAAAACCCTTACAAATACAGTATCAGCTCGCTAATCCGAAGGTGTGTAATCCGAATTATCCAGTATTCCGAATTGAATTTATGACGTATTACATACTCTATAGTCCGCATTGGTTGCAAGCTCGGTAAACCGAATTTTTATTTTTTTTTATTCTCTGCTTTTTTATTATTGTGTATGTTTTTTTTACAACACCATGTGTGGAATTTTAAAACTAACGGGACATCATTGAGATGAAGAGCCTTCTATGATTGATATTGTACATACATATATATAATATTTATAAGTACACATGTATGTTTTATGTCTTGTTGCAAATAGTTTAGTTGTTGAATGGTATTAATCGCATATTCATTCTCAGAGGTGCGCTATCATTGTTAAAACATAAATTGCCTGAGAATGATTGTGTTGAAGAAACAGAAAAATTTCGCACAATAACCAACTTATTTCACCGCAATAATGAGATGCGAATTTCTGAAGATGAGATTCTTAGCTGGATTATTAACTCTGACCATACTTCTTGTGGTAGTTCAGAATCAGACGCAGAAAATATAGAATCAGAGCCTATAATTACTTCAATAGATTAGGCAAAGGAGCGAGGTATTCAAACCGATCACATGTTGATGCTGAAGGAATTGCGAAACAAAGCTTTGAAAGCATGTGCACTGAAAGAGCAGCAAACCTGCATCAAAGATTATGTTAAAAAAACATAATATTTAAAAAAAGCTTTAGTTTTTTCATTCTTGTTTAATAAAAATAAAATAAATATGTTTTGTAATCCTGACCTGTGTTTTATTTGCGAACATAGTGAATTAAATTGCATAATAACAGCATATCCAGTAATCCGAATATATCGTTAATACGAATCACGGTATGCAATCATTATTTCGGATTAGCGAGCTGGCACTGTATATTTGAAGTTAAATTTATATATTCTTATATGTTATTTAAACTGTGAGAAATATTCTAAAGTGATCAAAGAAAAAGTAAAAAATTTTGCTAAATTTTTTGTTTTAGCTCTTTACAGCTGTTCTTTGCTATTTTAGCATCTGATCACACTACTCATAACAGACCACGCCACATGCGTTTGTCTTCATGATTGTGATTTTATTCAACATTCACCTCTATCATGAATACTTTTTCTCATGACACAGGGGCTCTTCAAATTTAAAATGTTGAAAAAATGCACCGTGAATAACTTCACGTCAAAATAAAATTCGCCCTATTGCGAAAGTTTCTCTTGGCGGCGAATTTTTTCACTTTATTTTTGTTGGGGAATTCCATACAAAATGTAAGTTAACTCTTATACGGGTTCAGTCGGTTTTAATTAGTTCCCATTATCGTTAGTAAAGACTCAAGGCTTATTTATCGAAGCGTAACGTTGATGTAGTTGCATCAAACCATGATTGTTGTTGTATGAAAACATATGGAAATGCTTACGAATGTCACGTATCGTCGTAATAACAATCTATTTTCTAGAGATTGCAGACGTTAAGGCCATGTCACATAGAACTTTGTCGCTTTGCGTGACGTTTCTAACTTTGACAGAAAAGCGTAAAGCAAAAGGTGTATGACACAATAAACGCTTTGACAACACTCACGAATTGTTTGTTTACCAAAGAAAAGTGTTTGATAATTGTGCTATTTATTTTTCTATTATAAAAATAAAAGTCAATAATGTTATTTGACGATATACAATTACAATGTTCTTCTGTTTGAAAACGAAAAGAGGAGAAAGGAAGCACGAATAAAGAAAATTATTCAAACTGATTGTAAAAGCACACAAAAATATAAAAGATGCCCAACTTTTCGCTTTGCGCTGCGTTAAGAATACTTTATGTGACATGTTTCATATAAACGTGTACATTTCATCTTATATGTCAAAGCGAATCTGCAACGCAAAGCGAAGCAAAAGTTCTATGTGACATGGCCTTTACGGGTACGTGGCATTTCGCTTAGGCAAGCATTTCTAAGGGTTTTCATACATCCAACATCATGATTTGATGCAACTACAACAACGTTACGATTCGATAAATGAGCCTTAATAATTAATTCTAATAAAAATCTGCTGTTGCGCATTTTTAACATTTTTATAGCAGAGAGGCAGCGTCTCCACTATTGCAGCTCAGAAACATGTGTGATGCCTGGAATAGCATTTGAACCCTAGACTTTGGGTTTGTAGTTGTTACTCGAGCTACTGGGGCCAAAGTAAAGTTTCTTAGAACTTTTAAAGTATTTTGAAACAACATTAAAATTTTTTTAAAATCTTTTTACCTTAAAATCGAATTTTAAAAATTCACCAAAGATCCATTCAAACGAATGAATACGTATTTTATAGAAATATTTTTAAAACTTCACTTAATTCTGTTTAACGTTAAGCCCCCTCCGCCCTTTTGGAAAGCTATTTAATTTAATTTTAATTGAGATTTTTAAAAACAATTCATACCTTCTGCTGCGATTGTAATGAGATTTCTGCAAAGAGACAAACAATAAAAATAAATTATGGTTGACAATTTGATACAAATTTAAATTAAAAATATAGAACTTTTTTTACGTTTTTAAATTTTGCATATAAAATTCATTTTATAAGTCTTTCATAAGCCATAAATAATTTCAGGAAGAGCATGGATAAGCTTTTGTGACACTCGCTCACTCACACATGCAGACAAACTTACTGTTACAGCTTCTGTATGAGTTTTTGTAATTTAAATCGTAGAGGTGGGAAAAATAAGGCAAACTTTTGCAATAACTTCGTAACAGCTTAATTTCAATAAGTATCAGTATTTTTTTTTTTTTCTTGTCTTGGACCGGCACTCAGGGGATGTTCCCTACACATGCATGCATTGTGCTGGAACTAGGAAATTAGGTTATGGGAAGGAGGATAGAGGGAGTAGTGTTTATTGACATTTGATTTAAATCTTCCGAAGCTAAAAGTGACAGGAAACACCTCTGCGGGTAGTCTATTCCACATACGTGCCGTTCGGCCAAAAAACGAATTTTCCCTGTAATGCGTAGTGCGAGTCGCCGTCAAATCGACCACAAATGGATGCGCTCTTAATGATGATCGCGTCGTGCGCGCGAATACCCAGGTTTCGGGAACAAGTTCCCTGATTTCATTAGAACACATACAATTATAGTAACGATAGAACAACGAAACGCACCCCACGTTGCGACGATGCTCAAGAGAGTCAATAGAGCTGGCTACCCAACTGTCTCCTATGAGTTTCTTCGCCCTTTCTTGTACACGGTCGAGTAACTTCAAAATAGTCTTTGAAGCACCGGCCCATACATGAGAGTTGTATTCCATTTTCGGTCGGATGTAGGCGGTATAAATAGTGAGGAGATCAGATGGGGTGAAGTATGTCTTACACCGCCTTAAAAAGCCTAGGCACTTGAATGCTTCCTTTGAGACCTGAAAAATGTGCTCAGTCCATCGGACATCACACTGAATTTTCATGCCAAGAACATCAAGAGCTTCTGATTCCTCAATGTTTATGCCGCCCATAATTACAGATGAGGCAGCGTGATCGTGCATACGGCGATTGGTAAGCATGCAGCATTGGGTCTTTCGGGCATTGAATCGACCCTGTTCGCGTGACCCCATTCCAATATTCTCGTGAGGTCACCTGTTAGCGAATCATTCATATTCTGCCGCATCGCCGCGATCATAGTTGATGTCGGCGTTTTTTACATATGAGAAGCACATCGTTACTGTAATGGGATGAGCTCTAAAGAGATCAGGGAACTTGTTGCGAAACTCATTCATTTCTGCGTACAACAGAAAGTTACTGATATTTCGGAATCAGATCAAAAGTACTTCCTAAGCAATAACTTGTAATATTTTGCACTGACATTAAACACATAGACCACAACAGGCTACCGACTACAATGTGTCACAAAGTTAAAATGTACAGTATTTTAGGAAAATTATTATTTAGACTATAACACAGCTCTGTATGCGGCTACAGGGCCACCGTTTTAGCTGCTGCCAACTTACACTAATTTGTATATATTTTGTGAACAATAATAAGTGCATCTAGTACTTTCAATGTAACAAAAAAAAAAGGGAATCAAATCAGTAAATAAAAATAATTATTTTATTTAAATTTTAGAAAAAAGTGTTTTCATTTTCCAATACATTCTAAACTACAAGCCCATCGAGTTCAGAATTTTTATCAGATCTTAATGTCAAAGAGGAACGTGGATTGCTGGCATTTTGACTGAAAACGGGTGATTCGTTCGAGACATATCATTGAAGGAAAATCGTCTTTTATTTTAATAATAAAATCCCAAAAATCGTCGTCAAATCAATTTTAATTATTTATTGATTTTTATGGACTTGAAAAATTTATCTGATGCTGCAAATATCAGGAAATACAATAAAATGGGTCGAAAGTCATCGACTCATTTTAAGGGTAACTTTCCCCGGGAAATTGCAGGGCTGGCCTGCAAGGTCAACAGATTCCCGTATTTTAATTCTGTAATTTTACATGATATAAATGTATTCGAATATGGGCAATTCGACAATCTAGAACGGGACACTCGCTTGCCTTTGAAGTTAAGTAAAATAAAGAAATCTTAAATTTTCTTTTTCTTTTCTACATTAATGGCACTATAAAAAGTGCAAAATGTAGCTTTTATGGATTTTTTGTTTCTGTTGTATAACCAATAAACATTATATCACGAACGAGACAAAATTTAGAAGTCGCTTTAAACTGCATTTAGAAAAATTAAAAAAATTTGCGAATTAGAACAGCAAAAAATGAAGAGAATTTTTTTTTTCCACTGATGGTTGTCATATTTAAATGTTTGTGTTTCTCTCTTTTGAACATTTTTAAACATTGGTTGATTATTATTATTTTGCCATCTTTTTTTAAACACCCGATTACTTGAAAGCTTTTCCTCTGTTTCCCTTGAATTTCTAATTATCGAGAGTCGACTGTACTTGACATTTCTCTTTCAAATCGCTGGTTAGGCTGAAATTTTCCCCAACATTTCTTTGTACTGTCATATTATTTTTTTTGCATGAAGTATTAACAACATGTTTGAAGTCAAATATTAATACAACAGCATTATGTATTGCGTTTTTTACTCACAAATTTTTGGTGGATGTTAGGAATGTCAATTAAAAAATTCCAACGTTGGCAGCAACAAAAGAAACATAACAAACATATGCCTCACAAACAGATCAAACGTTAAGCTCCAGGATATGGAAGTAATAAAATTCCATATTTATGCACATAAATATTGTCCAGTAATTTAATAAACATGTTATTTAAATATTTTAAAAATACTTTATGCATTATTTAATATACGTTTTACAACGCAAGTAAAAACTTCATTTTGAATTTTGTTGGCAAATAAATTTTTAATACAAAACGAATTGTATTAAAAATAAATGATTTTTTTTGGGGTTTTTTTTTTACGAAAAAAGTATTTTTATTTATTAATTCTGTATTTTGAAAGAAACTTTATTTTGAAAAAAAAAGTAAAGAAGCAAACGGTTAGGAAGTGAGACGCAAAAGCAAAGCTTTTCTTCTCACAGTTTGGCGTTAAAGCGTTGTCATGTTGGTGTGTGACAGTTGTGGCGGATGTTAAGTAAAACGGAAATGTGCGAAATTTACACATTCGGTTTTTCATGTATGTATGTATTCGTGTAGTTGTCATAAAACATATGTATTTACTTACAAACTTCCATAAAAACATTTCATTTATTACCCGGTATGTTATTCACTAAATATATGTACCATTCCATTCCGAAATCTATGTTTGTCGGTTTTGTGCATATGTGTGTGTGTGTGTGTGTGTGTATTTTTTTTTTTTTCTACAATTTAAGAAAGTCTTGTATGCACATATAAATTTGGTTTCTTTTTTGTCTGCTTGATTCTTCTAACATTCACAGGCGCACAACACACAAAAGCAGAAATGAAAACAAAAAGCAACTACAAACGTTTGACCTCAATTAAAGTATTTCTCTTTCTTTATATTTTCTAACATTAGAAATATCTAACAACAGCAAACAACATGACGCCAATTTATAAAAGAAAAACAAGGACATCCTAATGTTTTTTAATTGCCACTATCTTAAGGCATTTAACCCTTTTGTTGATACGGTCACTTACTCTGCACTAACGAAAATGAACACTTGTGCTCCCCAAACTGGCAGTAGCAGGAGAAAGGTATGCATGCACATTAGGGTGGGTCAATTTTGTTCGGGTAAGTAAAAACGTGACAGGCGTATAGCAAAACCGAAATCTGTACAAAATTCTAAGAAAATTACCAAAAGAAAATGTGGGTCTAAAAGCAAAACCTAGTTCCCGCCAAGGATTAAACCTTAGTATTTTGGTTTTTCCCACTTTTAAATAATTGTTTTATCCTCAAGAACTGTGTTATAAATGATGCATCACGGTCCATATGTATCTTCAAAGCTATTTCGTACTTGTAAGGATAGAATAAGCAAATATCGTCGGCATACAAAAATAATTTACCAAACAAACCAGGATTCATTATGTCATTTAAGTAAACTGTGAATAAAAGTGGACCCAGAGTTAATTTAATAAAAGAAAGACTTTAAGTAAAAATTGGTGATTGTTTTTTTTTTCTGTTTCATCAGTTATTTCTTAGGAAGATAGTGCATTCGATTTAATTTGGACCGGACTTATCTACTCGATATTAAACCGAGTAAAATTATGCGAATTCGGTTTACAGAACACCTAAGTATGTGTATTCGTTTTAAAAACGAGTCATTTTTGCGTATTCGGTTTACTGAACATACCTGTATGGCTGTTGATTACTGTGTGACACAGGAATTAGCGACAAGAAGACAAGACAACTGAAGACCTGCCAAAACGTACGTAAAATCGCGTCGATCGACGACGAAAAATAATATGATTGTCCGTACTAGCTGCCACGGTAGTCTAGTGAGTAGTGAGCAAGTTTATCAGTTGGGGGTTCTAGGTTATATTAATAGCAGAGACTCTGGTCTGTATCACTGCACCACGTGAAATTTTTTTCACAACAGGTATCACAATGGGACCATAATAAATTGGACCCAAGCGGGCTGGGACGTTTCTTTACCTTTACATCCAGCAACAAGCCGACCTAACGTATTCTCGCTACGTTTAGCCCGCCAGGTTTACAGGCGCCGGCAATACAGGGGCTACAATTTCTCCTAAAATTGCCAAATCATTACACTTTTCAACTTCTAAAAGCAATATCTTCGGTTCTATTGCAGCTACATAGGCCAATTTAGATTTGTTTTAAAGCTCTTAATGTACACTACGAGACTACTGGTATCAAAAATATTTTTTAAAAATTTTAGGGGAGCCCTCATAATCATATCCCTCATTTCTCGCACTCTTTGTCCCGACCCTTGAATTATGAGGACTCCCCGAAACTTTTTCAAAAATTATTGTGATTTTTAAAAAATATTTTTTCATTTTAATTTTCCTATATATTAATAAATAAAGTTAATTTTTATTTTAATAGTTGTTTCATTTCTAAAATAAATAATTTAAGTTAAATACTCGTATACCCTATTATTTAAAATAAAACAAAAATGAAATAATAATAAAAAAATAGTAAAAATAATAAAATAAATAAAATATAAAATAAAATAAAAAATAAATAATTTAAGTTAAATATACACAATTATTTACCATAAAATTGCTTTCTAATTGTTTTATGTTAATGTTTATTTTTTACTAGTAATTTTTTTTTATACGGTAACACACACAGGAAACATCTTTGCTGATTATGACAGTTGCAATTTTTTCATCGCTATTGTGTGGCACACTGCGAATTTACGCAACGAAAATTTACCGAAAAATTCGTTGAGCACGACGAAGTTCGTCGTTCGTCCCAATTGTATTTCTAGCATAAGTTTGCGACATAAAATGTCAAAATTCCATACAAACACATGTGTTTAACAGTTTTTATTATTAACAAAAAGTGATAAGCAACTTAATTAGCATAATTTTCGATTTTATGTTTAATATGTTATTAATTACACTAATTATTTAAGCTGCAGGTCCTTTTTATATGTGTATGTAATATATAAACAAAAACCAATTTTCGTGAAGAAGCTACACAAAGGAGTAGCGAAATATCGAATAAAAATAAATATTATATATATAAATAGGACCTGCAGCTTAAATAATTAGTGTAATTAATATAAAAGAAAAGGTCAAAAAACTAGAATTATTATCAAAAATTTTTTTTTTGAAATTTGAAGCCTCTCGGCGCATGCTAGACTTTGATTTCAGACCCATAGTTTCTTGGGGAAAATTTTTTAGAATTTTTCGTATATTACGTTTTTGCGTGTTGACCAAAAAAAATTGGCCAACCCTAATGCACATACACATTCATTACATGGCTACTTTTAAAGTTCAAAAATTTATTTATATAAAGTTAAATAAAATATATAAAATAAAAAAAATATGAAACTAAATTTTAATTAATTAAATAATTAAAAATAATTGAAAAAATAATTAATTAATTAATTAAAAAATAATTTTCTAATATCAATCCAAAAATTAATTAGATTTTTATCTGTAAATAAGATAATAGTATCAATTAAATTATTATTGTTCATTTAATTGAATCAATTTTTTATTAAATTTTTACTAATAATAATTAAAAATTTAATTAAATGTTTTTTTTTTTTAATTATATTTATTTTTGAGCGATGGTCTTTTTTATGAAAAGTTTTTAACAATTATTTATTTTTCAATATTTCGCTATATTATTGAAAAATAAATAATTGTTAAATAATATTTTTTTTTTTTTTGAGAATTTCAAACAATTTTTTAATAAAAAAAAAATCATTTTTAATTCAGTTCGAATGCTTATTGGATATTAATTTCTATTTGTACATATCAGAAGTGTTACTTATATGAAATATGACAATCAGATAAGCATTTAAATAAAAATATGCCGTCATTTTGTGTATTTCATAGACTGAAAATGTTTGGAAGAAAAACATCTGGAATTCTCTTTTGTTTTTTCATTGGAAATGTTGCCGGCGACATTTCATTATTATTGTTAATTTTGTTCCATTGTCAGTGTTATTTTTTGTAAGCAATGAAAGTGAGATGAAAGCGTGTCGCCGAGTACCGAACACAAAAACGATAAACCCTTCCCCACCCGTAATATGCCAGCAAACTAAATGTTTCCCTGCCAAATATTTCCTCGTCTAAACTCAGAAATTAGAAAAAAAAATTAATTAAACATTTATTGAAGTACTGAGTCCAAAAATTAATTAAAAATTTAAGTGAATTGATTAAACTTTTAATTGGAAAATTCTAATTAAAAGAGTTTATCGAAAATAAAAAGGTAAAATTTTTTGTGTAAATGAAACGTTTTTGTTTCCTCAAAAGAGACCAAAAAGAGACTAAAGAGGTATTTTAAACGAAATCCCTTTTTTCTCATTTGATAGCCATGTCAAGTGGGTAGATGAGAAAATTTTAACCGCCATGTTTTTTTCTTTAATCTTGGAGCATTGGTCAGGGGAAATCCCCAAATATATGCATCGCTTTGCACTCGAACTAGATTGAGAGAATGATAATGTAGTGAAAGTGGTGGGAAAATAGAGCTTGCACAACTCTGTAGTTGCGTGTTAATTATGAAGCGAAGTTGCGCCGTCTCTGATGTTAATTTTGACGCAGTATTTTAAAGCTAAGGGGAGCCATTTTATTTGTTATTTTACTTCACCGACGTGTTATTGCTCAACTACCGACGAAGGAGGTTGCTGTAGCACAGAAAGCCCGGAAAAATATTTTTTTAATTTGACAGCGCTGCGATTTGAAAACGTGACCTTCTCGTTGCAGAGCCAACACGCGAACTATTCGCCATCAGCACCACCACCGCAGCCTCCGTTCGGTTCAAAAAATTCTTACATTTAATATGCATTACAAAGGAGTGTTAAATACTAATGGGTTACGCTAGCGTTCAGCAAACGCAACGTCAACCATCATAAAGCGTTCACAATATTCCATTCAGAATGATGTCACTAAAGCCTAATCACACACAGAGCTTTTATTTACTTAAATAATTAAACATGTTTATTTTTATTTTATTTAAAATTTACGAATAATTGAAATTTCATATAGAATTCGGTCACCTGTGAATGCCTTGAAGCTCAGCAGGCGTTCCAATAAAATAAAACGATAACGTACTGATTTAATTTCCTGCCATAAAATGATAAAAAAAAAAAGAATTACAATTTAATTATTTTAAGTGGAGTTAATTCTGCCCATTTGAGCGGGTGGCATGAAACTAATTTGCATAATTTGAATGTGCCCCAGAAAGTGAAGTAAATAGTTTCCGTAAATGTCGTTGAATGTCACTAAGTCTTGGTAACTGCTCTGAAAGATAAGCTCGAGAATTAGTGAGGAAGCAACATTGAAGCGATACACATCTAAAGTGCGTTGAATTATTGTTACTGGTTATTTGAAGAATATTATGCTTGCGCCACCCTGTACGAGTATTACAAATTGAAGCAGTTAAGAATTGAAACCAAATTCATTCTAATAAATTATTTATACTTTGACAGCACTAGAATAACAAATTGCCAAACATTTCGTTTGTTTAAAAATGTTTTGAAATTGTTACTCCGTTTAAAGAGTTCAATTGCCAACTGTCTATCATTTGGAGTGTATGAACGGTCCTTAATAACCTCTGGAGAAGAGGAAATGGAAACAATGCAGAATTTCGTTTGTGAGTGGAGGTGGAGGAAGGGGGGGGGGGGGGGGGTGAGGCAATCCCCAAGAGCTGACTTTAAATGTTAATAAGATTATTATTTTTCCAATCTGTATTTATCTCTACTTTCTCAATATCTTGATACTCCAATAGTCAATCCAATCCCTTCTCTTTAACGAAAATTACGAAAATCCACAAACTTACAGCTGCACGACCCTTAAGAAAATAATGGTTACTTTGAAAATTTCATTTTTATTTATTTCTTTTTTTTTAAGCTACAAAAAGATGTTAAAATATCCTACTCAAATTGCGTATATCTTAGCAGCAAATTCCTTGCACACACACACCCAAACGCCTTCACACAAACTACACATATTTAAAATCCGATTGATTTCCATTGAATTTACTACGATTTAACAAATATTTACACAAATCTCAAGAACACACCTTAACACAGTTAAATAATACCCTTCATATTGGCAATCAAGGTCTTTGTGAAAGAATCTCATCTTAACACTTGGTGCGGTTGTTTGCCCCAGTTCGTTTGCTTTAAATTAATTTCTCAGGATAACAACTACAACTAAATTGTTGTCCCTTCTTTTTTCTTCTTCTATATATATATATATTGATGTGTATTATTCCACTTAGTTACATCCAATACAAACAAGACATAGTTCACACAGCTGTAGTACAGACAAACACATGTATATAACACGCATGCGAATGCATGTATGCGTCTGTGTATATTGTCTAAACCCTTGTGGTCATTGATTCACTATCGTACCCCAATCCGGCAATTCATTTACAAGAAAAACGTATGGTTTTCTGTTCTACTCAAAAGAATCGCACAAGAAACATACGTTTCTGCTAATCAATATTCTACTGTATTTTATAAATTTTAGATATTTAAAGCGTAAAGGATGTATTTATTAAATTTTGAAAATATAACTGTCAAGGCAGACGATAGCCTGAGTTGCCTAACCAAAAACATCACACAGATCCTCCAAATTTTAAAAGATTGTTGTGCCAGAAAACTTCTGAATTTTCTCCGTAAGAAATTTACTATACGGAAGGATCTTAGCAAAACGGGTTGACGTCTTATTCTATAAGCAAACAAATTTCAGATACACAATTTGAAACCATGCGAGAATCCAGGATTCCCAACCACTAGGGCATTTTTACAGCAGAAATTGCTGCTATTGGAGCAGTAACTTTTCTTGCTATCGAAAGTGTTGCTAAAACATTAATCTGTAACGATAGCCTGAGTGCAACTCGTGCTTTGATTAAAAATCACAACGGCGTCTACGATGATATGTTACGGCTGAAAGAATTCTATGGATTCCCTCTCATATAGGAATCCAAGGAAATGAAAATGCAGATGCCGGTGCCAAAAGGGCCTATAGATTTAGATAAAATTACGGAAGTTCCAATGTTTTCCAAGGGTTATGAGTAACCCATTTAAAATGTTTACAAGACAACAGAATCCATCAGAATCAGCAGATCAAAATACAATATAAATTTAACACGAGCTCAGTGTATTATGTTGGCGCGACTAAGGGTGGGCTAAATATCTGTTTAACTCCAAGCACTACTTTGACAAAAGTGATCCGTTAAAATGTACCAATTGTTGTGAAGCACTAACTATATCCCATATATTAACCGCTTGCCCTATTTCAAAAATGGCTGACCCATTGGAAGATATACTCGACTGTACAAGATCTGACAACTTACAGAGAACACTAAGAAGTCTTCAGCAACACAACATCCAAGATGTTTAGTTTTGAACATCAAAAACTTTATGTAAAATCTTTAAACATTTGTTTTGACTTCTTCATAATTATATGCTTCATTTTACTTTTAGTGAAACTAATTTTGTTCTTAGTTTTTTATTTCTTGTATATATATGGTTGTAAAGGTTTAAACCTTATTCAGCTAATACTGAAGATTTCAGCATATATATGTATATATAGATGGAAAGGAAGTATTTGAAAGTAGAGTAACGAAATATCTTGGTGTATATATGTGACAGCGCATAGAGAAAGGGACCTAAGGGTAAAAAAAAGCAATTTTCACTTTTTTTTTTTTTTTGATGTGGACAACATCTGAGCATCGAATGAGACCGATCCCATGCCCCAAAAGTGTTCCCTCCCAGAGATATGCGCGTTTTATGAAAGTGAAGTACACTAAAGATACACGTATTTAAATCTTTAAAATGGCTCTCCTGAACAAAACCGGTTTTTACCCTTAGGTCCCTTTCTATTTTGCGCGTCACATATACAGAACAACTTATTATGGGATACACATATACAACATCTGAAATCGAAAATAAATTCTGTTATTGGACTAATGTACAAATTTAAAAACAAATTTAAAAACAAATTTGACATAAGAACAAAACTTGTCATTTACCAAGCACTTATTCAAAGCCATTTAAATTATTTGCCCATAATTTATGGTTACAAAAGGAGTAGCCAACTGAAAGCATTACAAAGCGTTCAAAATAGAGCTTTAAAAACTGTTTATAATTTGCCATTATTTTATGCCAGCTTAAGCTTTTTTAAAGATGTTGCCGTAACAGTTCTACCTGTTTATGGACTTTACAAAATGACACCTCTTACTACATGTTTTTAAATCGTTGCATAATATTGGACACCACACAGCAACGTTTGCTAGAAATCAAACTACGTTTAATACGAGAAATAATAGGAATCTTGGAATAGCTTTATGCAGATTAGAAACTACTAAGCAGCGTGTGGAACACATGGGTAGTTTAGAGTATAATAATCTTCCTCAACATTTCAGAGACATTGAAAGAATATCTATTTTTAAAAAGAAACTAAAAGAATATTTATTGCAAAATTTTGAAATGTCTCCTTGAAAGTAAAATTTTTTTTTTTTTTTCGTCGCATACCTACCCATATGTATTTTTGTCGTTTAATTTAATTTTATAAGGAGTTTTTCTTTTGTTTTAATAATTCTTATTTTATT
This sequence comes from Dexiosoma caninum, assembly GCA_963924685.1. Classification (NCBI taxonomy): domain Eukaryota; kingdom Metazoa; phylum Arthropoda; class Insecta; order Diptera; family Tachinidae; genus Dexiosoma; species Dexiosoma caninum. The sequence goes on from OZ004728.1 coordinate 5,419,668, forward strand.
ATATCTATATGGGTATTTCCATGAAATGGTCCACCGTGACTTAAAAAATCAAAACGCTCGCATAATTTTTTTAAGCACTTAAGGAAAAAATTAACTTGGATTAATTTTGTAGTATATTTTTATTTTAGTATCACTTCTATTTTTATTTGACCTTTATTAAAATTTTTTAATTATATTTATTTTTGAGCGATGGTCTTTTTTATGAAAAGTTTTTTAATTATTATTTATTTCTCAATATTTCGCTACCAAATAGATAGCATCGTCAGGAAATAATAATTTGTATATTTATATTTTTATTTTTAATTTTTGAATAAAAGTTTAATTTTTTTGTTAAAAACTACTGAAAATATATGTAAAATTACTAAAATATGTATGAAGGTAAAAAGTGTCGCGATCATAATCAACAATTTATTTTTTTCTTAGCCAACCCATGCATAGTTGTTTTTGAACAAAACATGATTATAAAGGTCCATTATTAACCTTTATAATAACATTTTTTCCGAAATAAAAATCTCCAACAAATCGCTTACTTTCGCATTTTTTTTTAAGGCTCTAAAAGGCACTTCCATTTTTTGTCACGTGCGTAAGTCTACATTGATTGCATGGAACTTGGGTACCCAGTGCTCAATTTCCAATATACATATATACTTTTTGGAAAGAACTCATCACATACAATGTAACGATTCTAAAATTCCATTCTAAAATTCCAATCCATTTCTATTTTCACAATATTCAAAGACAATTAAACGTGTACAAATGTCGCGTGCATAACCATGGAAACACCCATATGTGTATGTATATGATTGTGAACAAAATCTAATTTATATATTTTTTAATATATATTTTTTTTTCTCTTTTATTGCCAACTCGTCTCAATAATGTCCCATGGACGCTGAGGCACAAACCATTGAAAAAGTAAAATTTGGATTAAACAAAAAAAAATTAGTAGTTTTTGTAATCAGGGATAATACGAGCGCATATGGTCTGGTTACCGGCGCCTTTTTTTTCTATATATTTTAAGAATTTATTTGTAAAGTATATTATATATGAATAAATCAATAAATATCAGCACACAAATTGCTGGACTGAGTAGACGCAATGCCCAAATATTATTAACAGAAATAGAGAATTTAAATTATATTATTAATTGACCTTTTTTATTATATTTTTTGAAATATATTTTTAAGGTTATTATATTTCGTTAACAGTTTTTTTTTTTTTTTTTTTTTTATGATGATGATTATGATCATATTTTATCATTATTTATTATTATCATTTCATATTTTTCCTGATGATGTTAACAAACTGTTAACGAAATATCGAATAATAAAACCAAATAAAATAAAAAAAAGTCCTCAAGCTTAATATTTCTATTTCAAAAAAAAGAAATAGAGAATTGTTTAGAACGACCTACGTCACAGCGTAAGAAGTGTTGCCACGTTATTAATAACAAAAAGTCCATAAAGAACCGTAGCACGATACAGTTAGTTGAGGCCAATCATTCAACCAGTGCAAGCGAGAGGCAAAACTCTCACAAACGCCAGCTGGACAGCACTTAAAATATAATTGCGCTGATAAGAGAGCTACGCTTCATATATATTTTAGATTATAATTTAAAATTTTAAAAATGACTTTAACCGTTTTATCTGTTGCTGAAAAGGCAACACTGATGTCACGGAAATTATTATTTTATGAAGTTTTTTCAAATGTTCCGAAATCAGACATCCATGTAAAAATATCTGAAATCACCAAAAAGATAGTTTTTTTTTTAAAGTGGGGGACATCGAAATAGACCATCACAAAATCGGGTTCCTTTGCAACGCCTTTGTAGCCCAATGGTTTCCGGTTCAATCAACAAGTGTCAAACCCATCTGGCAGTTGAGTGGTATTTTTCGACTTCAAAAACTCATCTCTGAGTGCCTAGTTATGGCTAGCATCTGCGCCAGACTAAGCTCTCCATCGCACTCCCATCGAGGAAGGACGGCGTGTGGCCCTTAGTCTGGCATAAGCCAAAGCTGGACATTCACATACAATATGTGCCATCGTGTCACACTCCTCCAGATATAGTCTGCAGATATCATACGCTACGACGCCAAGCCGCATCAGATGATAACTGAAGTTACCATGCCCCGTTATTAGCGCCGTGATGCAGCTCAAGTCAGACTCTAGTACCCCTCGCTCAGTCCGAATTATGGTCTACTTGAGCACCATACGAGCCTGCCAACAGGTCGACAAACTACACCACCTGTTACGGACTACGGAATACTATCCCTGATCTAGACTCCGGTTCATAGAATGCCGCGGTGGATCCCTACCTCGCGTCTGTTCTAGGGTGTGCTCCACATCAGAGCATGAACATGAGTCGCCGGCCAGTGTCCAGCTCCAATCCAGAGTACAGGTTCGTCCTCTGCATGCATCTAGTCACAGGCACTCTGTCAAGAGTACTAGTTTCTCAGTATTCCCCTACACCTGAGACGTAATCAAGTTGTTAACAGTTGAGAATTTCACTGTTCTACTCTACGCCGTTAATAGGGGCTCTGCATTATTTTAAATGAGCTTCCGAAATTGGTTATTTTTTTGTGTCCGCTCCTTTTGAAATGTTCATCAAAACATTTTTGTTAAACGAATATTGTTGTGGTCAAGTGGGTATGTTGTCGGATGCTATAGAATGAACAGGCTTTTGTACAAATATACGTACATGCATGTGCGTGCGGTGCTATGAGTGTGAGTGTTTATTGATTGCCTAAAAGAAAAGAAAAGAAAAGAAACGAAAAGAAAAGAAAAGAAAAAAAAAACATACTTCAAACTTGTCCTTTTATATGACTTTATATGGCTTTAAAGAACATTTTATTTGCCAGCACAGTCAAGCAAACACTTGTATGAATGTATTTTAGTGCATTTCATAGGCGTAGTTTGAAATTTGTAAAAGAGGAGCGGAAACCCAATTTCGCCACCAGTCTCGGACTCGGGTGGAAGCAGCCAGTTTCAGCTTCAGGGCGGTTATACTGCTTACATTTGAATATCTTAGCAGCCGCTCACAAACAGAGGATACGCTGGTACTCAGCTTACTGATGCTGGTGTAGCTAAAAGCGCTACACACTTATCGAATATTTCGTCCTGATATTTATAATGTTTACAGAGCCCTCGCAATGAGATATGAGATTTCGCCTGTGGCGCCAAGAGAAATAACAAAATTTATTTTTTGCATAATTTGAATCAGTTATAGAAATATTAATTTTTCTGTGCATATTATTTTACTGTATTATTTGTGGACTTGATGAATGTTCAAACAATATAAATATTATCTTTTATTTAATCACATAAACTTATTTAAATGCTAATAAATGGAAAAGAAAGAAATTGCACACTGCTGCAAAATACAATTTCATTTAATATGCGCATTGAAAAAAATAAAACTAAATTTTAATTAAAAATTTTGTAATATCAATTAAAAAATTAATTAGTTTACAGCTGTAAAGAAATTAATTGCAACAATTAAATTATTATTATTGGCTTAATTTTCAATTGAAATTTTTCATAATATAATTAAAAAATTAATTAAATAATTTGATAATTTCGAACAAATGTTTAATAGCTAGAAAAATATTTGAATTCAATTTGAATGCTTAATGGTGCACTTTTTTTTAAATCTTGGAACAGCATTCAGGGATGCCCTACATAAGCGTGATAAGTTGTGATACACCAGACCCCAAATAGTGCCTGCATTACGAGGGGGTCTAATGTGATGGGCTTAACACAATAGATCTTCTTTGGCCGCGTTCTTTTCTGACTCCAATAATAATACCAAGCAGAGTAAATATTTGAGCCAAGTTATGTTGGCCGAATAGACAGGAAATCTGTTATCAGAAGAGCCAAAATTTGCTCTCCCCGGAGGAGCGTTCAAAAAGTGACTATGTGGAAAATCTTTACCCTAGAAAAGCTGCTTTATTAAAGATCACCCCCAAAAATAAATACGCATAAGACTTTTAGGGGCCTTTTTCATTTGTAATTGAAGATTATGAGCAGGACGGTATGTGGTTTCAACAAGACGGTGTTACGAGCCATACAATACTACCGGTTTTTGCTCTATTGCATGAGAAACTGCTAGAGCGCGTAATTTCACTTTTAGGCTACGTCAATTGTCCACCACGATAAAGTGATTTGACGCCGTCGGACTTTGTTTGTCCAAAACTGTAACGTTCGTCGAGTTATAGCCCAAATACCTCAAAAGGAACGACTACTGCCACCAAGCTATACAAGGTCCTTCAAATCACATTCTATTTTATACATTGATGGTGGCGATGGACGAAGTAGTCTGCACGTTGACTATAAAACGAAAAATTTTCCCGGTTTATTTATTTTTTTTTTTTTTAGTGGTTCCCATTTCCAATTTATTCATCCCCCTTATGTTTTAATTACAAATAGGGTCTCAACGCCATTATGGCATTCCTGAGACAATCTGGTAAAAGTTTTTCATATGAATATATAATATATTTGGATATAACATAAGAAGATCTAAAATTATTATAAATTAAATTGAAATTTAATGTTTAAGTTAAGAATCAATTTTTATAATAAGAAACATAGTTCCTGGTGACTAAACAGTAAAGGATTCACCTCTTATCACTTCTCCTACTATACCTTTCCTCTAGTTCTAGCACATGTGTAGGGGTCATCCCCTGAGTGCTGCTCCAAAATGAAAAAAATATAATGCGAAGGTGCAAGTATTACAATGAAATAGAAGATTCAGCGAAATCATTGCTGAGGATACATTTAAAATTTAGTTTAAATACAGTTTAAATTTGCCTCTAAAATTTCCCACACATACTGTTTGCCAAAAATCATTTAAGCTAATGGCTGCAAAACTGCACGCAAGTTTTAAGCAATTTAACTGATTCATCAAGAAAGCAACAACAAAACCGTAACCAGTCAGATTAGCAGTCAGCTGTTTTCTTGCCTCTAAAAAAAAGACAGAAGAAAGAAAATTTTGAAAGTATGTTTGCATCGAGTAATAAAAAGTATGAGTGTATTAGTGGAAAAATGGGAGTGTATTAAAACTTTATTTTCTCTACCGAAAAGTGAATAACCTTGTGTATTGCAATACGTTGAAAATTAAGTGATATCTTTTATCCTTTTTTGCGTGCACTTTAGAGGAAAATAATTTATTTAAAATATTTGGGTTCTAAAAGATTTTCTCTTTTTTTTTTTTTCATTCGTAAACTTTAATAAAACTTGAGGCAGAGAAAAATCCTCCTACTTGTTGTAGAGGAGTCGCATAATTAAAGGTATTTGTAAAAAAATCGCACTTAATCGGTCAATCAAACTGAAAATTGTTGAATGTATGAGAACACCTACCCTTTACGTTTATTTATTTTATTTTTATTTTTTTTTTTTTGGACTTTGATTAGCAACATGAAGTCAAATCCATCTTTGAGCCACAATGCCACAGTTTACATTGTGCCAGGACCTTCTTGTGCTTCCTCCTTTAATGTGTTTTTGACAAGATAAGAAACTTTGTGGTAAAGTTATTAATGCGTACTGCAAGGTGAGCTTATTGGTATTAGTGGCTGTTGGTGTTTGTATGTGGTTAGAGGTATTCGATTTGAAGGCTTTCAAATGCTGCTTGATTAAATTTCTTACTTCTTAAGATACAAAATGAGCTTTCTTTTTTTCTTATTCTTCTACTGAGAGATTTTCAATTAACCAACCCAAATTTTAAACTTTTTTTTTAAAACTTTTTCAACTACTTAAGGCAGAGTTAAGGATACTGGATTTCAAAAGGGGCTGCAGCTACAGGAAATATCAGAATAAATGATGCGGTAAAATGCCATTAGCAATTTTTAAATCAAATGTTATTGAAAAATCTCTACAATCGGCGGAATTTAAATCGCATTATTTCTAATACCGCATAATTTAGTTTAGTACACAGAAAAAAATTTAAGAAAAGTTTTAATTAAAAATTTTATAATATTAATTAAAAAATTAATTAGATTATCACCTATAAAGAAATTAATAGTATCAATTAAATTATTATTATAATTTTCAATTAAATTTTTAATAATAATAATTAAAAATTTAATTAAATATTGTGGGAATTTTAAACAAATTTCTATGAGCAAAAAAAAATATTTTTTTATTCATTTCGAATGCTTGTTATTCATTAATTGCTCTTTATATAAATAAATCAGAGAAGCATTTAAATGAAAATAAATTAATAATTTTTTTATTTAAGTTTTGAGCCCCAAAAAAATTTAATTGATTAAACGTTTAATTGAAGAAAGTACATTAGATTAGTTTAGAAGGTAGCCCACCGAAACCGGTCGACTGAAATAGCACCATCGCTGCCGTTTTGTTATCTTAGCCCGTTAGAAACCAGAGAACGTTTTAGCCACCCTGTGCCCTTCATGTACCTCTATAAGTCTGTCAGATCCAGTCGAGAGCACAGCCATAAGTTGTCCAGGAAAGGCGCCTCAAGGAATCTTCGGCTCGACCTAGAATGCCCCAGAATGCTGAACTTAAGCTAATTTTTGTAATCTGCCTTCCAGAAGCCGATTTGTAAGCAGCAGCTTGAATAATGCAGACAAAATTTTAATTACTGCAGGTAACTCTTAGCGATCCTGTCAAGGGATCTAAAATTGTAGCTGGTGTTTGCACTGACAACCCAACGCCAGGACATGTATTTAAATTTCCGTTCCCACTGCTCAAATACATGTCATTTGATTAAATCAATCCATATATTTTTAAATATTTTTTTTTAATATTTTAACAAAGTGTTTATCTGCATTCGTCTCTGAAGAAATAATTTAAGTATCAATTTCCTTTTTTCTGCCAGCATGTATCTGCCAGTAGACAAAACTATTTTCTTCATATCTCTATCAAGATCTGGTACCATCCTCAATCACCAACTAGACATACCGCACAATATTCGTTATATGAAGGTGTGGTTGCGCGTGTGGCTGCGTGTGTATGTTACTAAATTCTATTTAACATTTGACAAGTCAGAGATTGACGAGATAAAACTGTTAAAAAGGACGACTCACAATGAAAGACACTTTCGATTCTCTGTGAAACTATCAAAAAATTGTGATGAAAAGTGTCGTAAAAATGTGAATATTTTCCCAAAAATTTGCCTCATACACGCACACAGAAACACACAAGAAATAAAAAATGTTGCTTACGAACAAAAATCAAAGAAAGAAATGGAAAATCGAAAGAGAAAAAAAAACTAAAAAACTTTGAATTAATGGGGGTGTGTGTGTGTAAATTTTTTTTTTCTGGGCGTTGGAATAAATTTCAACAGGCCTTGGTCGAGCTGTGCTACAGTATACTCTCGATTATTTCAAACTTATGTGATTTAAACCGTTTTCTGGGGAGAAAACTTCTTGTGATATTTAGTGCCCCCGATAATTGTAATCTCTCGGTGACTTAAACCGCTTGCTGGGGAAAAAAAAATCATTGTAATTTAGTGATCTTTAAAATTTTGAAGTCATTTAAATGTCATCTTGCTCGCCAATAATTATTTTAAGTATTTGAACGTGATGTGCTTGATAAAAGAAATGAAATGAATTATTCGCTTTGGTTGAACGTGCTGCTGACTGAGTACGAGTATGCTGAGAGATCATGGGCTCAGTCAAAAAGTGTGTTTCTGCTAACAGCGCCTTCATTCGCTCCCCTTCAGCCGCAAAAAATTGATGCGTTAACAAAACAACAGAGACCCAGCACCCCTGAAAAAATGTGCAACTGCAGAGTTGTGTACGAATTAAGCTTTCTCTCTTCTTCTTATCACTTTATCAGCTGTTCCATCTCTACAAACTAGTTGCGCTGCACTACATTGAATGCGTAGGTGTCACCCCCCGAGCACTGGTCCAAGAAGATAAAAGACCTGTACGATTTTAGAGATATGAGTTTTATTTTACCTCTTTATGATTTAAACTCTCGATTAATTGAATTTTTTCTTTGCTCTTGCCCTGGAATTTCAGATTAACAAGGATCGACTGTTGCAACTATTTGACAAATAATTCTGGAAATCTGCTATTGACATAATTTCAAATGGTATATTTTGCGTAAATAAATTTCGAGGCACATTAAATATAATAATTGGTAATTTTTTAGGCGAATTACTTTTGAAGGAGGTACCGAGTTTGTGGATTTATGGGACGCCTGTTACAAGGCAAAATGATACGAAATGAAATATGTAGCATATCGATCGTTTTAAGTACAAAACAATTAGAGCCACTTCAAGCTTCTTTCTGTTTTTTTTTTTGTTCTTCGTTTTTTAAGAATAATAAATTTGCCATTGGACAAAAAAGAGAAATTAAATGCCATAAATCTAACTTTCACAAGTCAACCTTGGCAGCAACAACGCAAAAGGAAGTGAAAAATAAAAATGTAGAGTAACGATGCACCCCTTAAACGACTAAAAACGCCTCTTCGTATTGTTAAATTTGAAAACATAAGCGCGAAATTGTGTTTGTGATGTAAACACTTCGTGTCTGCTGGGTGTGTGCCCAACGTATGTATGTATGCATGTTTGTGTATGTGTGTGCTTGGCTGAATGTGCGTAAAACAATAGAATGATTTTAAAATGCCGTTGCGGAAAACGTAGGAAGAGAACACCATCACTACAGTTACACATACATAAATACAGGGTGGCCTAAACTGAGCGAATTGTGAATTCTTTATAACTTTTTTATTAGAATTTTTGTTTTTTTTTTGTTTTCAATATTTTGTAAAGATAACTTGGGGAATTTAAAAGGAAACACTACACAATTGAACAGCGTACCAAAATGGTTGAAAATCATGATTTTATTCATAATTTATTTATGAAATACGTAGCCCATTTCCAATTGAATGGGTTCGTTAAAAGGCAAAAAGGGGTACGGAAAATCCAATAGTTATTCAACGGCAAGAATTACAACCACTTAAGTGGAGCGTTTGGTGCGCTGTTTCGTCGGAAAGGAAAAATGGTCGATATTTTGTTTGAAAATGAACACGGTGTCGCCGTTTCCATCACTGGTGTTATCAATGTTGGAAAATTCTTTAAAGCCAGCCGTAGAAAGTCATCCGCAAGTATGGTTTCAACAGGATGGAGATACAGCACGTACTGCGAGGGACACAATGGCTCTTTTACGCGACAACTTTTGGTGAACGTGTTATTTCCCGTAAAAGCGAGTTTAATTGGCCTCCGCGTGCTATCAGACTGTTTCCTTTGGGGTTATTTGAAAGGAAAAGTCTATATTAGAACCATATAGCAGTTAACAAATATATATGCAATAAATATAATATGAAGTTTTGCCAAAACCTATGGAAAATGTTTTGGAAAGAGCACGAATATGCGAAGCAGAAAAAGGCCACCACTTACGAGATAAAATTTTTTCATAATTAATTAAAAAATTGTATCCATTAATATACTGAATGTAAAATAAAACAAATGTAATAATAATGTTGTTACCGACAACTCAATATCAAACATCAACCGTGTATAGTGATCCCGTTTTTATCAACCATAAAATTATTCTTTCTCTACTTTCTTCTTGATATTCTTAACCTGTGCAAATTAGAATTGAATCGTTCGCCATTAAAATTATTTCCTTTAAATTGAATTATAGAAACAAAAGTGAAAATACTAAGGTAATTTATTTAGAAGAAAACTGTTGAATTATTAAAATTAATAAATTTCGCTTCTAGAATTTTAAAGCGATAAACAGCTACAAAAACTTGGTGTTTCAGTTCAACAAATGTCTTCAATAAGAAGTTATAATTAACTCAAACGCGTTCGGTCATTTTGGGCCACCCTGTATAAGAGATACATACATACTGACGTGAAAATAAAGCCTGCTTGAAATGACAATAGTGAAGCAGAATTTTTTTTGTTTTTTTTTAACAACACAAACTCTACGAAGCTTTTATAGTTGAAAAAACACCCAGGGTCTACGTGGGAATCGAACCCACACCTCCATATTGATAAGACTACTGCTCATGCACTAGACTACGGAGGCCCCCTTACATTTGCTATTGACTTAGTCCAATCAGTACTAGTGACTTGTTAAACCCCCCGGGATTGTAAATTACTATAGACATTTAACGTGTGTGTGTCATGGGAAATCTACTGTTGACATTGGTTCTATATAGTCAATAGAATAGTAGATAGTTCTTGTGGGATTCTTGAATTTTCACAACAACAAAATGAGACAATAACAAATTGCTTTGCTGCTGTGAAGAGAAACATACGTTCTCTTCTCATCACAGATAAAATGAAAAGTGTAGACGATTCGGTGACAATGTCATCACAAATCACGAAAAGCGATCGACAAAAGTATTGACTTGGAGACACTTGAGCCCAGGCTTTCTACAGCAGAAATACATACATATGTGTGTATAGTGTATTACAACAGCAAAATAAGAGTTTAATGTTTAATAAGAGTTTGTGTTTCGCGCTTTCAGGGTCACCTTCTGTCTGATGGTACCTCAGGCCGCAAGGTCGTATGAAGTACCCCGTCGAAAGGCTTAAGCCCGCTCTATTTAGCGAAAGCTGGCTATTTGAGATTGGCCTATTCGGCATCAGGAAGCTTTTGGCCTGACGCTGGTCAGCATAATCATGCCAGAGAACAGCGAGGAATAGGAACTCCCAGTTTGTAAGAATTCGATTTCTGTGGCTTTTTGGAAGTCCACATGTGGCTCGGTGCCCATTAGGGGCAAATTTGTTCCTCGTTTTACCGGATAGTCCGTATTTCATTGCCCTTAAACGCCTCATGTCCAGGCACACATCCCAATGCAACGGCATTAAAGTTCCTCAACGCATTGAGAAGGTCAAGGCACAGGTCATTACGATAACCAAGCTTTGTTATTTAAACCAAACGTGTGTGTGCAAAATTTCAATTTTATGAGCTGGGCTTCAAAATACTGTTGCACGATTTCACCGAACATACTGGCGACCCCTCACAAAACATTATTTCCAAGCTGCAGGACAATGCTTAGCAAGTGCAGAGGTCATCCCCTGAGTCCCGGTCCAAAACAAATATTCATTTGTAGAGTGTCGACCAGCAAGACGTCATGAAATCTTTGCCCAGCTACGCGAAAAACAATTCGAATTAGCCCAAATTAACGAGTTTCAAACTACCGACAGTCGTCTATAGTCCAAGAAAATCTGCTTTTTTATTTAGTGTTACAGAAACTCCGTTTATGAATATAATTCGCTTTTAAACATTTGTTGGCCATAAAGTGTTTAATAACTTTTTTACAGCCGCAAGTAGTTTTTATTTAAATCCTTGTACAACCATCCCAATTAGTTGGCGCGGCCAGTGTGCTTTTCTTCAACAAGCTTGCTTTTATATATGAACCATTTGAATCCGCTTAAAGTCGCTTTATGCAGTGGTATTCAAACGTAAAATATGATAATTTATCCCGAAAAAAAAATCGCGGAAAAAAACGAATTTAATCTGCCATCATTATGCATACTCAGCCAGAGATTTAACTCATAAATTACATTTTTTGTTGTAAGAAAAAAACAGTTTTTCTTTTTTATAATAGAAGAATTTTTTATGTGGCATTTGAATTTGTTTAAGTTTTCCACAAAAAAAAAGAAGAAAAAAAATTTAAATTAAATAAATACTTACGTGTGTTTGTCTGTACGATATTTGTGCTGATTACAATTTTGATAAGGATTTTCTTTTTTCTTTGCGTTATTTTTAATTTATACCTGCTTGATTTGCAAGGACATTCAGATGCATATAAATTTAAAATTGTTTAAAAACAATGACAGCTTCTTGCCTTAGCAGGTGCTTTTTGTTAAGTACGAAATAAAAAAAAAATATAGAAACTTTTTTATCAACAATCAAAGTTCAGAATCAATTAAAAATAGAAATACAAAGCAAATAATTGAAATTAAATAATTTAAATCACCACAAGATACGAATTATATTTTAAAAGTTAGTGAGGCTGCTGTTGCCTGAAATCTTGACTCTACAGCCCGCAAGTGATGGGTCCAAAACCTACAGCTGCCAACAAAAAAACGCCTGCAGTGATTTAGTGTCTCTGCTCATGTATTAACATCACGTCTCGTTCCTTCGTCGGTATTTGAGCAAGAAAAACGTAGCAGCAGTAAAATAATAAACAAAATGACTCATCTTTAGCTTTGAAAAATATTTAATGCGTTGCCTTAACAACAGGGCGGCTACAACTCTGCTTCACAAAAAAAAAAAAAACGTATAAAAAAAGGGGAGCAGCAAACATTTGTGTAGAAATTAAGTTCAACTTCTGTGTCACTTCACTATGTGACTCTTACACTGTCCTTTCCAAAAAGCAATCTGATATACACAGAAAACAATTCCAATATAAAATTCACATGACTAAATGTGGTTTAAAATCATGTTACATTTTTCCAAAAAAAATAATAATTTAATTAAAATTTTACATTAATTTGAAATGAAAAAATTTACAAATGATCTTAAAACAAATTGATTGAGAATTTTTCGTCGAATCCAGTTTTATATTTTCAATGTATGCGAATGACTTGCCAAAAGCACTTTCAAGTTGTAATATCCATCTTTATGCAGAAGACGTACAAATTACTTTGCGGGGAACATTGCCACGGGTATCTCAGAGTTAAATCACGAATTGAACCAGATTTATCTCTGGGCTACTGCAAATGGGCTCTCTTTGAATCCTAAAAAATCTAAGTGTATTGTAATTTGCAGAAGAAGTGTGGCTCCGTTTATTTCGGGGGATGTCGTTTTGAATGGTGAGAGGATCGAGATCGTTAACAGGGTGAGGAATCTGGGTATAATTTTTACTTTAAATCATTTGACTTGGACAGATCATGTGGACTCACTGGTTGGTCAGTTGTATTTTAAGTTAAGGGCTTTATGGTCCATAACCATGACCACTTAAAAAGCTCTGGTGCTATTTCACTATACCTCCTGCAAGGTAGTCCTCTTCGGAGGATATCTGGAGTGGCAATACCGTAGGTTTCCAGCTAAGTCTAAGCATGGCCGCGGAATTTCTTGGAATTTCAATGCAGGAAGCTTTCTTGCTGGACAGTTTCCGGGGTCTAACCAATCAGTACTTTGGTTGGGATGGGCCCACTCTTCTAAAGCATTCACATGTGCCCAACATGGAACAACTCATATCAGTCGATGCTGAAACTCGGTGAGAGATAAAATTCGTGTTTATATTGCGGAGCCGTATGGCGTATTTGTGCGAAAGCTTCTTTAGTTTTTTTAAATACCGTATTGAGAGCGCCAGTACATATTTATGGGGTCACATTGCCTTGAACATCGTACTGATCAATACAATAAAGCAGAACTAGATATTGAAGCACGGCCCAGAGTGCACCAGCATCCGATATTTGGCCGATATGGACCCCTAAGCAAGGCGGCGTTCATAGTTCCAAAAAACTATGAGCGGTTTGCAACTTATGAGACAGGATAGTTCTACGTAAATTTGGTGTCTTAGATCATGAGGGCGTTAGTGAAGGTCATAAAAAAATTGGATGGGTGTTGAGAAGCCGTCATGGCCTCTGGTACCCACATTAATCTTGAAGGGAAACAGATCCTCAAACCATACAGATTTCCTTAGAAAATTGAACAGCTGGTACAACTTCAGCCCTGTCCACTTGAAAAATATAGAAAGCGAAGTTCCTCCGTCGGTGGTGAAGGACGTGGGGAACGGTCGCCTCTTCTTCCAAATAATTACAGCACATCCTCAAATCCCTATAGCCCAGTGCCACTAGTAATAGAATTCAGTTCTTGCTGAACTGCATTAACTGCCAAGTTCTTTGTTCATCATGGCGAGGCCGTAAGACAAGTTCCGTTATTCACCCACCTTCGTTGAACAAATCAAAGTAACTGTTAATTTTCTAAAAAAAAAACAACCAAATATGCTGCAACTGATTTTATAAAATGTTAAGAAAATAATTTGTTACAAATTTGGCGTTCATATTGGCACACCCTAAATTTTTTTGTTTGACTTTTGCACGGTGCGGCTTTTAATTCTAAAATTATTGCGAAACAAATATTTCAAGTCAAACAGACAAAATGTGAGCAATTTACAATTTTTAATTTCACTAAAAGAATTGGCTGGTCAACTGAAACTGACATTAATGCGAGTTAAATAGATGTGTATGCATGTGTGTGTGTGTGTGTGTGTGTGTAATTTTATGCCGAAACCACATTGTATATGTTGTCAGGAAAATATTACTACAGACATTTGTACAGAGTTTCACATTTAAAATGGGTCAACTGAAAATTCTGACATTTTATTAAATAACAAAATGACCATTGAATGCGAAGTTACAATTCAGGCATTGTTTTACTTTTATTTATTTATTTTATTTTTCTCTTAAACAAATCGAAAAACATACTATTTGTCCATATTAAATGTTCAAGTAATGGGAACTAAATTTTGTTGATCATGTTTAACCATGTGTTTTCACTCACTTGTACGAGTAGTTTATTCCTGTAATAAGAAAAAATCATGACGGCTGCAAATTATAAAACGTAATTATTCCCATGTAACTAAAAATGGGGACTGGCAATACCTAGTCAATGTGGTTACTGCCGAGCATAGCAGAATGCGAGTTTCAGGTGCAATGAGCTTTGGGCAGTCTTGTAGCCAATTGAGTATCATATGTGAAGATGAAGAGCTCAATTTTACATCTTTGTCTTTGTCTTTGTCTTCAAAACGTGCCCTTCCTCGTATGTACGTACTTACAATGTATTTGGACAAGAAAGAGGATCCGATGCGTCTCTTAGTGAGCGGAGCTGCAATTTTATAGCTGCGTTTTCTTTTCTTTTTTCTAGCATAGCTGCAAGTATTGAAGCACCTGGCATATTGGAGCAAATTTTTACAATAAAGATTGGTTTTATTTATTTAATTTCCTTTTTGTTTTTTGTTTTTAAAGTTACTTAGTCACTTTTTTTTCTTTATACTTTTCTCTTCTTTACAAACCAGCTGTTGAAGAGATACCATATTTATTAATAGAGATACTATATTTATTCACAAAAAAACTATGTTTTGATTTTTTTTCCTATTTATGAAAACGTATGAAAGCTGAAGCACCAAAACAAAAACGTCACGTTTTCAAAAATGTGAAAATTTTCACTTTCGAAAATTTTCTGTGACACCGCCGTTTGTATTAAAATCTATTACCAGACTATATAAATTGACTTGATTTAATAAAAGAAAGACTACAAGTAAAAATTGGTAATTTTTTTTTTTTCTGTTTCATCAATTATTTATTAGGAAAATAGTACATTCGATTTAATTTCGACCGAACTTATCTACTCGATGTTAAGCCAAGTAAAATTATGCGAATTCGGAATAAGTATGTGTATTCGTTTTAAAAACGAGAAATGTTTGCGGATTCGGTTTACATAGCATACCCGTATGATTCTAATTTCAAAATTGTGCTTTTTTTCGATAAAAAAAATATATGAAATGTACTATTTTATACATTATGAGAATATCATAACTCAATAATTCAGGAGAAAAGCATATCCATATAGTACCATTTTGGTAATTAGCTGAAATAGCTCATCAGTGGATTTTTCTCTAGTTCCAGACTACAAATCCAAGATTTTTTTTTTTCAAAATTCAACTAATCAATCGAGAATTAGTAATTGAATACCGAATACAAAACCGAAAAATCTATAAACTGAGACATAATAATCCATGAGTTTACTTTTTTTATTGCGTCAAACTCAGGCCCCACTTTGGTAGGCATCTTGTTCGCACACAATCTCTATTTCCATATGCCAATGGTTGCGAATGCCGACCAGCTCAAACCAGCAGCTTTCAGGGAACGTCCCAACCCTACAACCATTGTGGAAACTGAACAAAACAATAACAAAAATGAACTCTAAAACAAAACAAATACTGTACTCACAAACTGGGTATAACAGTCAGGAGATAGAACAGCTAGTGAGGCTCTTCACTCGCCCGCCCTTCCTTGCAGACAAACTTCCCTATCCGATATCACTTTGTATCCCCCTATTTTTAGATTTTTTTTTTAACAATCACACGAAATCCCATTCGATTTCTTTCTCACAAAGTCTTACGAAAGTTGTAAGACTTGCATTATAGTCTGAAACCGCCTTAAGAAATTATCAATGTCAGACAAAAACATACGAGGTCTGTTCAAAAGAAAAGGTGATTTTGGAATATTTTTTGAAAAGTATGTATTTATTTATTCATCAAATTCCATTTTCTGCCCTCAGATATAATGCACTTATGCCAGCGCTACTTTCAATCCTCGAAGCAGTTCTGCAACGCGCTTTTCGGTATGGACATCAGCTCGTTCTTCGATTTTGACTTTATTTCATTTATTTATTTTATTTATTTATTTCATTTCAATACATAAGAAGCCCATATGGCCAGTGATACATGTACTGATAGTTTAAAATGTATACTTAAATTCAATATATAAAAATTCATTTTTGAGTTAATACCTTTCACAAATTTAACTGTCTCATTTTATAGTAATAAATAGTTGTTATCAAAATATAATATGATTGTAATGATTACATAGTAATAGTTTTGGTTATGGTTATGGGCCCCCCGGCCCTATAAATACTGCCCGAAATGGGTAAGTTAATAATGCATATGACAAGAAAATTATCTGTCCATGGCCAGTGTATATTCAACTAGAAGATAGACAAATATAAATTATATTACATATGTACTTCCCATAGATTCAAGTAACACTAAAATCTTTTTTTTATAAGTACAATATGAATAGGAAAACATTTTCAGAGTAGTTGGCAAGAGATTCCAAATACGGCAAACTCTTATTAAAAATGATCCTTCAAAAACTGACAGATATACGCGAGGTATATAAATCTGGATATTTCGGGTAGAATGTACGAATGAAAAGTTACGAGCCAGTAACAGAGGCTGACCACTTCTCATCACTCTATAAAATTGAAGTATAATGCTATAAACACAACTGGGACGAACGACGAATTTTTCGTAACGAATATTCGTCATTGTAAATAAAACACATTTGTGTAAAAGAAAATACACACAATATTTACGTTGACCGAAATACGTCGTGCACAACGAACTTTGCGATAGGTTTATTTCTATTTCTTACGCCGACGAATGACGAATAAATTGGTGCAGAGTGGCCGTTTTCCTTTTACATTTTTTAGTGTATAGTAAATAAATTAACTTTTTGCTTTAAGAATTGTTTTCTTTTTTATTTACAGGCCAAAAATTCAATAACCACTTTTTTAATTATATACAGTATTGTTTTAATTCGTTTTTGTCATTATTTTATCTTCTTATATCAATGTTTTTTTTTTTTTTTGTTGAAATATGGTCACACTGTCACCTGCTAAATGTAAACAACAATGTATTAGAAAATTCATTAATTAATGAAAATTGGTGGAATTGGAATTGGATTGAAATAAAAGTTTCTACCATCATGAACATGATGTTTATAATTTTAATAAGATGCTCAAAACGTAAAATGTTTTTGTTTATGTTTTAAGAATTTTTATTTATTTATGTATCTAAATAACATATAATTTTAAATGACATTAACAGCTGTTATTTTCGCTCTAATTGTGTCTTATTCGACGAATTTACGCAACGAATTCTTGATGATAAGTTCGTCGTGCTGTGCGAAGTTCGTCATTCGTCACAATTGTGTTTATACCATAAGTCGTGATATGACACAACTATTGAAATTTAGTTTTAAAAATTTAGGTAACAGGTCGGACACAGCATCATGCTCACGTAATCTTATATTTTAAAAACATAACGAATTATTCTTCTTACTATCATTTCAAGAATATTTAAATTCCCCAATAAGGTTCCAGTGTAAACTTCGAGACAATAATTTATCCGTGACATTAGTAAGGAGTGTGCAATCCGCTGTCTTACAAGGCACGGAGTATATGCCCTCAATGCATATAATCTTCTTAAAATGAAGCTTATTTTCCTAGAGACATTCACGCTTATTGTGTTTGGCGCTTTTGCGGCGAAAACTAAGCGGTTTTGAAAATGGTACCGTGATTGGCGAAAACGCCAATGAGTACGACACTTTTTTTGAAATCTATTACAAAAGACGCCGTGAAAACGGTACCGTGTTTGGTGTATTCGTCTGTCAAAAGTGTATAAAACTCTCGTTAAGATATTTGATCACGACATTATTCAAATTTGTTGAAAATAATTAAATGGAAGGGAACAAAATGTAAGTAATGAAAAAAGTATAATTAATATAATTAAAACATGATTTCATTCGTACATACATACATATGTATGTATTTATGTATACAAATGTACATACATTTTAGAGTAAAAGTCACAACTAGTGGTCAATTTGCGAGGCTAGTTGAAATAATGGAACAGAAACCTTATTTGGCAAAGGGCTTCCAGAAAAGTTTACAAAAGGTAAATTTTAAGGAAGAATGGAACACCATTTCGGATGATTTAAATTGTATTGGTGCGCCATTGCGTTCTGGGAAGGGCTGGATGAAAGTGTGGGCTGATTTTAAATGTAAATTGAAAAGAAAAACTAGCACATCATAAAGTTGAAAGCTATGCGACAGTTGGAGGCCCGTTTAAAAAGCTATCTTTTTCAGCTATAGAAGAAGCAGCAATTAATTTATTAGATATACGTACTGTTATACAACATAAAGATGCATTTGGAATTAAAAGACCGAAAGCCATTTCCCCAATCCCCGAACCAAATTTAGTCGCTACCACACGAGTATTGAAGAAATTGATGAGCCTTGTACTTCAACCCCGCTTAAAAAAAATAGAAAAACAAAGAATAAAGAAAACGTAACGCTTTTAGAAGAACAAGTTAAACTGCAAAAAGAGTTGTGCTTAGAACTGAAACAGAAACTGTCGGAAATTGAACATTAAAACAGAAAAATATTTAAAGCTAAGTAAGAGAAATTAAATTTATATAAAGAAGAACTCAAAAAGAAAGATAAACATGGAAAAGCCCTTTTAGAAATTCGTAAAAGCGAACTCGAACGTAAAAACAGAAAAAAAACGTATTTGAAAGCATCTTTATTAATTCTAAAATAACTAATAAATCTAAAACGAAATATACATATATTAACACAATTATACTTAAAATATTTTATTTATTATTTTTAACTAACTTGTTGATAGGGAGTTTAAATATATCCGCTTGTTGTCTTAACTCCTTCTTTATGGCATTTATTTTTTGTATGATGATTGTCTCGTCATCGTCAGAGGATGAATAAAAAGCTACGCTCAACATTTTCACAGAAATTAATTTCACAAAAATTATTGCACGGAGAAGTTTTATTTTTTGAAATTTTCTTTTGTTATTTATGAATGTTTTGACAGATATTTAACCGGGTGTTTCATAATAATTCTATTTATCACAATCTTTTACAATATAATTCATTTACAAAAATTTTGCTTGTCGAAAATATTACACGGTACCATAAGATTGTAAATTCTACAGCAACTACGACAGTTGTCGTTTTTCTACTACGCCAAACACAATAAGGGTGAATGTTAATATGTGAGTCAAACTTGAGATTAGAATCTATAGTAATACCTAGACATTTTAGTTCAATTACAAACCGAATTTCTTCATCACCTATGGAACAGCTGCGGCAAGACAATTGAATTTTCTTGTATTCCAAAATACATGGCCCTTGTTTTATTCGAGTTTATAGCAATTATGGCGAAACGGTTTCCTTTCATTTGTCGCTTCAGTTTGGGAATGGAAAAAAATCGCAGGGAGCCAAATCTGGGGAATAAGATGGTTGAGGCATGATTAGGGTGTCGTTTTTGGTCAAGAACTCACGAACAAGCATTGATGTGGGAGCTGGTGAATTATCGTGATGCAGAAAACATGATTTTTTTTTCCACAATTCCCATTGTTTGCGCCGTATTGCTTCACGCAAACGTTGCATAACTTCCTTGTAGTATTCCTTAATAACCGTATGACCTGTTGGCCAGAACTCATGATTGCAGCACGCCATTGTAATCGAAGAAAACAAAATTCACCATTTCTTTTGAACAAACCTCGTATTTAGATTTTTAAAAATCGTCTCTCACTTGTGTCATGTCTATTATTTATGCATAATTTTCACCTCACGAATACTCGAAAAGATAACGCCCATCCGCAGCTGTGAGAAGAATCCAAAACCCTTTCAACGGCAGTGCGCCGTCTTAGTAAAGCGTTCCCTGTACTCGTATGATGATTGACAGAGAAAAACTTAATGCCATTTATAATTACAGCCATTTTATATGCGTTTGCCACGAAAATTTTGCATCAAATTAATACAACAATGGAATATATTTTCTCTGTTGTCGACAACACCTGCTGTGGCCATAATTTAAATAATAAACAATGCCAACAGCAACATAACAACATGTACATGCATGTACACATCCACACATACCCACATACATACAAACACTAGCGTAGCTATTCATATTTTTCTTTTCATTTCACTTTTTATTATGATCTCTCATTATTTATTTTATTCATTGTTCTTTGTATTTTTCATTTGTTTATTTTATTTTTTTTTTTTTTTTGGAAATTCATTAGGGTGCCATAAATTGTTGCTTCATGATATTGTTAGACGACATGACATATAATTTATTTCTTTTTAACAATAAAATATTCCTGGAAGAATATTTAGGAAATGAACAAAACAGAAAAATTACCACAATCTTGAAATTCTTTTTCAGTTTTGGGTTTCCGCCATCCGAATAGCAAAAACGTTTAGGAAACTTTTATATGGAAAGCACTAAATCTTTTTGAGTGATTCCCCCATAGAAAATTCCTACACGTTTTGACTTCTTTCACATCTTACGAATGTAGTAAAAATAAATTTGTTACAAGTAAATTTATTATCCCCAAAAAAAACGTTGTTATAAAAAAAAACTGCTGCTATTCTTTCTGTTCCATAGAAACTGTTCCCCATTATTTTTATATTCTCGTAAAATGCTTGTTTGTCTCAATGCTAGAAAGGGGCATGTCGCTCAAAGTGTTTCCCATTAAAGACTTGAAATGGTTTCTTCTTTTTATTTGAAAACATTACGATTTAAATTTTTCAGTGTAACGCAATTGATAGTTTCGAGTGCGCCTAGGAAGCAGAAAAATGCCAGCAAACGATTACACTGGTCAACAAGAATTTATTGGCATGCGTTTTCTTAGTCCACTTGAATACAATTTTTGTACTCCGATTCAATGCCTGTAAATTACTTTGCTTTGCTTGGATTGACTCTGGTTCTCGAGATTTACTGTTATGTAAGTAGAAAAGAAAGCGGAGGTTGCATCACGTAATTTGCAATAACTCGAGAACTAGCTCCATCAAGTAAACCATAAACGCAACATCAATTCCGAAATGGAATATCGCTGGAGAAACACGATTAAAAATAATACAACTTTAAAGTTTGCTTGTTTCTAGTAGAAATACTGAAGAACGATATACAATATGCAACCAACAAATATTTGGATAGTTTAGAAACCTCGAATGCCACACGAATTGAAACTATAAACATGACTACAGACTATGCAACAAACAACGTAACCCTGCCCGGTTGCACAAACATGTTGCGTCGTCTGTACCCTGCATAATAATCGGAATAAACACATGTGACAGATGTCACTTTTTTACTTCCACAAAGAAAAATGACAATTTAATTTAAAAAGTGCATGCTTACTGACTCACCCTGTACATAATGTCACGATTCTAGACAAGAAAAACGAATGTTTGAAATCCATTTCCGAAATAACCATTTCTCTGTATCTGCTACGTAAAACGTCATACGCCTAGGAGAGCATGGGCGTGCAAATATTATGAACAAAGTGACACTTATCGGCCATTAAGCACTCTGGCGCCATTGGACATGTGTCTGCCACAGCAAGAAGGAAACAAAGCGTTCGGCCCACTTGGGCCCCCAAAGTCTGTTACAGTAACTGTAAGTGCTTGAAACTCTTAAGCGCCCACCCCTGTAAATGTGTATTTTTTTAAGAAGTCAATTTAATTTAGAAGACCTTTCAAACAGATTTTATTATAATAAATAAACTTCCTTTAAACGTTGAGTAGGGTAGATTTTTCACTTTTACCTACAACTATGTATGTATGTGTTTATTGTACATGTGTATGTATGTGTGTGTGTATGTCATTTAAATAACTACAAACTAAATTTTGGGTACAACAGGAAAATACACATTAGAAAGTGTGTCACATATTTTGCTTGAATGCGGTTTTTTGTTCTACGACACATTTAAATCCAATTACGCCATCAACAGAAAAATAAATAATTTTTCTTTATTGTTGTGGTGATTTTTGCACAAAAAAGAAAAAAAAATCAAACGAAAAATAGAACAATAATAGAAAGAAAAATAGTTACGATTCAGGAGGTGACTGAATGGATCAAGAGAGCAGGACTAGTGTAAATTTTTGTAAAAGTGTGAATTTTGTAAAATGTTTTTATTGAAATTTTAGAGAAAATGAGCCCCGCAGTTATACATATTTCAGCGCTTGGTAATTTATACTTTTTAACAGCCAGATTTTGCTTGCAACAGCTTTGAATTATTTGTATGATGCTGCCGAGGCTGTGCCGCCCCCGAGATGGCTATCGTAGCGCTACAGCTCTTTTGAGAGAAGTAAATTAAGTAAATAAAATAAATGAAATATTCTGGAAAAGTTAATGATGTCTATTTTACGTGTTTTGTTCTCACAACATTTTCGCTTATTTTTTTCTTTTTGCTTTTTTCACTTTAAATTTGAGTTTTCTCATTTACTTTGTGCTTCCAACTGCAGCCTAACTTTTTCTTTATTTTCTTTTCTTGCAATGGCTTTTATATCATCGTTATATTTTTATTCTGCTTTTCATTTTTTTTTGCTTTAACGAAATTTAATGTTTCATTCATAGGAAATTGTCTTCTCATCGTAAATATAAGTTGGTAGAAAAGATACAGGTTACAATAATACGCATGCATAAACATGTTTGTGCGAGCGCTTTGTGTAAGCGTGTGTGTGTGTGTGTGTGTAAATACAAAAATACAGACCGAACGTAGCATTTGCGGTGCAAGTTGATGCTCAACTCGTAGCTTTTTACAAACTTTTTAATTTTCCTGTTAAGTGCACAATTACAGGAGTGAATATATTTTCTTTTAAATTTTTCTCCATTATCTCCATTTTGCCTTATTCTCCCAGTTTAATAATTAAGTACATGACAGTAATATGCTGAATATTTCATCGCTTATGTGAGTAGCCTCGCCAGAGAAAGCAATGAAATGCGTAGTGTTGAAAAAAAAATCATTGTATTCTTTTTGTTAAAAGAAAAACCGGAACGTGAATTTGATCTGGAAATTAATAACGAAGTTGTAACTCAGCATGCAGATGCAGGCCTACACCATTCAAAATGGTGAAACTGAATTTTAAATCCTGATAAAATATTATCGGGAGCGATAATCTTCAAAATCATAATATATCATCTAATCTGTCCATTTTGCACAGATGTGATATGCTGCTTATTCTACAAGATCGGCGCCTAATAGGAATGCAAATGAAATTCAAATAAATGCAAACAATACGTTCTCATTGCAGTAGCACAATAATAAATCACAGTGGTGGCGGTGACGGTAGAGGCCTTTGCCGTAACCCTTCATACCATCACATTTGTTCTAAGTGCAGATTATAAATTTCTACCGTCCAACAGCGAAGACTTATCCTAAATCATGAAATATATTCGCCACAACAAGCTACCGACTTCAAGGTGTCAAAAATAAAATACACACGTTTATATCCCTCTCAGACCTGACGCTAAACTACTGGAAATTTTTCCATAATTTTTATAAAATATATAGTCCCTTTATCGTATGAAAATATAATCAATGAGATTAGGTTTTTATATTCTTCAAAGATTTTAAGGACACGCACGGATTGATGCATGTCGGTCTAATTTTTAATTAAAACGCATTTATATTTTGCATCAGATGACTTTAATTGTTTTGAAACAATCCAAATTATAATTTTTGTTAGTAAAAATATGCCCCTTTCACTGTTTCTTACTTGTACGGCTCACTTTGACACAAGCGAAATGTGACGGAAGAATTCAAGTAACGGTAAATCGAATAGACGAATAATATGAGAAACAACCATAAAGAACAATCAGCGTAATCGATGCATGCGGGTCTATTTGACATTGGTCAAGTAGAAGCGAAAATTTTGAGACCGAAACTCACCTGAAATGGATATGAATGAGAGCGATTATTTTGACGACTACAGGTAACACACGGCTGCAGGTTTTTGTCCATGCGGTTTTTGTCGTTCTTTGTCATATTAATATAATTTCTATTTTTGTTGGCTACAAAATAAAAGCAGTGTTGAAAATATATATAAAGAAACTGTGACTAAAATAACAGCTTAAAATATGGGAACAAATCGATTTTAGTGAAATGGATGCAGTTTTTTTGGAACCAAATTTTTAGTATGTGATAAAAAGAATTGAAAATATGAAAAAATAAAATTTTGTAAACGAACTTGGAACGAACCATAGTTTTACGAGTTATGAACGATGGCGATGGTTGAAGTAGTCTGCACGTTGACTACAAAACCAAAACAGACCTGGGTTCAACCCCAGTTTCAGACTAAAATTATTAAAAAAAAAAAAAATTTACTACGAAGGCAAAAACCCCTTTTTAAGCATTACAAATTGTCGTTCAACAAATTACAGGCTTTTATTAAAAAAAAAAAGTAACAAGTATGCTGTAAAAAGTAAAATATGCAAATAAAATCTTTAAAGTAAAAATTTCCCTCTTAAAAATGAAATAAGCAAAAATATATTATTAAAATTAAAATATGCAATATATGTTATAGTAGTCTGCACCTTGACTACAAAACCGACCTGGGTTCAACGCCTAAAATTATTAAAAAAAAAAAAACTTTCTCATTTTTCTGATGTGCATTTAGTGTGTCTTTGTGTGTCAGTTGTTGTCGCAAGGTTTCAGTGGCGAAGGCATAGTCACTGGTCACTGAACAATACCGGTCACAATACAATACAATCACATCAGAACGCCCTCCTTCGTCGGTATTGTGTAGCACCGGCGAAGTAAAATAATAATAAAAATGGCAAATGAACCGAAGCTTCAGCACTGCTACGAGTAAAAACAAAGATCGTGCAAAAAGCAGAGCTGTAAAATAATTAATTAAGCTTCACCTCCTGTCGTTTCTCTAACTATCGCTCTCCTATAGTTCCAGCATAATGCATCGCATTTGTAGGACTCATCTCCTGAGTGCTGGTCCCAGATAAAAAAAAAAAAAAAAAAAAGGGGGGCCCCGATTTGATCCCTGTATTCCTTCAATTTAAAATTAAAATGACATGCAATGTCACGACTGTCACTACTTTAAAAATTTCTTACCACCCATTATTAAGTAACGCATTGCCCCGACTGCGCTACAATCAAAAATTTAAACAAATTTTTCCTTTTTCCATTTAACTTTTTTAAACTTTAAAGTTAAGTGATTCGAAGGCTTATTAGCTTATTTTTCCAAGTTTTTGTATATTTTTTTTTTATAGAAAAACTTGTCTCTAACAAGCAGCTCAACTAATCATGCAAAATACTTGAATGTAAATTAATCCTTTAATGGAATGCTGAAGTGGAATGTCATAAGCAAAAGGATTTAAAAATTTAATATTTAACTTTGAAAGAAGAATTATAATAAAATGCTTATCCGCAGCGTTCCATTAAAGCCATTTCAAAGAGCTTTTAGTGAAAAAGGACACATTAGTCGCTCACAAAGCAATTTATGTTTGTTCAACAGTATTTAATAGCATTACGAATTAAAGTTCAGGATAAAGGACTCAAATCGT
The DNA here is from genome assembly GCA_963924685.1 of Dexiosoma caninum. Taxonomy (NCBI): domain Eukaryota; kingdom Metazoa; phylum Arthropoda; class Insecta; order Diptera; family Tachinidae; genus Dexiosoma; species Dexiosoma caninum. The sequence goes on from OZ004728.1 coordinate 5,445,495, forward strand.
CGCCATCATCATCATCATCATCATCTTGACATTTTTTTTTTTTTGTTGTATTTATTTATTCATCCAATTACAAATGCATGAACCAAGCAATTCAACACGATCTTGCTGATTGCACCCATTTGTGAAGGGAGAACAAAGGGAAGAATAAAAACACAAAAGTAATGTCAGTTGCAACAGCAACAACTACTTGAAATCCTTGACAAATCTTAATGCATCAATAGAGTGGATTTCAAGTTGTGCTAAATGGAAATATCACGACCCATTACAGAGATCATGTTAAACAACAATGAAATCTTTTCAAATGTTCGTCATATTCATTTTCATTTTCATTTTCTTTTTCCTTTATGATGTCAATGCAGTATAAAATACTCTTCATGTGAGTGTGAAAATGATTACATTAATTTGTCATTCAGCACATATGCCAAGACAAAGGCTTAATTATGTATTTTAAAAGTGCTGTAGGTCAATTTATCAAAAAGTATAAAATTACAAATTATGTAGGGTGGAGATGTGGTTTCGATTCACGCCTTTGATATCACAATGGGCCTAAGTGGTGCGTTCTACTTCGGGGAGGATCCGCCACCTAACCTAACCTAACCTCGCTTATTTTGTGCACATCGGTAACTTTTTTCGTACTGTTTAGGACATATGACATTGTAAAAATCTGCACAGCCGCCATTTGGAATGCGATATTCTGTATAGTTTTTTTTTTCTTATCTGGGACCAGCACTTAAGAGATGACCCCTACACATGCAATGTATTTCACTGGAACTAGAGAAATGGCAGTAGGTGAAGCTCCACTATCCTACAACTCTCCTTTTGCACGTTCTTTGTTTTCTTAGCAGTGTTGTAGCGCCTCTGATGTCATGGAGATGTATTCAATTTTGAAGTTTCGTTTTAATATCCGTTTTTAGTAATTATTTTACTTCGCCGGTGCTACATAATACCGACCAAGAAGGACGTTCTGATGTGTCTGTGGATTGGTAACAGCTCAGCGTTACCATATATTTTTTTAGAAACACTTTTTATTTAAATAAAAGTGTTCAAATAATGAAAAAAGCACAGAAATATATATTTTCTGAATTCAGTTTTATTCAAAATAAAATAAACAAAAAATGTTAAACAACAACAACAACAACAACAACAAACTTATTCTTCCCACAGTTTTGAGCAGATCCCCATTTTTTTTTTAGCTTTAGTTGGATCCTCCGATGTGTCTGTAGCGTATTCTAAGCTATTTTTTCCACTTCTATTGCTGCTTAAAACTAATAACACGAAAAACTAAAAATATTCGATTATCCTTGCCGTTTCTCTTTAAATATTTATCCATGCTTTTTTGAAATACAAAACTTTTTATAGAAAAAAAAACACAGGCATAAAAAACTATAATATTATTAATACAGACAGCACAGTTGTATTACAGAGGAAGTAGAATACTGAAAAATTATAAAATCGTTTACATTACACGGCAACATCAAATAATATTTTCGCCATATATCTGTAAATTAAAAACTAATAAACAAAACTTCAAAATTTGAAAGAATTTCAAAAAAACTTATTTTTTCAATTCAATTTTTATTCTTGTTATAAAATATATACATTTTACAAAATATTTAAAACAAAACCTATTTAAATATTTTTATTTTTATATTTATATTAAAACGACTAATCGTAAAACTAAACTACATACGATGAGCCAGCTCATTGATATGTTCGCAACCCGAATTTAGACATGCGGTGTTAAAATTTTCGCTAATCCTGTTAAGTTTATATTTAATTAATTCTATGCCGGCAAGTGTGTGCAACCGCTCAGTCGGGAAAAACCAACGAAGGTTATAAATTAGTTTCAGCAATTTGTTTTGGGATATTTGTAATTTTCTTAAATGACAGTTTGCAGCGGTTGACCAAACAGATGCTGCGTAAAAAATAACAGCATGAAAAATTGTTTTTAGTATTAACTTTTTATTGTTAATGCTAAGTTTAGAATTCCTGTTGATTAATGAGTATAGTATGATTGTTAGTACATTTACTTTGTTCACAATGCATGAAATATGATCTCTGAACTTCATTTTTGCATCCATTATAACCCCGAGGTATTTAATTGTTTGCTCCCATTGGATAGAACGGTTATCAAAAACAAAGTTATTTTGTGGCAGAAAACATGCTTTGCGCTTTCTTGAAAAATAGATTGCCCGTGTCTTTTCAGAGTTCAATTTTATTTTCCATTTATTAAAATATAAATGTAGTTCAGTTAGGGCTTATTGAAGGTTTGATATAATGTCCATCGGTAATACCCCAGAGCTGAGGACAGCTGTGTCGTCTGCAAATATCGACTTAGTGCAGTAACTTGAATGTGGGAAATCGGATGTATATAGGTTATAGAGAATAGCAGACAAACAGGAACCTTGTGGGCAACCTGCTGTAATGATGAAAGGGTCAGACGATGATGAACCAATATGTACTCGGAAGGAACGTAGAGTATGAAAGTTTTGAATTATATTTATAAGTTGGGTTGGAAAACCATAGTTAATCATTTTATAAATTAGCCCGTCGTGCCACACCGTCTAATAAGACCATACCCGTTGACTTTTGTTGATTAAAGTTTCCTATAACTAAATTTCTAATTCTAATCACTAGATGGGAAGTGTTATGTTCCCTGTGAAATCCGAAGTGTTAAAGTGGAATAATGTTGTTAGTCTCGATAAAATTAACTAATTTGACTTTGATTATTTTTTCCAGAATTTTACTGATTGAGGACAATAAGCTAATCGGTCGATAAGAAGAAGAAAAAACCTTAGATACTTTAAATTCGTTAGGAAAATAACACAATTACAGACAGTCATTTATAATAATTGTTTAGTATTTTAAGCTTTTATTGGGCAGTGATTTTAAGCAGATGTTGTTAATACCGTCGATTCCAGCTGCAAAACTTATTTTTTAAGGCAAAAAAATTAAAAACTTTTTGGCATTTCAAAAACCTTGAAAAATAGAGGAAAACTTTTTTTTTTTTTTTTTTTTTTTTTTTATCTGGAATGGTAACGCTGTTACGGCTGAAGCCGTTACTGTTTAGTGACCAGTGACCAGTGACTATGACTTCGCCACTGCAACTTTCCGACAACAATTGACAACACAGAGGCACACTAATTCATATCATAAAAAATGCGAGATGCTTTTATGTGTCGGAAACTGGGATTGAACCGAGGAAATATTTGGTTTTGTAGTCAACGTGCAGACAACTCAGGCCATCGCCTATAAACAACTAAAACAGACAACATTTCTCTTTATTTTGTAGACAAATGTTTCTGACAAGTGCGCAATTTGCTAACGCCTATTTTTTTTTGATATTGTTGGATTGAAGCACAGCCGCACTGACCTAATAATTCGATCATGCGTATATCTTTATATATTTTTAATGGATTTCATTTCGTTATCAATAAAATATTTAAGTTTGATATTCGGGTATGTTCTGTAAACCGAATTCGCAAAAATTTTTTGTTTTTTAAAACGAATACACATACTTATGTGTTGTGTAAACCGAATTCGCTTAAGTTTACTCGGTTTAACATCGAGTAGATTAGTCCGGTCGAAATTAAATCGAATGTACTATTTTTCTAATAAATAATTGATGAAACAGAAAAAAAAACAATTATCAATTTTTACTTAAAGTTTTTTTGTTTATTTTATTAATAATAAAAATTTTTTGTTTATTATTATATTGAGTCAATTTACACAGAAAAAATTTACTCAAAAAGTTTTCAATTAAAGTTTCAGAGCTTTTTTCAAACAATTTTTTATTTGTTCCAATTAAATTTAATTAATTAAAAGACATAATAAATATGGGCATAGGGATATGTTTTCACACTTTAGCATTTATGCTGTATAAAAGCAAACATTCCAAATCAATATAGAGATAACCACTACATTTTACTTTAAATAACCGTACTATATTTTGCATTTTAAGAATGATCCAATACTTAAAATGATCAAAAATAAGAATAATGTTATAATGATTTGTTTTTAAATATCATATTTATTACAATTGTTTTAAAACATAACAAAGTTATGAAATCTTTAGTTAATCAACCACGAATATGTAAATATCCAACGACTAAGCACGGTTTGTTTTAATAAAACAAAAACATCACTATTGTTATTGGTTGAAAAGAAATGTAGAAAAAGAGAAGATTGTATTTAATTTGAAAAGTGATCCTGGAGAGTACGCATGATCAGTGGGTTTATGACATACAACATGAGTTATATTTTGATGAACAAAATTTATAAATTTTTGTTTTTGCTATAACGGTACTGTGTATGTTTGCTTGCATAACAATTATGTTTCAAGGTATGCATTTGCTTTCCTGTTTTGTTTTAAAGTTTTATTTCTGTACATTGAATTAATTTGAAAAGTGTACGATTGATGATGACGATTTGGTTTTATTATTAACTGACTGCAATTTACAACACCTCCATAACTATTTCAAAGGTAAGGTCCGTATAGAAATTATTACGAATTTTGTAAAATGTAGTTTTGTAATTCTTTTTAGAGCAAATGATAGACATCGAAGTCCTAAAGGTTTTAGAACTACTTCAAATAATACAATTAAAAGTTAATTATCTTAAAATGACAAAATTCAATTAAATTTTGAATTAAATCAATTAATTTGTTGATTAAAATTAATTCAAATATCTAATTACTTATTTAACTCGTACAGTTAAACATTTAATTAGAAGTTTGGTTGCACGAAACTTTTTAATTAATTTTTAAGTGGGGAAAAACTTGAACTTTACAAATCTGTTAATTGATGTGATAAATTTGTTTGCTGGCCCAAAATTAGCAAACGCTATAATTAACACAACCAATCTCTAATAACATTTTTAATTGAAGTAGATTTGCAATTTTTTCTGTGTATAGATTTTAATACAAAATAATCAATTTAAAAAACACTCCAGTATTTTTCCATATTACCAATAAATTCATTAAGAAGATGATTAAAAAATCCCTTTTAAATAAGAATAAACATTATTTTGAACAAGTAGCATAATTTTAAAACATCTGTTTATATTGACGTTTAAAAAATCTCATTCGAAAGCCAGTTCGAATGCTGGAATTCGTGTGATTTTTAGAACACCAAATTGTCATTTATTCGATTTTGAGAAATCACTCGTTTTGAAATCGACTCGGTTTACAGAACGAAGGGGATTTAAAATATTTTTTTCCTGTGCAATGGATGGTTTCGTGTTTTTTGTTTGTGAATAAAATATGTTAAAAACTGATACATATCGGCCTTTTTTTTTAGTTAATTTTTTAGATTATTCGAATAAAATTTTTCAGTCTTTGTTCGTTTGAATCAATCGAACAAAATTTTAAAATTATTTCTTTATTCGAAGCAAAAAAAGAATTAACTAATTTTATTTGAACGAATAAATAACACGAATAACTGACAACACTAACTCAACACCAGAGCCGCTGTCTCTTCTCTACATATTGAGAAAGTTAACCGCGAATATTACTATTTTTTTTTTTAATTTAACCGATTAACGCCTTAACCGTTGAACACCCTAATATTCAATCAACTAAAAATTCATCATTTATACCAGTATTTTGACATTGACAAGATTGAGACTGATAGTGTGTTCTCTTGCAATGATGCTGACATTTTACATACTGAGGACAAGAAGAAAGAAAATTCTATTAAGAAATTTTATTAAAAATTTAACACAAAATAAAACAAATGCAAAGTCAGACATCGACATGCAAAAGCATCTGATGTTACAACAGAAACAAGAAGCAGCAATGAACTGAAAACTATTAATGCGAATGTCATACAAACATGTTAAATAAACAAACTGTTCTTGTAGAACACAAGTTAAAAGGAAACTTCAAGAAAAACTTTTCCCTGCAAAGATGTTTATCAAAAGGAGAGAAAATCATTTCGTGTGTAGTTAAGCGCCCGGCATGCAGTAACATATACGGTTGCAAAGAAGCTTCCTGCGTTCAGCAATAAATACACCAGACTGCATGTGTGTATCTTTAGTTCCTTTCGAGCATGAATTGCATGTGGGCATATGTGTATGCAAACACATTCATACACTCCCACACTCACACACATTTAATGCATTCTTATGGCTGTGTTCAGTTACACAGATGCTGCGATGTTTACATGGCTGTATGTAGATGAAAATCATGACTTTTTAAACATGACATCTTATAAGCGAAACAACTCAATAATGCTGTCAGTCTTTAGTCATTCATGGTGTGTATGTTTGCATGCATGTGTGTACGAAATATATATACAACATACACCAAATCCTTCACAGGAAGCAACTTCCTGTCGCCATTTTGCTCTTGTTTATTAAAATTAACAAAAGAAAAAAAAATAACAAAAAACAAAGAAAGTTTTATGTTCATATTTTTCTTCAGTGTCTTTCCTTTCGCATGTTCTTCTAACATTTTTATTTATTTCGTTTAGTTTTTCACTTGTGATTAAAACTTTTGACCTTGAGAACGCATGTAATAGAAGACTACCCGGAAATACAAATTTCAAGATGACTTTCTTTTTAAGCTTTTAGTGTGTCTTATTAGCAATTATTGCAATTTATTCAAATACTTTCAAAGTTCTTGATGTACAACAATGCAGCATAAAAATAATTGCTGATTTTCAGATTTCAAATATACAAGTAAAATAAAAAAAGAAATTTTTGTTTGGTATTGAATATTTGCCAAACTTTATTGGGTTTCAATAATGGAATTATAATGATTTGCTCAGCGAATGGGGGAAAGAATTAGCGCGTTTATATACACGGATATTTATTAAGTTCTAATTCTCAAATAGTTTTTGCATATTTGTAAAACTTTTTTGCATCGCATTATTTATTGATTTACTATTCTCAAACAGTTTTTGGGAGTCCGCATATAAACTAACTATATGGACTTGCTCAGCGAAAGTGGGAACATGAGAGAATTTATCTTATGGACATATATTTCTTTATTAATTCTTAAATTTTTTTTCATCTCATTACCTATTGCTTTAATAATTCTCAAATAGTTTTTCGAAGTTCTTGCATAAAGGCATTATATTGACTTTGTGTATCTTATGGGCATTCATTTCTTTAATAATATTTATTATTCCTTTCTTTAATAATTGGCATGGTCAAAGAACTGCAATGGTGCAGCGGGTTGGGGAATGCACTCTTACGAACGCCGTAGGGAATATGCTCAATAGTGAGAGTAATTGGAACGCTGTGGCTCAATACGTACGGTACGTGCGAGGGAGGAAGAAGTGTACCTCGATGCATTGCTGCAGAGCGAGACCACCTCAGGACGGGCCGCTGACTCGTGCTGGTTACAGATTTGGTGGACCCAGCCATGTATGAGTAACGGGCCGTTCTGATTGAAACGACGCTCTGGACCTTTCCGGAGTAATGCGTAAAGCCGTCCCGGGAAGGAATCAACAATAGGAAGAGGAGGAAATGTTTTAGTGGTAACAACACTCAGCGCAGATGACGACGGTGAGTAGGCATTTTGAAGCATACCTCACACGCAAAAAAAAATTAAATTTTTTTTTATTCTCAAATGGTTTTGGAGAGTTCTTATAAAGAAGAATTATATGGTCTTGGTCAACGGAAGTCGGAGAATGAGGGGACTTATTTTACTGATAGGAACGCAAGGCTCCAATATGAACAGCAGAAAAATTGGGGTTCAGTAAATATCCGATTCGATTAGTAGTGGTGTTAATAACGAGGCACTCGACTACATGCTTTCAACGACTATTGTAAGTTACAATGATCTGGATTGATGAACAATGTTGGGAGTATGAGGAAATTTGTCTAAAGACTATTTATTTATTTAACAATTCCCAAATACTTTCTGAGAATACTTATATAGAAAATTTATATCCACGTGCTGAGCGAAGGTGTGGAAATGGGGGAATTTGTCTCACTATGATGAACAGAGAACTCAGGGATCACTAGGCATCTAATTTAAATACTAGTGGTAGCCAGCACTGGACTACAGGAACTAATGCTTTAAATATGAGTTTGAGTTGCAACGACTATTTGCAGGAGGTGTAATGATCTGGATGAGGAGTAACTTCCTGCTTCCATCACTGTATGATGCTCGCAGAAGGAACTTCAGTTTCTAAACCTTCACTGTCTTGGATAAACTATTTAAATTAAACTGACTGTCCACAGCTCTAAGTTAACTTAGATGGTTGCCGTTGGGTCTACAGAAAGGTCCTGATCCGATTTCGACTGTTACCAGGTTATGGCAAAGAAACCCAAGTGAGTATCTCTCTGGAGACGCTTTATTTAGAACCTAACCTGAACTATGGCTGTGAAGATAAATTTTAAAATATATCACACAAACTTTACCACTTAAGGCTTTAACAGGGCTCTGTTAGGAATTCTTAAATTCATTTGCGGTTCTTAAAAGTAGAATTTTTAAGAAAGGAACCAACGTGGGCAACCAAACTAAATTAGGATTTATGTAGGAGGATCTCCCCTATATTCCTGCATTAACGGAATCTTTAACAGAGCGAGTTTAAGGTAGTTCTTGATAATTTTCCGCACTTCAAATTTTGAAAAATGTTGATGCTCTGAGGGATGACCAAATTTTTTTCTAGAAAAAGGCAACGTGGGCGATAATAAAGATAATAAAGAATTATTAAATATATTAAGAATTCACTTCACAGGCGTTTAATAAATAGTTTAAAATAGGTTTTTTTTCACTATGAGGGGCAATGTATACATGTTGTCAAGTAATTTCTGAACTGAAAATAATAATTTAAGAGCTTTAAAAACTTTCCTATTCTGCTTGGGTACTTTCAAACGTAAACTCATTTTAAAGACTATTGCTTAGCATTTGTATACATTTCAAATTTACACAAGAAAAACATTAAGAAAAGCAAAAGAAAAATGTAAATTTTTTACCCGTGCATGTATCGTGCTGGTGTGTTGGCTTAATGCCTTCAAATTACAATGCGCGGCAATCAATACCTTCGAAATCAAAATTATTGTTTAACTTTCACTGTTTGTCTCGCATATTTTCATCTTTATTTACTGTAATTTTTTTTTTCCTTCTTTTACACATCCAACGTGCCACAAATTGTTAACCAGAAGTTTTGTTAACACTAGAACTCTTTAAGGTGAAAAGAAATTTCTAATAACATGGAAATGACTATTCTTATCTTATCAATCATTGAATCTAACGAGGGTACATAAAATTATGCAAATAATGCGAGTTTGAAAATACACATTAAGGCTTCGAACGTCTAAGATGATACTTAAATCTTCGCTGCGCATGTAAATGTAATCCTGAGTGTATACATTAGCACCGGGAAGTCAGGAGATTTTCCGTTAAAAGAAATTACTTTTATGAGGGACTCTTAGAAATTGCTTTTGGTTTTAATAAAAATTTGCAAACCAAATGGTAATAAATTGTTATTTTAACGAAAATGGTACAAAAAAATTAAGTTGATTCTGAAAATGAAAATTTGGCATCACATGACAACGCAAATCAACAGAAATTGCAAAAGTTTTTCTTAAAATGTAGAACATATTGTATTATCGAAATCTTATAAAATCGTCAAGCTACACAAAAATTTTCCAACTTGTCATCAGAAATTACGTTTAAGGAAAACTTACGGGAGAATTAGGATAAGCTTGTAAAAACTTCCATGTACATGTCTTTCATCCATTATAAACAGTCGTCAAACTTTTCTTCAACTTTTTTGCTTATTGAACATCAATGTCTAGTAAAAAAAAATAGAAAAGCAAAGTTAATTTTTCAATACCATCTTTTGCTTTTTCCTTCTTATTTCAACAATGAATATATTCGCCGAAGAATAGGAAAATTTTGTTAATATTTAGTAGTTATCAGGGAAACCAGAAATATGCAATTGCATGTTTTTTTTGCAAATTACAAATTGTGGAAATTACAAAGGCGGACACAATATACGAGTATTTAAGGTTTTTAATTTTTCATTATTTTTAGTGGGGGATTTGCCAATGCACATTTTTTCATATTTTACTTTTAGGAGCATATTTTTGCATATTTTAGTTTTACAGGCCTGTTCTGCAAATCACGTGATTTGAAATCATGAACCGTTTTGAAACCACGCCGACGATTTGAAGCTGTTCTGTAAATCAGACGATTTTACATTTTTCGGCGTGGTTTCAATTTTTCGAAAACACGAGAAAAAAAAGTTGATGTTTTATATTTGTTTATATTTTTGCATTGTGAATTAAAATATTAGATGAAATAAAGAATATAAAAATGTCAGGAGATACTTTATTGTCAATAATTGCTTTAAGAAAGCATCATTTAAAAAAAGAAAAAGAAGCTTTACAAACCATAAATTTTTTTTTAGCACAATAAAATACCTGCATTCAAATGTATGAATAATTGCGAAGTTGCCAGTGTTTTCATTAACGAAATTTACTTAAATTTTGAATTTATTTATTTATAAATTTTCACAAAAATGATTTAATTATTGACCATATAGATTTTTTATACAACAATATATAAAATTTGTCTTAAATAAAGAACATGATGGTGAAATATCTATATATTTACATGACTTATAAAAGACTGTATGACTTTGGCAACCTCAAAAACATGTTCGAAAAAATTAACCAGCTGACTGCTAAAAACTAAATGTAAACCACGACATTGCCAAACAAAGCAAAACAATTATTTACAAAAAAAAGCAGTGTTCTTACAAATTTGCTCATATTTAAGTTTTTATATATGGCAAACCCAATTTTATTACAAAAATAAATAGCAAACAAATCACATGAAATATATTGTAGCATTTTTATTAAATTCTAAACGAAATACATAGAAAAAAAAGCAAGTGATTTCAAATCGTCAGTCATTTAGCTGACGATTTCAAATCACGAGATTATTAAAATTTTTGTGTGCAGAACACCATTTCCATGATTTCAAATTACTTTGACAAAAAGTGGTTTGCAGAACAGGCCTGTTAATAACATATTTTTGCGTTCTTTACTTTTCAGAGCATATTTCTTCATATTTTACTTTTACCAGCCTATTTTACTTTAAAGACCATATTCTTGGATATTTTAATTTTAGGATCATATTTTGCGTATTTTACTTTTAAGAAGATATTGCTTCATATTTTACTTTTTTTTTTAAATATATTTATTAAGCTTGAGGTCTTTTTTTATTTTATTTTGTTTTATTATTCGATATTGTTAACATCATCAGGAATAATAGAAAATTATAATTGTATAATATAATATATAAATATATAATAATATAAAAAGACCTCAAGCTTAATAAATATATTTCCAAAAATATAATAAAAAAGGTCAATTAATAATATAATTAATTCATATTTTACTTTTACATGCATATTTTTATTTTTTTTTTATCTGGGACCAGCACTCAGGAGATGACCCCTACAAATGCGATGCATTGTGCTGGAACTATAGGAAAGGAATAGTAGGAGAAACGACAGGAGGTGAAGCTTAAGTAATTATTTTGCAGCTCTGCTTTTGCACGTTCTTTGTTTATACAATACCGACGAAGGAGGGCGTTTTGATGTGATTGTGGATTGATATCAGCTGAAGCCGGTATTGTTCAGTGACCAGTGACTATGCCTTCGCCACTGAAACCTTCCTACAACATGTGACTCACAAAGACACAATAATGCACATAAGAAAAATGCGAGATATTTTTTTTTTTATAATTTTAGTCTGAAACTGGAGTTGAACCCAGGTCTGTTTTTGGTTTTGTAGCCAACGTGCAGACTACTTCAGCCATCGCCACCATTTATCATTGGCTACGTATACGTAATATTTTATGCTAAATAATTTCATATGATGTATACGCCTCGTATTGCATTGTTTTTTTTTTTAATGAGACCATAAACATCCCAGTGAAAAATATTAGAAATTGAAAATTTGTTAAATATTTCATAATTCAGGAAATTTTAATGCAAAATTTGTTTAAGCAGTTTATGAATTCATGTTGTTACTTTGGAGTTCTTTTTCGTTCTTCAATTCATGCAAAATGCTTTCGCATATATTATTGCTTGCATATTATAATAACATATCTTTTGCTTATTTAATTTTAAAGAGGCTAATTTTTACTTTAGAGATTTTATTTGCATATTTTACTTTTTACAGCATACTTGTTACGTTTTTTTTTTTTAATAAAAGCCTATTATATCCTTTTACAACAAATTTTTTTACAACATTTTTCATTTTTTGTTGAACGACAATTTGCAATGCTTAAAAAGGGATTTTTGCCTTCGCTGTAAATTTGTAAATACTGGCCAACAGCAATATTTCTTGTATTAAAATTAAGCAGTTTATTTTATAGTGTTGTTCTTATTACGACATCTACAGCTCACTTTTTGTATTTTAAAATTAAATGTTAATTTGCACAGAAAAAAATTATTTTCATAATATTTATGAAAATCATTCATATTTTTTTTCGTTCATAAAATATATGAAACGTACTTAGTATATATGAATTATTTCTCGTATTTTAGATTCTCTTTAAGATTCCCAGTATTAAGTTATGAATTTCGATATAAATGTTATGAATTAATTTCATAAATTTGTTCGTAAGCAATTTTCTTAGATCTAATGAACATTTTCCTTGAATATAATGAATTATTCTTAATTCTACAATTTATCAAAATTAAATAGTAATTTTTCTTGGATTTTATGTGTAGCTTCATATAAAATATTAACAAATTGAAGTAACGTATTTTTTATTTATGATACTATTAATTGGTTTTATGAAACTATTCATAAAAATTATGACAAATGTTCATAATATTTTAAAAACTTTTTTATAAATAATTTTTCTAGTTTTTTGACCTCTTTTTTTTCTTTTTTTTTTTTTATATTAGTAACACTAATTATTTTAAGCCTAAGGTGTTTTTATATATTTTATATTTATTTCAATATTTCGCTACTCCTTTGTGTAGCTTCTTCCGGAAAATTGGTTTTTTTTTTTGAAGAAGCTACACGAAGGAGTAGCGAAATATTGAAATAAATATAAAATATATAAAAAGACCTTTTTTATAAATATTAACAGAAACTAACGGTATAAACTGGATAAGTGATGCTTGGTATGCTGCATGTAAGAAGAGTGCAGAAGATTATATTTGCTGTCAAAAGCATTAGAATTTAAAAAAAAAATAAAAAAATTAATTTCAGTTTTGTGTTAGCGTGCATAGTGCTATCGTCTTAATAAAAAAATAATTGAAATTGATTTTGTTCATAAAAATTGTTAAATATAACAACATTTAATATGATTCCACGCTTTAAATGTAATAAAGTGTTTACAGATGTAAGTGAATATATTTTACATTTAAAAGACAACATTATTGTGCAGTAAGTGATACGTTTGAATGTAGTTATGAAAGTTGTCACCAATTGTTTGATAATATTTATAGATTTAACCGATTTTTAGGAATTCAATCGAACATGTAAAAGAGGGCGTATTTATGCTAAAGTTTGCAATATTAAAGCACAAATGAAGAGTGCTTTATCAGATTCAACAAAGCCGTCAAGTAATGAAGATATTCAATTTGGTGAGAAAATATTTGTATATAAAACATTGGAAACATACATTTTTTATACAAGTCTCGTTTTTTTTATATTTTATATATAAATATGCATATCAAATTAGTGCATTAGTGCGAAATATTAAGAAATTTCTTTAAATGATGAAAAGCTTTCTGAGGAGTAGTATCGACTATTGAAAAAAATGTAGTCAGTATCGATTTGCACAAATTGGAAAATGTAATACTGCTGCCGATGTGTTTAAAATTTGGTATACAAAAAATGTTCCCTAAAATATATTAATTTTATATAATTGAATAAAAATAACAGCTTCTTTTAAATTTTAGCTCAATATTGACTTTTATATTAAGTATTCACGCGGTCAAAATATCCAACATAATTGAAAGCTTTTTAAACGAAAAAATATCTGGAAAAATTGCAATGAACTTAATCTAAATTCTTTAAATGAGGAAACCGAAGTAAGTAAGTATTCCAACCTGGAATTATGAACTAATTTTAATAGTTAATAAAAATGTTTCCTTTCCCAGATACGCGTGATTTAATATTGCTTATGAATATCAACCATTATATCTTATCACCAAATAAATGTGGTGGAAAGCAGCCAAGAAAATTTAGTGTAGAAGATTCATTAGGAGCTTTTGCAATTTTGGAAAATGTCGTGAAGAAATTGAAGATAAACTTCGGCAAATTACAACTTTCTTAAATTTAAGAACAATAAAAACACTATTTATCATATATATGCAATAAATCATAAATACTATGAATTCGTACATTGGCAAATTTACTAGGTAAATTTACATAAAAGGAAAGAAATTTTTCATATATTTTATGTATTTTTCATAAAATATGCATACAATATTAATAGAATATTTTCCCAGTATTATTTTATTTTTAGGACTTTTTTCATGAATAGTATGAAAAATTTCTTAAATATGAGAAATTCGTACATTGGCAAATTTTTCATAAAAATATTCATGTATATTATGAATTTGGAATTAATTTGATTTCTCATACGGTAATTTTAATTTGAATATTTTGCAAATGAGAATTTGAAATTTACTGTGAAACAATGCATTTTAAACTATTCGTAAAGAAGTAAAGAATTCCATATCAGAGATTAGCAATAAATCGTTCTTTCGCTACTTATAGTCACTCATTAAATTTTAAATATAAATGAGAAGACGTTACATGAAAATCAACTCCTCGGTCGTACTCACGTATGAATAGTTTAAAGCAAGAGCATGACAAGTACTTCGCACTTTAAAGTTTGAGTGTGATGAGTACTTGCTACTTATCAGTATATGTAAGATGAGCACTTGATGAAAATATAAGTATGATGAGCTCTTCGAACTTTTAAGTATGAGCACGATGAGCACTTTATAGTTTGAGTATGATGAGTACTTTCCACTTGAAAGTATGAGTACTTCTAATTTAAAAGTATGTATATGATGTATGTGTATGATGAATACTTCGATCATAATAGCGTATAAGTGCAAGAAATTTTGATCATTACTCATCTCTACATACTTCTTCAATACTCATTGGCTGACCTCTTGTTCACACTCTTTTTTAAATATGACTTCACTGCACCAGTTGTAGGAAGAATTTATTTATTTGTAATAGACAAGTCATACTTTATATGCAATTAAGCAAAATTTTAGCTGTTTTAGAAACAGCTAAACTATTAATTATTAGAGCTTGATTGCACACTTTTACTGCGTATTTACTGCTGACTTGTTTTTAAAATATATTTCCGATTGTCCTGGCCATCACAATTCACTTTAGAAACATTGATATGGTAAACTTTTTAATATATATATGTTTTTCTTTGCTACAGTTTGTCGTTCAGCATTTTATTTATGGCATTCGAAGAAATCTTATTTATTTGTGCTTATTTTTTCAAACTATTAAACTATTTTCCATAACACAAACAAACTACGAAGAAATTTTGAAAACAAAATTTAATAATGAAGCCAAAAAGAAAAACAGAACGATAGTAAAATTTAATGAGCAAATTTCCTAGGGAAACGTAAAAGTTTTTAGTATTTCTAATTTGTACTTTTTTATTTCTAAATGGAAATTGAGCCTTTAAATTGTGATTATGAAAGAAAACTAAAATATAACGAAATTTATAGAAACACTTATGAAGTCGTTAATTCCAATTAGTTTGCAAGTAATCATTGCCAAAAACGGAGAAAATAAATGAATTAAATGGAAGACAAAGGAAGCAGGTCCGTAAAATTATATTAAAACTTATATGAAATATTACACAAGACAATAAGACCTAAATAAATGTAAAATAAAATAGTGTTAAAATAAAATTTATTTGTAAAAGCTGTTCTTCTTAAATCAATTGTGCTTAAATAATTTATATTTAAATATTTAAAGAGAAAAGAAAGATTCCGTTTAAAAATGTATCTTAAATTTATAATAAAGAAGGTCTTCTGAAAATTATTTATTTGCACCACTATTGCCATTTCAAAAATTTTAAAGTGATATTTACAATTTTTGGATTTTATGAAATTAACTTTTTTACATCACTGTTGCGAGTGAGTAATGAAACGGGTAATTTTTTGCGTTAACTTCATTGTGCTTTTTTAAAGCAGAGTTTCTGTTAATTTTTTTTTAATCTCTTTATTGTTTTACTTCGCCGACGTTTTAGATACAATTTAAAAATTTTTGTTATTTAATTTATTTTTTTTTTTATATCTGGGACCCGCACTCACGAGATGACCCCTACACATGCGATGCATTGTTCTGGAACTATGCGAAAGTTAGAGAAACGACAGGAGGTGAAGCTTAATTAATTATTTTACAGCTATGCGTTTTGCACTTTTTTTGTTTATAGCAGTGTTGAAGCTTCGGTTTAGTAGCCATTATTTTTTTTTTTTTTATTATTTTACTTCGCCAGAGCTACACAATACCGACGAAGGAAAGCATTCTGATGCGATTGTGGATTGCTATCAGCTGAAGCCGGTATTGTTCAGTGACCAGTGACTATGCCTTCGCCACTAAAACCTTCCTACAACAACTGACACACACAGACACATTAATGCACATCAGAAAAATGCGACGTTTTTTTTTTTTTTTTTTTTTTTATAATTTTAGTCTGAAACTGGGGTTGAACCCAGATCTGTTTTAGGGTTTCTTTATTTTTAAATCGAAATCGGGTTAAAGTTTTTATTCAGAAAGAAACAGCATTTCCAGGGAACGAAGAACCTCAATCAATACAAACTTACCAAGCCGTCAGACTTTCATCATCATGGCTCCTTGTGTATTTTTGTACATTTCATTACTTATCAGAAGGCTTCGGTTGTAGGCATATTTGAATTTATATATACAAATTCTTGAACGAAATAGAATACGGGAGTTATTGATTTCCAACGTACACAACTGTTCCCAACACTACCCGCAAGGGGTTTTTGGAACTGAGTTCCATAACCTACTAAACTTTAGCAAGCCCGTGCTATATGCTAAAAGGTACGTTATGGCCTTAAGACAATTTCGTACTCGTATGTATAGGGCCTTTCGAGATCACAGCAGAGAATGACTTGGATTGTTTTACGGCAGCACTTGTCTAGTCTGGTACCACGGGAAACCGGTTACCCACATGGATTTTGCAAACTACGGGTTTAATGACTGATATACCACCACTGAGCTTGCTTGAGCTTTGAGGACCAAGTCGTCATGGCTACCCTACGGGATTGAAAGTCTGATGACAATATAGTTGGGTCTTCTAGTTGAAGGCTTTGTTGAAAGGTACTTCGTGTCCACCCCGAACAGGTTGGAATTGTGTTGCGGTTTATTGAGGTTTGGCTTCGTGGTGGCAGCTGTTAATACCCCAAGTTTACGCGGGAAGAACAGTTATGGGTCTATTCGAGACATATCGTCAAATTTACAAATCTAGTTGCTGTTGCCACTCAACATCAGTAGTCGCCGCAGAGTTTATCTCTCTGATGTGGCACAGGGTTTAGACAGTCCTTAGCAAGGTGTATATCATAGGCTGGATTGCAGTCTGTGTGTGCTTAAGTTACAAGTGATCTTTCCATGAGCCCATGGGGGCGGCGGTGAACATCGTAAATCACCCATTTACTATCTCTAATTTCAGTTATTAACCCATTTCACGTGTACCTCTGTAGCCTATAGCATGAGCATTACCCTTATCTATCTATAGCGATTAGAGCCTGGTTGTTTCTTGTGCTATCACAATAGACGTAATCTCTGGCTTAAGTGTATCGTTCTAATTCGTGGAGGGTGCGCCAGCTAACCAAACCCATTTCAACCTTTGGTTTTATCTCATTTGCATATTTCTTCCTTTTTTTCTTCTTTTACTTAAATGAATGTTTTCTGGTTTGCTTTTTTAAAATTTAATTTTTATTTAAATTAAAATTTTAAAAATTGTTGGTCTGTTCGGGTCTGGACACGACGGTCTGCGGTTTTCATTGTTACAGCGGTGGGTATCGTGGGTCAACGAAATACAAGAAGTGAATCAAACCGAAGAACTGAACATGAAAATGTTCCCAAAGAACTTTCACGTACGTCAAATATTTAAGAATAAAAATTTCAGCAAATTCTCAAACAATGGGACTACATGCGTTTATTGGGCAATTACGTAAACGTTTCTATTTTTTTTTTTTTTTTGTGTACCGACAAATACAGCATGTTCGGCTTGCCACAAAAAACGTGCGATAAGAATTTATTGTAATGATGTTGTAAAATGTAACGAGCTTTTACACTTTATTTTTGCGTAAATTTAAACACTCGCTCACGTTCTTGCATACCCATACAAATGTATGTATGGATGTATTGGAACAAGTATTCGTATAGCAAGCCATATACGATACAACGGTTGGCACAACTTAAAATCGTTGTACAAGAGATTGCAACGTTTGGGAGGTCATTGCATTAAGTAGTGTCTCGGTTGTACCGGTGTAACGTTTGTGGGGCTGTCGCATAATCTCTCATGCAGTAAACAGGAAATAAATATAAAAGAGATTATATTTATTTCCTAAAAGAAGCTACACAAAGTTGCAGCGAAATTTATACAAGAAAAATAGCAGAAAATATGACAGACCTAAAACTGAAACAATTTTTGAAATTAAAATAATTACGCAAAAATAAAAAAAGGTCGAATAATTTATATTAACAAATTAGTTTAACATAATAAATTAATTATTGAGTTGCTTTTGTAATAAAATGCTTTATGATATTTTTCATACTGTATGAGAATATCATAAGGTATGTTATAATAAATTTCACATATAGTTTATAAGGGAAAAAGCACAATTAGAATCATATATAAAGGGTGGTTAAATTTCAAGGGCCGGCATAGAACCTCCATTATGCCTCAGGGTCATCGAAAATTTGGACCATCGGATGGATGTGTGCCGCCGTGGTCGCGGCGCCCATTTGGCCGATATTTTGTTCCATACATAATTGAGTAATACCAATATATCATAATAAAATAAAATTACAATAATTTCCTAAATAGTTTGTGTTTTATTCAAAATCAACATCGGCCCTTGAAATTTAACCACCCTTTATAATAAAGAAGTTTTATTAAGCCGCACTCCATTTTTATAATAATTATTTCGAAAGCAACTGGTAGGGCGGAGTTGTAATTATTTTATGATTTTGTCAACTGCACTAACAGAGGGTTGTAATCCATAATAACAGCAAAAAACCTTAAGGTTTCTGGAAGCAGTAAAAAAATTGCATGTTTTTCAGATGCGCTGTTCTTTAGCGCTTCCAAGGATGCGTAAATAGCAGGGAGAGATTTCAAAAACAAAACAGTAAACACAAAATAATAAATACAATCTCTCACTTACTGCGTAGAAGCCAGAGTAATAGTAATTTGATCAATTTGCTTTTTATGGTTTAACGATCTCACATATGCAACAACGAAATTTAACGACATGATTTCAGTGAGTTTTTGATGCTTTAAAAAGCGCAGTTTTATGTCAAAAAAGAGAGCTCCCAAGTGGGACATAGCGAACAAAAATCATGCCTATTGGAAGCGCATTTCGAAGCAAGAGCCGACTAAACTTTTGCTTATAAACCTGCTTCGTTGGAAGCAGTAATTTTTGCTGGGTAGTTGTAATAGGATGTCTATTCAACTTGAAATTTTTGACAGGTTGAATTGTCATTGATAATACAAAATTGCAAAATTTCAACTCAATTAGAGTTGAGTTGTAAACCCCATTAAGGGCATACCATAAATAAAAATTTACCTGTTAATGTACATTTTCAATTAAAATTAGAAAATTTTTCCCTTGGCACACAAAATTCTTAAAACAAAAATAATCGAAAACAGCTGTTGCCAGTGAAACGAGTTGAATATTTGTTTTGGACGGCGGCCAGCCACTTTAGTTACAATAACAAAATTTGCTCACTTGTATTAGCTAATGTGGATTTTTCTTTATTTCTCTATTTATGCAATATTTTATTCTTATATCATTTATAAGTAGCGGCGTCTTGAAAATATTATCGCCGGCTTGTCTGAAGAGTTCCAGCGTACAACTCAGATTTTTACTATTCTTTTGTGTCAAAACAATATTTATTATTTTATGACTTTTTTGTTTGAAGCCCAAAAACAATTTATATAAACTATTTTAAAACATTATGGCAATATGATAACATTACTTAATAACAGACATTGTGAATCTCTCAATTATTGCTCTTGTTAAGGCAATATATATGTGCTCACTGTACATCACATTCATAAGGCAGAATTAATAAATACTGCTAATAAAATTTAATTTTTTTTTCTATCTTGGACCAGCACTCAGGAGATGAACCCTACACATGGGGTGCATTGTGCTTGAACAAGAGGAAAGGTATAGTAGGAAAAATTATAGGAGGTGAAGCTTCACTACCTTACAACTCTGTCTTTTTACACCTTCTTTGTTTTCATAGCAGTGTTGTAGCATCTCTGATGTCAAGGAGACGTATTAAATTTTGAAGCTTCGTTTTTAGTAGCCATTATTGTAGTTATTATTTTACTTCGCCGGTGCTACGCAATATCGACGAAGAAGGGCGTTCTGATATGCCTGTGGATTGGATACAGCTGTAGCCATTACTGTTCAGTGGCCAGTGACTATGCCTGCACCACTGAAACCTTCCGACAACAACTGACACAAAGCCACACAACTGCACAGCAGAAAAATGCGAGATGTTTTTATGAGTCTGAAACTGGGGTTGAACCCAGGAAAATTTTTTCGTTTTGTAGTCAACGTGCAGACTACTTCGACCATCGCCACCCTGCGATACAACTTAGTTGAGTTGTACCGACATTTGTATCGTGTATGAGTTGCTTATGAAGGATACTCCCTGCGCCTTTTGTTGGCTTCTACCAATAGCTAATACCCTTAAATGTCCAATATGTGTGTATGGAAGTGTGTGCATGTGTATTCCACTAATATTTAGGTATGTGTGCGTAAGAGCGTTTTTAGCAGTCTATCCAAACACTAACAAATTTTGTTGAATAGCTGTACTTAATGAATGCTAAAATGCTCTTGTTCCTGTTGTAGTTGTCGTTGTCGTTGTCGTTGTCGTTTTTGTTGTTGTTGTGCTGGTTGTTCATGTACGGACTGTTGTGTCGGCGCAGGCATCATGGAATTATTGTGCATGTAACACAACAATGGCACAAGTTTCGAACAACAAATAAACACATCATAATGCACAAAAAAGAAGTTTTCAAATTTAATTTTGCAAACAAAACATGCCATTTAATATTTTTAGAATTTTGCCAATTAAATAGGGATCTAAAGCTCAGACTTGTTTCGCAAGCAACAACAATGTTCAGGAATTTAATACGAATTTCAACGGTGCCTCGAAAATATTTCTGTCAAACTGGAGAATGAATTCATTTATATTTGTATGCGTGTGTATGTTGTTTTGTGAGTGTTGGAAATCGTGGAACTGCGATGATAAGAAAGTTTTGTTTTTCTTTTTTTTTTCAACAATAACAACAACATTATAGGAAATTATTTGCACTAATTTCTTTTAATTCACGGTTCACACACTGCCGTATTTGTAACTATTTTTTTCTTTTTAATTTTTATGAGATGTATTCGAGATTGTATGGAGTTGTTTTTAATTGAAAATTTGGTTTGTTATTTTGTATTTGAGCTGAAGTATTTAGCGCGTTGACTACAAAAGCAAATGTTTTGGTTTCGAGCCTTGTGTCCAAGAATATTATTATTATTGCCGGCTAGAAAACTCCGCGACCAAGAAGATCTATTGTGGAAAGCCTTTCACATTCAAGTCCTCTTTCTAATGCTACTAATGAATCAAAGCACTATTAAGGGTCTAGTGCTCCACAACTTGTGTAGAGGCACAACAATGCCACACAGAAGGAGAAACTTCTGCCTGCCGAGGGCAGGACAAATAACGTATTCAGATCTCTTTGTGCCACTCTCACAAAATCCACAGACGTTAGTCTCGGAGAGACCAATTGTGTTCAAGCGTTACCTCAGGCGACAATGGATTATGAAGCAGAACATCGGAAGGCTTAACTCCGTTCTATTCAGCGAAAGTAACCTATTTCGAATTTTAGTATCATTAAAAGTCGTAAAATAAAAACACTTTGCATTTTTCTAATGTACATTCGTGCACCTTTATCCCAGCTTTTTTCCGAAGGTTTTAGCAGCGAAAGCACAGTCACTGCCCACTTAACGGTAACGGCTGCAGCTGATACTAATCCACAAGAGCGCCTCCTTCATCGGCATTGTGTAGCAGAATCATCGGCAAAGTAAAATAATTATAAAACTGGCTATTAAACACAGCTTCCAAATTAAGTACTTCTTCTTCTACTTCTAAATAAAAAAAATGTAGAAGTGTTGTTCCCCTTGAAAAAAAAAATTGTCTGCAATTCAATCGTGACCGATTTCCCGGATAATCTTACTCCGGAACTGTTGGTCTTTCCACTCAACTGTGATTGCAGCAAAAATTTAATGCTGTCCTGGAAGTATTTTTGGTAAGGGAGACAACAGAATGGAATCAATTGCATTTGCGTTTTTATAGTGCAAGATTTTTCTTCGCAATGAAAAAGACAAACACACCAGAATGCATTTTTTAGGTATTTATTACTCTATAAACAGTGCATTCACTGACTTTAGCGCATTTCGCAAACACATAAATACAATTAAATATCATTAAAATCGGTTATATGGTCGCGTCGGCGTGAAAATTGCCCCTACCTTCTCTCGTGGTCGTAGTTTTACAGAAAGTAATACTATATAACCTTCCCGGAGTTGCACAATTGGCAATGTATCTTTTAAACTCAAATACATTCCAGTTTTAAAGTTCATCAAAATCGGCTATGTAGTTTTGGAGAGGCCGAAATTTCCCCCCTATCGCCCTTCTGGTCATAGTTTTGAAAATGTGTATAGTCTATAAGCAAATGTCTAGATGCAAATCTATCCATGTTCTAAATAGCATTAAAATCGGTTTGAACGTTTTGGGGGCCCTCCTGGTCCTAGTTTTAAAAAAGTAATACCGTATAACCTTCCCGGAGTTGCACTAACTCGCGATTGGTCCACCAAAAGGCCAAATTAAGCTCGTTTATATTATAAAATTTAAAAAAAAAACAATGTGAATAATAATTAAAAAAGTAGGAGTAAAGGTGGGCGTGATTAAAAAAAAGTAGCCTATAATTCTTTCAAGAGTCCTAATTATATCGTGTAAAAATTTCAGGAAGATCGGTTCAGCGGTTTGGTTTCCTATAAGGTACAAACAAACAAACACATTGAGAAACAAATTAAATCACAGACAAAATTGTAAATCACAGTTAGCAGAACGGAACAGCATGCCGTTTTCGAAAGTTGCTACACTTTTTCATCATCAGCGTTCCAGCGTGTTTTGTCCACTGTGTGTGTGGTTGTCAATAGATGTAAATTATTTGCTTTATATATTTATTATTGTCTGTAAATAGAATACGAGAAATAATACCCCGTTATTTTTTTTGCTCTTCTAAATGAAGCTTTTAAATTTACCATCTTAAACTTACAATAGTCCTTTTCATTATTTAATTTTTGTTTCCATTTTTAACTGTGCACACATGTTTTTTCGTTATACTTGAAGCAAACTTTTTTGGTTCGTTTCGTCAAGTGTTTTTGTGTATAATGAATTGTAACGCCTGTAGCCTCTGGCTATTCTTATTTATTTCTAAAAAAAAAAAAAACCTGAAGAACTGTTTGTGACGAGAACTACTTTTTCAAAACTGGTAGCGTCCTGATTGAGCGCTTAAAATTGCTGACCACAAGATGCTTTTAACATAGAAATTGTTGCTAACAAAATTATGGCTCTAATTGAAAGAAAAAGTTTTCAAAATTCTCCAGCATCTTCAACCCACACACACGCACACACACACACACACACACACACCTATTAAGTGCAATCGTTAGGCTGTGGCGGTATTTGTATGTCAGCCAATGCTTCTGCCACACGTTTTCAAAGTTACGTGAAAATCTTTGTTTTGTGTCTTGTTAATAAAATGAGCGAAAGTAAAAACGTTATTAACCTCATAAGCCACAAGTAGCCACAAGTATAAAAACAACAAGGCAACGGAAGTATAACAAACTCGAAACATTTTTCAAAATAACACTGGCACGTAAAATTGCTTTCCTTCATCTTCATCATTTTCAAATAACAGAGGACACTCAACAATTTAGATGCGGCTGTTGAAACTGCTTTTCATCATAATCGAATTTTTATTTTATAACTTCTTCTTCGTCTTCTTCTTTGTTTTTTTGGAAGCCATTGTGTGTGTGTGTTAAGCAATTGAGAAGACATTTTACTGTTCGTCTTCTCAACATTTCGTGTTGTCTTTTATTTTACGACTACGTATTGGGATTATTTACAGCATTCCAGGATGTTTTTTTCCTGCTTCGATTTTGCATTTACGCAGCAATAAAATTCAATCAAAATATCTTGACTGATTTTGTTTGGCTTGGTTTGATATTATCAGGTCATCATTGTCACTCAGTCATGGCCAACCAACAACATCTTAATCATTTCGGTTTTATTGATTTTGTGTGGTTAATGAGAACGAACGTTCTTCCTTCTTAATACAGTCGGCCTTTTGTAAAGCAAATGTAGTTTGTTCAAGACTTTGTTGGACTTCCTCTATGACAGGAAATATTTGCATTTTAATTTGTGGTCTATAAAATGTTGGCCAACCAACCACTCACCCTTTTGGTTTTTTTTTAGTTGAAGTGATTCATGTCATTAATGGGATTAGGAGCAATCACACCTCTCGCAACGAAACCCCAGGAAATTTATTCATTTAAATGCACATAATAAAATAAGCAGGATTTGATGATCTCATTTGCAAATTTATGGTTTGGCCGTTGTATTTACAGTACAGTGTTTGACATCCTGTGGTGGTCTTGGTGTCGTCCTTGCTGCGCATAAGAAACATTTCTTTTTGCCTGCACACAATTTAATTCGGTGTTATTTGAATTTCTTGGCATTTTTGTTTTTTTTTGGTCATATTGGAATTTTTTGTTGTTTTTGTTGTTGAAATTCTCAACAAAAGCAGTTGTTAAAATTAATCGGACTGAATCCTTTTGTTAAGAATTTTGTAAATTATAAAGCAGGCGACTGCCTTGACAAGGCTTAAAAAGCTTAAATGCGATAAAATTTCAAAAAAAAATTTTTTTATTTTAGATGAGAGGATGTAGAAAGTGGAATATAATTGAAGCATTTAATTAAAATGTTTCTTTGATGTCACTTATAAGATGATTTGCATTTACTGCTGCTCGTACTTCTCAAAAATGCCAGTACAACTTGGGATTTTCAACACATGCCTCGATATTATTTATTGTATTTGCAATATAAATTTAATTAAAATAAAAACAAAATAATTTAATTTTGTGTTGCTCCAGCAGCTGTAGTCTTAAAGATTGAAACCGAAGATTGCGACTTAAATCTCTTGCACCTCGTCAAAATATCTATGTTTCTGATGTGTCTATATTAACAGCGCCCCCCTTCGTTGGTATTTCCGCAATAAAACGTCGGCCAAGTACAATAATAAATAAATTGGCTCGTTTTTATCTTAAACATTAGAGACTGTTGGACATTGGGAACTGTACTTGACAAAATCGCAAGAAAACGTACAACTGCAGAGTCGTGCAAAATTTAAGACGTATTATTTTCTATATTTTTACCAGCTAACCATGCATTGCATACGTCAGGGATATGCCCTGAGCTTTGGTCCAAGAGTTCTTAAAAATCCCGATAGAATAAACAATAGCCTGGATTGCACTGGTCCGCAAAAAATTACTTTTTGGCTCTCCTTTAAATAAAACTATGTGGACTATATGGTTTTTGATGTGCTAAACTCAAATCCGTTTTCGGTTTTTCTACATCACGCAGGGTATTTTATGGATGGGCGGGGCAAAATAGCAGCTGAAAAAGTTTTGATCGATTACAAAGAAATTTTTAATTCCAACAACCATACAAAACACCCTTGGCCTTTATTTCCATTACCTGCCTGCTAAGTTAACGCAATCCTATCGCCATATGTAACGTTTACTGCGCACATATTCCTTCAATATTGGGTACCTGCGGTAAATTTAGAATAACATCCGCATTTGTTAATCGATTTTCATGATTTAAACTTAATTTTTTTTTTTGGAGGTATTTAGCTCTCAGAAAAATGTGCAAAATATAATTTTTTTTATATTTTTGATTGATTTTTTTGTATTTTTATTTTATTGTATTTTTAAACTGAAAAAATAAAGGTTTTTTGTAAGAAAAAAATTTTTCCCCTCTTAAATTTTTGAATAATTCCAAAACGATAAAATATAGAAAAAAATTATGTGGAATTAAATTAAATATAATATTGTTACGCATCTTTTGGTGTTTTGTTTATGAAAATCGAATGAGTCCTTCTCGAGTTAGGCTGAAATATGTCTTCGTACTTGACTAATTTAAGGGAACATTTTGCCACGCCCATACCAAAAAAAAAACCCTACGTGATGGAGAAAAACCGAAAACGAATTTGAGTTTAGCACCTTAAAAACCATATAGTCCACTTAGTTTTATTTAAAGGAGGATTTGGCTGCTGAGCAGTGTTATCAAACGAGCTGTCATATCTCATCAGACTTTTTGCTATTTATGATCAGTTTACCCTCTATAAAGCACCACAAAAATTTTCTCGGAAATGAATTCAATTAAATAATAATTATTTACAGGCTTTCTTTTAAACAATCTTTTAATTGCACCAATTAAATTCCTTAGTTGAAAAACTTCTAAGTTTATTTATTTATAAGAATATTATTTTGTATAATATTTTTAGGAAATAATTTTTTTTTTAATTAATATTTATTTCTTTTATATTTATTTGAGTTCGTGGAACATTACCTCGATTTCGATATGATCAATTAATAAATTTAACTTGGAAAAGTTTTTTTTACCTTTTTCATTAAATTTTATTGGATTTAAATTATTTATTTTAGTTTAATAATTAATTTTACTAAAGTCAATAAAAAGTTATTGTTTCTATAATATATTTTCGAAATATATGCTTATTCAAGCTCATTGACTTGAATTTAATAAATTATCTCATAATTTAATAATCAATGGATTTAATAAAAAATATAAAATTGTTAAAATTTGTCCAATTAAAATAAAACAATTTTCTACAGGTCGTGCACCACCAATTCATGTAAGAAGAATAATAATTACAAATATAATTCTAAATATAATTTGATTTATTGGATAAAATTGAATTCCGCAAAATTATCTTAAATGGTAAAAAGTTAAAATTATTATTAAAATTGCAATGGAAAGTACTAAAGCAATTACTGCTCCTAATTTATTAGGAATTGAACGTAAAATTGCATATGCAAATAAAATATATCATTCTGATTGAATATGTTCTATATGAATACATGAGAATAAATAACAATTTTAATTGATTTATTCAAATATGTTAATTGATATGATCAATTTATTTGCAGGCTGAAAATTGGTAAACGTTTCAACTGGCAGAACAATTTACTAAGAAACTTTTTATTTGAAATTCAGTTTCGACTTTTTCTGTGCATGAACTGATTAACGTTTCACCAACACTATCAAATTATCCAAATTTCAGGCAATTTTTCTTGAATCGGGTTTCATCAGTTCTCTTTTAAAACTGCCAGAGTGTTTAGGCACAGACTGTCTGCTCTGGCAATTTCCAAAAAACTGCGTGGAGACAGCAACAAATCAAGGAAGGAGGATAAAGTAACTTTTCGGTATAAGCAATTCCGTAACCCACTTCTTTCTACTTTCGCCGCTCTTTAACAAACTCGGACTTGCTTCAAGAAAAACTGCCCAACGTAAAAGCAGTTTTTATTTTGAAAGTCTCATCATCATCAATAATTCCCGCAATCGTCCGTCTGAGCAAGTCATACATCGTACTGTAGATATAATTTACGGCATGTGCAATAATATTAATATGTTTAAGGCTGGCGTATGTTGTAAAGATTAAAACCGCTCTAAGCGAAAGTGTGCAAGAAAATGCAAATTTATCGACTACTTAGCGTTCGCGTGAATTTGGGGTCTGTTCGTCCGCTATGTGGAAAATTTTGGGCAAAAATTCTTGGCTTACAATTTAGTTGGAGCTGACATTAAAGCCTCAAAACCATTATATACATACATGATTACTTCACTGATTGGGCTATAGAGCAGTTGCAAACTGATCCAATATTTTATCGCAAAATTGTGATCATCAATGATATTCATTTTTACCTTAAACAAAATATATTTCAAATTCATTGTAAATTTTTTGAATATGAGAATTAAAGAAAAACTAAATTTTAACCCTAATCCAGTTAACTTGTGCCTTTCAGACACATCTTTCACTTTGAAGTGTTCTAACTTCTTTAAATTGAAGTCATGGTTCTTGGTGCTTCTTGAATTCGTACTTTGAATTATTTTATTTCTTTAAAAAAAAAATTAGCTCTTCTTTCATTTCTATTTATTTATTTATTTATGTAAAACCACAAATATACTTAATCCTGTCATAATGTGCCTATCAGGCACATACGACAACATTATGAACCAACAAATTAAATTACGGGGAATTCCCATTCAATTTTTATCATTCAATGTAACCTTACACAGTTTATACAATTGTTGGCTAATTTTCAAAGAGAAAGTTGTAGAAACAAAACTTTTTTCCACAATGTCTAAAATATATTTATATGTACGTAGAAATCGAGACAATTATTGAAGAGATTGATTTTGAAGAAACTATAAACCAAGATTAAGATTACGACAGTAAATTCTCGGAGGATGCGGATTTTATTCTACAATACAAGTACTGCTTTGAAAGAAAAAAATGCAGATAAGAGATATAAATTCCCAAATATAATATGCAATGGGTTTATATGTGCTTCTGCAGCACATTTTGGTTGGATTCGTTACAAAGTTTATCCGACTTGATTAGGGTTAATTAAAAATTTGAGGGTGGCGATGGTCGAAGTAGTTTGGACGTTGACTAAAAAACGAAAAATTTGTCCTGGGTTCAACCCCAGTTTGAGACTCATAAAAACATCTCACATTTTTTCTGGTGTGCATTTGTGTCAGTTGTTGTCGGAATGTTTCAGTGGCGAAGGCATAGTCACTGGTCACTGAACAGTAACGGCTTCAGCTGTAACCAATCCACAGGCACATCAGAACGCCGTCCTTCGTCGGTATTGTGTAGCACCGGCGAAGTAAAATAACTACTAAAATCAAAGCTTGAGAATTTATTACGTCTCCTTGACATCAGAGACGCTGCAACACTGCATTAAAAATATATAACGTGCAAAAAGCAGTGTTGTACGATAGTGAAGCTTCACCTGCTGTCATTTCTCTAACTATCCATTTTCTCTAGTTCCACCACAATGCATAGCATGTGTAGGAGTCATCTCCTGAATGCTGGTCCAAGATGAAAAAAAAAAAAATATCTATTAAAATATTAATTGGATTTGCTGCTGTCAAGAAATTAATTGCATCAATTGAATTATTATTGTTGACTTAAATTTTCAATAATAATAATTAAATATTTTGGAAAATTTCAAATAAATGTTTAATAATTATTTATTAATTACACTAATTATTTAAGCTGCAGGTCATTTTCATATATATATAATATTTATTTTTATTCGATATTTCGCTACTCCTTCTTCAGGAGAATTGGTTTTTGTTTATAAAGAAAAAACATTTTTTTTTTTTTTTTTTTTTTTTTTTTTTTTTTAAATTCACAATATAGGAAAATTTCTTGTCAATGAAAATGGCTGTTAAAAATATTAACAGCCATATTCATAAAAATATTAAAAGTCATATTCATAAAAATATATTCTGGATTTGAAATAGGTATAAATATTCGATTTTGTATTGAAAAAATTTTTTTTTTCAATACAATTTTTTTATTCAAAAATTTTTTTTTTTTTCATACTGTATGAGAATATCATAAGGTATGTAATAATAAATTTCACATATAATTTATAAGGGAAAAAGCACAATTAGAATCATATATACATTTAGCTTCAATTCAAATGCTTGTTGGGTATTAATCTCTATTTGTACAATTGTACACAATAGTGTTGCGTATATGAAGTAAAACAATCACAGGAGTATTTAAGTTTTGAGCGCAAAAATGAACAGAACCTATAAAATTTTAATTGGAAAAAATACCTGTTATTGGAATTAAAAGTGTTAATTAAAAATAAAAAAAAGTAAAATTTTTTTTTTTTGGGTTTAACTAGTATTTAAGTTCCATCAATTTGAAACTGACCTGAGCTTTGCAAGTGTGTGCACATACGAGAAGAAAAAATGTCCTCTTCTCAAATAAACCAGAGTCATGTTTGCATCTTGTGGTTTGCACACCAGATAGATGCGTCTCCCTTGTGCGTCTCTACGCTTTATTGGACATTCAAACATAAATAAATGTCGAAATTAAAAGTAAATACGGTCTTAATAAAAAGTTTTACTCATATTTGTGAGATACTTTGAAAAGTTTTATCTATTTTTGCAGCACATTTTAAATGTAATGCCAAATGGCCCCAAGTAAAGTTAAATAAAAAGTATGAAATGCCATGAATTTGTATTAAACTTAAGAATTTCAAATAACATTTTTATTTAAAGATTAAAGGAAGAAGCTAAAGCACTCATGCAATCCAAGTACTGTAATGTACATGGAGAAATGTGTTCGAACACATGCATACGACGGCAATACAAATCCTTTTGCGTAACTGTGTGCAGTCTGAAAGATTTTATCTTTTGCATAAAATTCTCACACTGCTGTCATTATTTGCTGTTCTTTTTTTTTAAACAGAAATTCATCAGTTTGTAAAGCCAACCGCCAACGTTGTTTAAGATAATTTTGCACATGACTGTTTAATGCAGTAAATGTACGTAAATACTTAGTTATACAGGGTGCTTACTTAGTCTATCGTTAGAAACTGGAACTTGCATTTGCTTTTCAAGCTGTCAACTAAAATACTTTGGCAGTGTTCGTTCAACATACCGCGCGATTCGCCATGAACAGCATTTCTGCTTGAATGGTTACGTGAACAAATGAAATTGTCCAATTTGGGACGATACCAAACCACATGAGATCCAGGAGAGTTGAATGCAAACTAAAAAAAGTTACTGTTTGTGATGTGGCAGCCTCATCAGTCCATATTTCTTTGAGAACGCACTTCGGCAGGCCATCACTGTCAACGGCGAGCCAGCCCTATAGGTCGAAGAATACCAACTTCTTTAGGCCTGAATTGGATGATCTGGATACCAACTCATGTCATATTGGATATTTTGCACCAGCGATTTGAGGGCATGGTCATCTCACGTGGAGGCGATGTTAATTGACCGCCGTGATCGTGCGATTTGGCGCCATTAGATTTTTTCTTATGGTGTTTTCTTAACAGTCCAACATAAATTACGACTCCAACCGCAACGTAATTTAGCTCTTAGTTTTTACGCTGAAATCAGTAACCTAAATTAGAGCGCTAACAGTAGCAGTTTTCTCACTTTGATTAATAAAATAAAAACTCTAAATAGAAATGAGAAATAGAGATAAATCACTAAATAGACCTGAAAACAACTAAATTGAGCTTGCACATCTCTCTTTAGATCACCTAATAGCCACTTTAGGAAATACATCTCCAATGGGAGACTATATGATACTGCGAAAATAAGTAGAATAGATAGTTTCATTATTCATTTGATAAGAAACCACATTTTTAAGACATTCGAGTGCGATGTGAATAACCTCGTCAAGGTCCCCTATTATGTTAACGATGAATATATATCGAAACTATTCGTGAAAATGGGTATGTGTCTCCGGAGGCATTTTTGTACCTGGATAGTCCAGGATATATTCAAAACGGTATGGGCATCCCGGTGTTATACCACATTTATAGGCGAGCCAATCTTAAGGCCATAAATAGCAAGCAGATTACAAATGTTAACAAGAGATATGATACAAGCCTCTATTTGAGGGATAAGAACATGTTGCCAAACTTGAATACTAGGAAATACTGGTGGCTAGACCGATATCGTAGCTGAAAAAATTTCTCTTTTTTCTTTCTCTCTTTTACTCTTTGACTACTTTCACTTTTATTGTCACAATATTAAGGTGTTTTTTTTCCATTTGTTTTTCCTACATTAGAAATTTAAATTATCTATGTACATTCATATTATAGTACGACATAAATTAATTACCAATATTCTCAAAAAGAACATATACAGGGTGGCTGATGAATTTTGCTACATTAAGAAACTGGAACGACTTCTTTTGTAATGCATGGAATATTTTCAATCTCTTTTTATTTAAAAGCACATCGAATTAGCCCTGCTCATGGATGCAGGTGCGGCATCTTGGCAAAAAATTGTTCATTACTGCCCGCAAAGTTAACGCTGAAACTGTAGCTATTGTCGCTCGAATTGATTGTCTTAGTTCCTCCAAATTTATCTGTTGCGATTTCTACACTTCCTGTTTACAATAACCATACAAGAAAAAGTCCGGTGGAGTTAGGTCAGGCGATCTAGGGGCACAACGGAAGGTTGATTGTCTTGAAATGAGCCAGTTAGTTAGTTGAACCAAAACTACAGACTCCAATGCCTGATAGTGACTTTTCATTTTCATTAAATCTAAGGATCAATCTACAAAAACCAAAACAAAAAACTCCAGATTACTTAGATAGAAAAAATTTACCAAGTTTTCTTTTCGGCTTTCATCAACAATCAATCATGAATGTAAATGTACTAGAGTGCTCGAATATGAGACAGTGTACGATATAATATGTAACCTACTGCTTGTTTATTTATAGTGTAATTTGTTATAATAATATTTGTTAAATAAATGTTAAAAAAAAACAATTAAATTGTCATTACGTTTCAACAATTAAATTTTTTTGCAGCCAACTTCACTCTTTACGCGCTATCAAAATTGAATGTTCCAATTGCAAAGCGTTGACGCCGCGTTATTTCGGTTGGTTTCATACATTTTGTAAGAGCATGAGAAATGTTGACATTCAAACAACGCTTTGCGTCGTAATTTAGGTTGGTGTAGTTGGTTGGTCCCAGCTGTATGCGCCACAAAGCACAGCGGTCCTCAAAGTCAACGTCACACATGCCATGGCTCAAATTGATCTTTTATTATGGAAAATTTTACATTTCGAATGCGCTCCACCCAGAGATTGACGGACGATTTAACACACACATAATGTCATCAATAGTTCTTTCATCATATACACTTTGTTTTATTTAAATTTAAAGATATGAAGTGCTTAATGAAAGATCCTTTGGAAGCCTTTTTTTTTTGGCATACCTTGTATCTGTATGAAGCACGCATATATTTACTTATGCCCGTGTGTACTAAAACGAAGAGCTCAAGTTCGCTAAAAGACCTGGTATTCAGACGTTTACTGTTGCAGTTTAGAATATTTCAAAAGTGCTTCTTTAGCCCATGGCTGTTACTGCCAGCAACTGCTGCTGCTGCCAAAGAATACTTCTGAGAGGCATATCATAATCTCAGCACTTGAAACACACACAAAATGCATTTGGATTAAATTTCAATGTACAGCAAAACAAATTTCCCTTAAATATTTGAATAACAAAGAAAAATAATTTTAAAAAAATTTTAAAATAAATGAAGGATTTTAGTTAACAGCCATTGATTGTGTGAAATGTGGAATTACGTTGGCAAAATTCAAAGGAAAATTTTACAAATGAAAAAAGAAAATGAAACAAATCAGCCAAAATCTTAAAAATATTGCAATTCCGAATGATTAAAGTTCTGCTGAATTTGCTCTACACACGCTCCAATCCATCACTTGTCACACAAATCCATTCGACGTATTAGAAAGAGGCAGTCCCAGCGACTACGAGCATTAAATCAACAGAATGAACGAATGAAGGAAATTTTTCAACGTTTAAACTTTCAAGGGAAGTAAACAACAATCGACGAGGCCAATAAACAATGATGAATTACAATTAAATTGGTTGTCATCTGATTTCGTTTGTCGCATATGTTGCTAAAGCCATTAGAAGTTCTATGCCCACGACTGATAGTCAGTCGTAAGGTGCTGTTGTTGGGCAACTGTACAATAAGACTCACTGTGCGACAACAACAAAACAACAAACGAACGAACGAACGAACGTAAGAAGTAGCAAACAGAAAATCATGCCGTTTGGCAAAAGCAATTGGAAAAACAAAGCTCTTGAGCCGTAAATATTTTTTTTTTAATTTTTTTTAAAAAAAATTTCATTGCATGTTGAAATACAGGGTGGCTAATGAAAAATTGGATTAAGTTTTTCTGTAATGCAAGGATTTTTATAAAAAAAAACTGTTTTGTTAAAAATAGTTTAATTAATCTTAAAGATAATTGAATTTGAAATACCCGCCCTGCTCGTTAATGCAGGTGCGGTATTTTAGCAAAAAGTTGTTCATTATTTCCCGCAAAGTTGAGGCTAGAATTGCAGCTATTGTTGATTGTTTTAGTTCATCCATATTTGTACACTTCCTGTTTAAAATAACCTCACAAAAGGGGAGGCGGTGGCACGTTGACTACAAAACTAAAAAAAGTCCTGGGTTCGAGCTCAGTTTCGGACTATATAATAATAAAAACATCTCGCATTTTTCCTGATGTGTATTACTGTGTCGTTGTATCAGCTGTTTTCGTAAGATTTCATTGACAAAGGCATAGTCACTGGTTACGGCTTCAGCTGATGGCAATCAACAATCACATCAGAACGGCCTGCTTCGTCGGTATTGTGTAGCACCGGCGTGCCAACAAAATGCACTATTTATCGTGTAGTGAATGATTTCAAAGAAAGAGGGGCTGTAGGTGATGGGCCCAAGCATGGACCACAAGGTACTGCAAGATCGGCTGAAAACATTACTGCTGCTCAAGAAAGTGTTCAAAACAATCCATCAACCTCAAATCGACGCTGTGCTCAGGAGCTTGGTCTTCAAAGAACAACTTTGGCTACAATTTTTAACGCCACAACTGCATGCTTTGGGTATCAACAAGACGGTGCCACATCGCATACAGCCAGGATTACAATGGAATTACTGCCAGACCTCTTTCCACAACAAGTTATTTCAAGAAATGGTGATGTTGATTGGCCTCCACGGTCGCCTGATTTGACTGCTCCGGACTCCTTTTTGTGGGGATATCTGAAAAGCAAGGTTTATGCAAACAAACCAGAAACGCTTGAGCAACTCAAACAAAATATTCGTGATGAAATTAATGAAATACCGCGTGAAATGTATGAGAATGTAATGAAAAATGTGCTCAAAAGTGCTCGCATTTGTGAGGCTAACAGAGGCGGACATTTATCTGATATTGTATTCCAAACATAATTGCCGACATTAAATAAAACATTTATCAATATAATTTCCATTCTCTTTTATTTAATCGAAAATTATAAACAAGCAAAGTAGTATACCTTCACGGCGGACACCCTGTATATCGTGTGTAAAAATTGTATGAGTATGGAATGGGATGGTAACAAGGCCTTTCAGCAGGTCTGCTTACTACTTCTTTTCGCCGCTGGGTATGTATGACTGTATGTCTGCATGTGTGTGTGTATGTGTGTATAGAACATATTTTCTAATGAAATGGTCGGTAATGCGGGTATTTGTACTTAAAATTGAAATAAATGGTTCTCTTCACAATATTTGCACTTCATCTACTTTCGCACTCTTCGGACATTCTCGTACAAACGGCCAAATCTCACGCTACAAATTTTGTTAGTTTGAGACGTGTTATTGTAGTTTTTGGCCATTTTGTTGTGATGTACTATTAAATTAAAACATTTAAGGTCTAAGGGCCAGTAATTTGTCTTGATACAGACTCATTACAGCCAGTGTACGGGATATGTACAAGTGGTCATGTAACACGACAGTATATTGTTTCAAAACATTGTGTGTATGTATGTGTGTGTGTGTGTGTGTGTTAGAATTTTATATCGTTTAACTATCAAAATAAATAAATTTAATGAAAAAATCAAAATTAATGACATTCTACTGCTGAAAATAGGCACACGGCACGGATGAAGTTGCAAGATTTGTGAGACCTTTTTAATTAAATTTATTGCTCGTGCTTTGGATACACAATTCGTGTTTACTTTTTTATTTTTTCGTTTTTTTTAAATTTAGTTTTTGTGTAATGAACGCAACATGATAAATTGTGATATTTTATTAAGTACTTTGAATTTCAAACTGTTTCTAGTTAATTAATTGACTGAAAATGTTATCAAAATTATTGACTGAGAATTTTGTCAGCCAAATGTTTTCGCATGGATTTTTAAAATTTAATTTAAAACAGCTTAAAGTTGTTAAATATGAAGTGCCTTATTTCGAAAAACAGTTTAGGCAATCAGTTAAAATATTTCAATTTTAAATACTTGTTGAAAGTTGATTAATTAAGCGATTGTTGACTAAGAATTTGGTCTGTTACAGCAAAAAGTAAATTAGCGCATCAAGTGTTATCATTCGTATGTGTCAAAATTGAAACATGAAAAAAATTAAACAACGCCAAATCCTGATCGCTTTAGATAGTGAAGTTGGTTGCAAAAAATTGTTGTGTTTTTTTTTGCAGTTTAAAATTAAAATATTTTTAATAAAGGGTGGTCCCACCAAAAAGCACCATGTGAGTTGTAAATAAACCAATAAGTTTTCAGAGAATTATCTTAATATTTTTTTATTACGACAGAAGGATCTGTGACAATTATGAGTGGACTAAAATATCGGCCAAATGCTCGCCACATCTTCGGTGGCATACCTCTATCTGATGGTCGATATTTTCAAAGAGTCTATAAGACATAATTAAGGTTCAATGGTGTTAATGTGTCGAATTAAGTTATCCTTTAGCTCTTGAATTGTTCTTGGCTTATTGACGTACACTTTGTCTTTTAAATATTCCCAAAGGAAAGAAGTTCAATAGTGTCACATCACACGTTTATGACGCCCAATTAACATCGCCACGACGTGAGATAACACGGCCATTGAATTTTTCGCGCAAAAGAGCCATCGTTTCATTGAATGTGTGGCAAGTGGAACTATACCGTTGCAAACACATATCGTCCAAGTCCATATGCTTAATTTCCTGCCACAAGAAGTTTGTTATTATCTCGCGATAGCGAATACCATTCAAGGTAACTGCTTGGCCGACCTCATTTAGAAAGAAGTACAGCCCGATGCCGCCGACAGCCCATAAACCGCTGAGGTGTTTTTACATTTCCTACACACCCAGTTGCCTGAAATTTGAGCACAAATCTCCCGATTGTTGACACAAAAAATATTACGAAGTGCACGAAATGCATTTTAATTTGAATGCCAATTTTCGTAAAAGGCCTCAACAATCAAATTAATGCGCAGCTCAATTGTGTTTCCATGGTTGAATTTGTCAGAGAAATGTCAAATTAAGCTGGGCAACAAACTTGACGTTGAGGTGTTATTCACAATTAACTCCGTGCATTATGGTGTAATAAGTTGGTGTTTGTATTTCAAGAGTCAACGAAAATCAATGATAGAATTTATTTAAATTTTCCTTAGCCTTTCTAACTTATTCTACCTTATTGTAACATTATATTTATCTCTTTCGGTATTATGGAATTGTAAGAAACTTCGAATTTATAAACATTAATTGACCAGTCACCGAATAGTGCAAAGAAAGAAGTGCACTCTAATCAATATGACACTCAAAGTATGTCAAATAAAACATTTGATCAGCATATGTTGTTCACAGACCGAAAATCGAAAAAGAGGTTCAATTAAAAAGTTACTTAGTAAATTGTTCTGCCAATTAAAATGTTTGCCAATTTTTGGCCAGCAAACAAATTGATCATATCAATTAACATATTTGTATCCGTGAGGTTTTTCAGAATTTAAAATTCAATTAAAATGCTATATATTCTTATGTATTCATGTAGAACATACATACACATAAAATTTGTTTTTTTTTTTAACTAAAGATTGTAATTGGGGCAATTAAAAAATTTTTTGAAAAAAAAATTAAAATAATTCTCATTTAATTGAATTCATTCCCGCGAAAATTTTTTCTGTGTTATTGATTTTGTGTCGATTTGTATTACAAGCATAGTACACTTTAAGAGTTGTGCTATAATCAGTATAAGAGAGTATAAAAAGTACACTACATTCATGTGAGGTACACTACAATGGTTGTACCTTTTGCTACTTCAATATTTTACAGAAAAAAAACTTTACTTGTTTTATTTTTAATTGTCACCTTTAATTAGAATAATATATTTTTTCAATTAAAAGTTTAATTAAATAAATAAAATTTTTAATTAATTGTTGGGCTCCATACTTAACCCTAGAACCATAACGTTAATTTATACAACGTTACCACCCACGATACGTAAATCTTACGTACTTAATGTTTTTCTTTGGATACACTTCAATAAATGAAAAAATTTGCTGTCTGAAATATTTTTTTTGTTTATTTAGTTGAACTAATTTCTTTTAAACATTAATTAATTTAAAAATATAATTAATTAGTTTTATTTATGCAATTTTGACAGATTTTAATTTGATGTTCGCCACAAATTGCAGACGATTTGCAAGCACAGCAATATGCTATGACAGACGCTCGACAAAGTAACTGGCCAGTGGCTTGCCTTCAGTGCTACTAGACTTGCCAAGTTAAGGTTCTGCATTTATGACGTATTTTGAAGCAACATCACAGAGCATGACAACTTTTATCCCAAATTTGTTTGGTTTATTCGGTATATACATTTTAAATGGGCACCTTCCACGTGTTGCTCATCAATGGTAACATATGATCTTGGCTTAAAATGCTTTCCACAGGTATCGATAAAGATGTCCCAAATTTCCGAAACTGCAGCAAATGTGTTTTTTTTCTACGTTGTTTTTCAAGACTGCAGACAAAAGTAGTAACCCCAACAAAGGTTTCAATTCCTTCAAACTCGTATTGGAGACCGTGGCATTTTGAAATTCATATTAATTTCTTAGCTGAACAATTTTGTTGTTTTTTTTGTTTTGTGTCGCTAGCGTACAAAATAGCTTCTACTTCATCGCAATTGAGTTTGCGCTTCGAAGTACACGGTTTTTCTTCTGCCATTTTATATCACGGTTGATCTTATTTGAAATTACGACACAAATAAATACTTTTTACACCAGAGATACGGAAAAATTACGTACAAAACTTTTATTCTTAGTACCAACGCTACGTAAATTTTACGTAGAAGCTTCTTCTGTGCACTCGTTTACTATATGTTGTATACTAAAAATCTTCTGTTTTGGCACATCTATGTATGCATTGAAATAAACTTAATAAAAGTATAGCATGAATCATTTACAGTTTGATCGCCAAACACGTGTTCTTTCTGTGTTTGAAAAACTACTGCACGTAAAATTTACGTACATTATGGTTGTAGGGTTAAAGAAAAAAATAATTAATTTATTTTGTTATGAAATACACAAACTTATGGCTTCTCTGATAATTTTATTTCATGTGCAACGTAGAAATTAATACCCATTCGATATCGCAATATTTTTTTTGCTATTAAAATTTTTTTGAAATTTCCAAAATATATAATTAAAATTTTTAATTGTTATTATTAAAAAATTAATTGAAATTAAAATTAAATTAACTTTGTTGACTTATACTGTGTTCACTCGTATCGTATTTAACATCTCAATCGTGTTTAAGGATTAAATACATCGATTTTGAGATGTTTTACCATACATTGACGCGTTTTGTGAAACATCTCAAATGGAATGTTTTTGATTTAAACACTTCGGTAAACGCGTAAATGGCAGGGTTGCATTTAATTTTGGGATATATTAAAATTGCATTCAATGGTGGCACATCAACAACAAATAAGAAAATCAAACGCCATGGACACGAAAAATAGTAGGAAGAAGCCCTGGACATTGCAGGAGGAAGAGATTCTAATTGAAATTTTATAGAAATACGTACATATGTATGTACCTATGAATACGAAAACTACCTTACTGGTCGGCTTTCATTTGTACTCGGCAATAGCAGCCAAGCATTGAGGAAATCCAATTTCTTCAAAATCTCGCACGCACTCATTGATTTTATCTGCAGTTAGTGGGAAAAAGTTCATATATTCGCGAGCAAATGTCTTGCAAAAGATTGTGCAAAATTCCAACAAAAAAACACACATTGTAGACTTTCCCACACCAAATAAATATGCCATGCTTCTATATTCTGCTGAGGATCCTAATACATATATATAAAGCAATTGCTATACTTTTTTCAGTGGGTATAGATTTTCTAAACGTTGTGTTCTGCTTCTGGAAACATCTTAACTTCTCACAAAGCATATTAAAAGTTTTACGAAATACGAAAACGACTAATATCGTTGCTTTAAGGAGATATGCTTAGAATTTAGTGCTTATGTACATATAACAAAATCATTTTAATACCAATTGAAACAATCTCTTTTCGTCACTTAATTCAATGGAATGAGCCGCCATTAACAAGAACATCAGTTGTTTTTTTAAATTAATTATATTTTTTCCTAGGACGCGATGTTTTTTCTTATACTTCTTTATTTCACCTTTAAATAAAGGGTGGTTAAATTTCAAGGGCCGATATTGATTTTGAATAAAACACAAACTATTTAGGAAATTATTGTAATTTTATTTTATTATGATATATTGGTATTACTCAATTATGTATGGAACAAAATATCGGCCAAATGGGCGCCGCGACCACGGCAACAGTGGATGATCAATTTTCGAAGAAAATCATCTTCAGTGATGAGGCACATTTTCACCTCAGTGGATTCGTCAATAAACAGAATTGCCGCATTTGGACGAATGAGAATCCAAGAGTGATTGTCGAAAAACCAATGCACCCACCCTTTAGTTCATCAATGTTAACACATTCCATCATTAACAAAACTCAAATATGCAGCTGATAACACGGTGCGACAGTCCAAAAAACCTGGGACCGGATATTATTTTTCTTGTAGGGCTTGTCGAGTTAAAGAAGAATCCAATAGTGAAATATGCCGGACACCTCCAAAATCCGGATTTACGGTTAAAAAACCGGTTTTTTTTACCTTTGCGCACTTATAAGCCTGTAATTTTGTTGATAATAATCCGATTTTCAATTTCTTACAAGATTTCGAAAGAAGTGACTGAGATCTTTCGAATGATATATAATTTATCTAAGAAAACTTGAGGAATTTGGGTGTTATTGTCGAGGAAACACAAATTTTGAAGATTTTTCAAAAATTTTTCAACTTTGGTGACGTTTTTATACATTATAATGTAATAAACTATAATAATATTGAATTTATTTCAAAAGTACGTTTAATAACGATTACAACGCATATTTGGGGTTAATAATAGATAAATAATTGACTGAGTTATTAAACTTTTTAAAATTTTTTAAATTATAATTTCAC
Source organism: Dexiosoma caninum (assembly GCA_963924685.1). Lineage (NCBI taxonomy): Eukaryota > Metazoa > Arthropoda > Insecta > Diptera > Tachinidae > Dexiosoma > Dexiosoma caninum. Next base: position 5,486,970 of record OZ004728.1, read on the forward strand.
AATTGTACTTTTTTCCATTTTAATATATTTTTAATTTTCTCAAACTTGTAAACAATTGTTTACGAAACCATAAACATAAACCATAAAACGTCATTCTTAAACATCTCAAATATAGTGTGAACGGTTGTGTTTAGTTATTAAAAAACTTTGCTTAAACATAAGTGTGAACGTGGTATTACAACAGTAATAATTTAATTGCTACTATTCATTTCTTTACTATTCAAAATCGAATTAACTTTTTAATTAATATTATAATATTAATAGTTTATAAGGGAAAAAGCATAATTAGAATCACATATATAAATAGATATTCCCAAAATAAATTCAGTTAATATTACAAAATTTTTAATTAAAATTTAGTTTTATATTCTTCGGTGTTGTTATGAAATTTTTAACAAAAGCATATGTCAAGGAATTTATTTCGTCATACAATGATCAGCGTAAGAATACGAATAATGTTGCTTCTCATGAGCGCTCTTCATTGGGGCCATATGTGTGGCATGCCCCGAGCTTAAATTTATATCAATTGTAATACTTCGGTGACTTGTAAGAAAAAGCAAGTGGTGAATAAAATATGAATTATGATCAATTAAAAGAGTACACATCACGTAAACTATTTCAAATTCTTACTAAAATATTCATTGGAACCAGCACTAGAGATAATTGCAGTACGAGCCATTAGACAAGCACGTGCCTGTTAGAGAATATACCCATCGCACATTATTTAAATAGTGCCAATTGATTCCCTGCAATAACAAAGTGGCACGTAGTCTCCATATTAATTCCCAAGAACTGGAATTAGGCTTTACAATGTTCATTAAAAGCTAACAATTTTACTTCAATTAATGAAAGAAAAAAGTTTCTTAGGTCTTCAACTTTTAAAGGTGACTAGTGCGCCGTAGAACTCGTACCACTCACTAATAACTAGGAATAAGTTCCATAGCTATGTGTTTTATTAGTTCGTCTTCTCAAGACGGTAGAATGCATAGTGAAGTTAAAACGGAAATTTAGTAATGTGAATTTAGAAAAGGGGAACTACAAGTGCAAATTGAGAAAATCTGAATTAAGAAAAAATATAATGAAGCAATAAAGGAAATTTCATTGAAATAAACGGGAATTATAAATATGGTAATTAATAAAACATTATGTTTTGATATCGAAAATTTTAAGTTTAGAAATATAAAGAAATTAGAATTTACTAAATGCGATTTAAAAATGAAAAAATAAAGTCTGTTCTGAAAATGGTATCTTATGTAAAAGAATTTAAAAAATGTCAATTAAGAAAAAATAATTCTGCCAATGGGATTGAAGAGAATGAGAATTAATAAATTTGAAATGAAAAAAAATTAACTGAAAAAATGGGTATTAGAGAAAATAATTTTAGAAATGGGAACTAAGAAAGCCGGGATTAAAAAAGCGAATTAAAAAATGGGTATTGAGAAATGACAATTTAGAACATTATAAAACTTAAAAAAAAAAATAAATAAGCAAAACAAAAATTTAAAAGGGGAAATTGGGAATTAAAAAATGGGAATTACAAAAAAAAAGAATTTAGAATAGAATAGAGAATCGAGGAAATGGATATGTAGAAAATGGAAATAGACAAATGTGGGACCTGAGAATGTGAATTGATAATAAAGAAAACGGGAATTAAGAAAAAGTGAATTATGCAAATGTGATATGAAAAAGTGTTCTTGGAGAAAATGGAAATGAAAGAAAAGGTTTTTTAAAAAGGGAATGAAAAAGATTACAACTAAAAAGAGGAAATTAGGAAAATAAGAATGAAGAAAATGGGATTTAAGACAAAAGAATTTATTAAACGGGAATAAAGAAAATTTCAAGTAAAAAATGGGAACTGAAAAAATCAGAATTAATGAAATGGCAATGAATAAAATGTCAATTAAGAAAATGGCAATAAATAATATGGGAATTAAGAAAATATTATGTTTTGATATTCATCATTAATCAAGAATTTCTTTTGATTTCAAATGAGTTTCTTATAGGGGGGTGAGGAAGAGGGCTAGTAGAACTTGACAACTCCTGCAATAGTAGAATCACAGCCGCATTGACGGGTTATTGTGTGATCGGCGCGAGCGCTAAAAGGATGGGTATTTCGTTCAATAACCGGGAATAGAAACTGTGAGAACTCAACAACTCCTAAGTTTTTAGCGATCGTCCATTAATAGACTCACAGCTGTATGCACGGGCCATTGGATCATCGAAATGTATGCTGAGAGGATTGGCGTTGCGTTTAATGCATGGTGTAGAAGCTGTTTGGTCGGTCGCTTCGGAGGGGGAGACTGTTGCGTTAATGCCCGGGTCGGAAGAGATGCAGGCTAAGATTATTTGAGGCTTATTTCTGAGGCAACTTTGGGCTGTGTTCTAAGTTGGACATGACAGAGTTATTGAGGTACGTGGACCAAACAGGCTAACTGCAATATTTTGATTTCTGCGGGGTTTAAGAATACAAAACGCCATCTACGGTGCCGCTGGAGTCAACTCTTTCTAGTCGACTGCCTCTTAATCTAACCTAAGTTAGATTAGAGGGCACACAGGTTTTCCTTACACGATCCTCAATGTGCTTCCTCCCGTTTAGCCTGGAGTCTAAGATGATCCCCAAATACCTCACACTCGTAGATTGATGGAGGAGCTGTCCTCCAAAACATGTTAACATTATTTCTGTCCTACTTTCTATCAGAATCCATTGTTACTTTCCAACTGTGTAATAAGTTCAAAACGTTTGATAAATTTCAGTACTTTTTTCGCAAATAAAAGCGGAGCTCCATTAATGAATTTGGCCCATTTTTTGCATATCCTGCAGTGAAGTATCCGTATCAAAATAAAATTGTAATAATTTCAATTAGAATTTTTGATGCCTTTAAGAATATTTCATGCTTTTAGCGATAAATTATTTCTCCACAAAACAGCCGGAAATCCGTTTAATTTTTGACATGTGGGCACAATCACAAACACATCATGTACATATGAGCGTAATAATCGTTACTTAAAAGAAGTTATCAAGATACGTTATCATGTAACTAAATACGATTCAAGAAGAAGTTCTTAAAATGAATTTTTTATTATTAAAAAGACGAAATACACAGCAAATTTGTAGGAAATATTTAATGCGTCTCAAAAGAAATACGGCAGTAAATAGAAGATTTAGGCTCGTTACTTACGAGGGGCTTTAGACCACTTCACTGAAATGAACCGAGGTCGTTGGTAAATTAAAAGAAACAAACAAACAAACAAACAAACAATTCCATTTGCAATCTCCAAGGAAATAAAAAATTTACAATAATTTCAAATCCAACATTGTTCTAACGCTGTGGTTTTGTTCAAAAAAAAGGAGAAAAAAAAACAAAAACAAAAACAAAAAGAAGAAATGTTTCCCTTTAGATTAATTTACAAAAATTCCTGGCAATTTATTACAAAGTTTCGCTCATGTTGTCAGAAGAGATTTTGAAAATGCGAAGTAATTACGGAGACTGTTTGAAAAACTTCTCGTACGTTATTGTTTTATATTTTATTTGATTTCATTTCATTTTATTTTTTCACCCTGATATCTTTTTAAATTTTTAAATCATACTAATAATTTACAACTTTAAGCAACATTATTACAATTACCAAGTGTCACTCATAGAGAATTAAACGTATATGAAGTTGAAAAAACAAAGAATGAAAGTTTGTTCAAGTTTCACATTTCATTTGTAATTGTATTTGTATTTGTAAACGACAATTATTACCTGTAACCGTTCGAATGAACATGCTCGTTCATGCTCTGAAAGTAAAAGAAAAATACAATAAATTAAAATATTTCTCATGCTGTCAGAAAAACAAAAAAAAAAACAAAAAACTTTCCAGCAATTTAATTTGAAAATGTTAAAAAATGACAAATATCTTGTCTAATTTAAATCAAAATCTAATGTGTATTAAGAACTTGAATAAACAAAACATCAACGTACCATAAAACCATTTATGGGTATACGAGGTCTGTTCAAAAGAAGAGGTGCATTTTGTTTTCTTCGATTACAATGGCGTGGTGCATCATAAGTTCTTGCCAACAGGTCGTACGGTTAATAACGAATACTACAAGGAAGTTCGCGTGAAGCAATACGGCTCAAACGATGGGAATTGTTAAAAAAAATCATGGATTCTTTATCACGATAATGCAGCACCTCACACATCAATGCTCAATAAATGTTCGTGATTTTTTTTGGCCAAAAAGAACACCCTAATCATGCCTCAACCACCTTATTCACCAGATTTAGCTCCCTGCGACTTTTTCCTTTTCCCAAAACTGAAGAGACTAATGAAAGGAAAGCGTTTTGCCACAATTGATGAGATAAAGTCAAAATCGAAGAACGAGCTGATGACCATACCGAAAAGCGCGTTGGAGAAGTGCTTCGAGGATTGGAAGAAGCGCTGGCATAAGTGCGTTATATCTGAGGGGGATTACTTTCAAGGGAACAAATTGGATATTGATGAATAAATAAATACTTTTCAAAAAAATTCAAAATTCATCTTTTCTTTTTAACAGACCTCGTATGTACATACGTGCATATATGTAACCACGTATACGTGTGCATACCGAATAAGCGCTAATCGGTTAACCGATTAATTCCTGCTCGATTGAAGGCGTATTAGTATTTATGACCTCAGCTTGTTTTAAACGTTTAGACTTGGAAATAAAATCGAAACGGGTGTATCTGGTTGCAGAGCCAACAGGCGAACTACTCAGTAAGTTAACACATAAAAGAGTTTTAAAACAAGTTTATATTCCTCAACCGTGTTATTTCAAAAGTCTGTATAAAAACAAGAACAAGTGTAGTTTCAAAATGTTTTTTAATCGAGTATTTATTTAATCCTTTCCTCAAACATTTTTCCTTAATGTAGTTCAAAAAGCAATAATCGGGAGGCGTTAAGTAACACAAATTTCGAGGCAAAGAAGCAAGACCTCAAAGTATCTCCAAAAGAAAATCCTCAAGAAGCATAATAAAACGCCGAAGTCGTAGAGCAAGAAACAGTTGCCTTCCTTGAAATATCAGTTTTATCAAAAATAATGTTTCAATAACTCGCTGGTTTTCCTAAGATGTACCGCACATCATGGTACCTCCTCCTCAAGCGAATGAGGTCAAGATTTCGATAGTTTTCGTGATATAAATGGCACATAGCAACGCTGAATCTACCTCCTCATCAAGCGAATGAGAACAAGTTTTCGCTAGCTTTCCTTTGATGTATAGAACATAGCTCCTCCAAAGTACCTCTTTCTTCTGCGTCCTCCTCCAGCACGAGATATATGTATATGATATACATGATATTTATATGCAATTACTATCAGCTCTTTTAAATATGTCGTTGGTGCTTTAAAATAGCCCACAATGTTGGTATATATATCTAATGTGCTCCTTGCTGTGTTCTTAGTGAAAAAATTCTCTCCGCGTTAACTGTTGCTATTGGTATTGGCAAAACATTATGAACAATTTTGTTTTACAAGGAGAAGTATCGAAACGATTTGCAATCAAAATGATTTCCAAAAAAAAAATTCAATATTATATTAATTATATTGAATTATAATTTATCCACTTGTCGCATATTCGAAAATTGAAAAGAATTTCGCTAGTTGGGAAGTACCTTTATGTCCAGGTTAAGTTAACAGGCACTTCAGTTAATTGTGCAAGGCCCATATTCGCAGTCTGTAGTTAACAAATAATATTACTTCGATCAAAAGAAATATACAATTAGTTTAATTAAAGCATCCTTCTTAACTGAAGACTATGTAGGTGGGCATATAAGTTCTAAATATCATATTTAAAGAAATGATTTTTTAAGCCAAAAAATTTGTAAATCAAATCAAATCAAATCCTTAAAAACTAACAAAATAGGAGAAATCTTCACATATTGTAACACTACTAAAGAGTAGAGTTGTGTCGTTCAGCTCTGAGCTAGCTCAATTGAACGATTCAGTAAACTGAAAAAAGTGAGCGCCCACTTTTTTTGATGATTTTAGTTCAGTGAAGAGTGCTTGACTTGTTTTTTTTTCGTTCATTTTATTGGTTCATCAGTTCATTTTCTTAAATAAAATTTGTATGATGCCAGATGCGAATCTTTCACGTCATTAGTGATTTAGTGCAAACACTATTTTTTCTTAAACAAATTTCTGTCTTGTAGTTTGTATTTATTTGATTTAAGTTCTGATAGTTGAATAATAATAATCTAAATTTTATTAATGTTTTTTATATATTTATATTAGCCTATGTAAAACATTTCACAAATTTCCCTAAAATAACAAATTTCAGCACCAAAAACATATTTTCTCTTTCTACTATTGATTAAAGCTGCTTTGATGCTGTATTTGATTGAATCAAATGAGCTAAAAAATCAGTTCAGCATAAAATGAGCGACAAATTCAACTGAGCATCAAAATCAAATGAGCTAAAAGTCAACTGATACTACTGAGCTACTGAACGAACTAAACGAACCAGCTCACCAAAAAGAGCTGAACTGAAAAGAGCGCTCACTTCAAAGAACTCATGCACCCAACTCTACTGACGAGTAATGGTATAAACACAATTGTGACGAATGACGAACTTCGCACAGCACGACGAACTTATCATCAAGAATTCGTTGCGTAAATTCGTCGAATAAGACACAATTAGAGCGAAAATAACAGCTGTTAATGTCATTTAAAATTATATGTTATTTAGATACATAAATAAATAAAAATTGTTAAAACATGAACAAAAACATTTTACGTTTTGAGCCCCTTATTAAAATTATAAACATCATGTTCATGATGGTAGAAACTTTTATTTCAATCCAATTCCAATTCCACCAATTTTCATTAATTAATGAATTTTCTAATACATTGTTGTTTACATTTAGCAGGTGACAGTGTGACCATATTTCAACAAAAAAAAAAATATTGATATGAGAAGATAAAATAATGACAAAAATGAATTAAAACAATACTGTATATAATTAAAAAAGTGGTTATTGAATTTATGTCCTGTAAATAAAAAAGAAAACAATTCTTAAAACAAAAAGTTAATTTATTTACTATACACTAAAAAATGGAAAAAGAAAACGGCCACTCTGCACCAATTTATTCGTCATTCGTCGGCGTAAGAAATAGAAATAAACCTATCGCAAAGTTCGTTGTGCACGACGTATTTCGTCCAACGTGCATATTGTGTGTATTTTCATTTACACAAATGTGTTTTATTTACAACGACGAATATTCGTTACGAAAAATTCGTCGTTCGTCCCAGTTGTGTTTATAGCATAAAGCTTACTAAAGTGACAAAATATATGAGCAGCAATTGAATTTACCTCTCAGTTCGCTCAGTAGTTTATGGTTATGGCAGAAAACCAAAATTCAATTGGTTTCTATGGTTGTAGTTATGACTGCAACAAAATTATAAGTCACCTATCAGCGAATTCATAAAGGCCAAGGCACATATTATTCCTCATCCGTCATACTTTGACTTTTTCAACTGACAAGTAAGTTGAAATACACATTTTCTTATGAGCTTTGTTACATTCAGTACGTCGCCGTCAAAGCAAAGTACGAAAGTTTGCCAACTTTTAACTTATACGTTGAGTAGTTTGACAGGTATGAAAATTGATTGAGTTTTTTTTTAAGGTGGAGGTGTGATTATTTTTTGCATTTTGTTTACTTTTTCCAGCCTAAGTAATACTAAATGCATTAATTTTATTTGTAAAGTTTCAAAATCTGGTTTTATATTGCGCACCATTGGTAACATCCTTTTGTTTTATTAAAAATCGTTTCTGTTGTAACAAAAAAATTCAAAACTGCTGCAGCAGAAACAAAAATGAAAGAACACAATATTTAAATTCAAAATAGATAGGAAATTATTTGCACGGGTTTGTTGTCTTAAATTGAAATGCTGTCTGTACATAACGTTTTTTAATATCTATTTTTTTTTTTTTAATTTTTGACTAGTATAAAATCAATTGAAGACTTATTTTTATAAAGTAAAACATATTCTGGTATTTCTTTTTATTTTTTAATTTTTTAACGTGGTAACGCTGGCTATGAGTTGATATCCGTCAACAAAGTACTCATTGTGCAAATCTCTTCCGTCGGTACGTTAATGTCATTTGAAAAAGTCAAAGTATGACGGATGACGGATTCTATATGCCCCGCCTTTATTCGCCATGAAATTGGTTCGCTAGGGTCTCTCCAGAGTTCTGGTAAATTTAAGTCTAATTTAACTTTATGCGACCATGATGTAGTTGCATTAAACCCTGATGTTTGATGTATGAAAACTTATGAAAATGTTTGCCTGATCGAAACTGCCACGTAACAGTAACGTCGTCAATCTGTAGAAAATATTACGACGTCACATGACATTTGTAAGCATTTCCGTAAGTGTTCATACAACGTACGTGGTGGATTGTTGCAACTAAATCAACATTACGTTTTGGTAAATGTGCCATCTACTTCTAACTCTCAATTATTACTTTCTCTCTCTCTCTCTCTGTCATTTATTACTTTCTCAGAGTGTTCTCTGAGGTTCTCGTAACAGTTTCTCTTATGCGAGTAATCTTCTACAATTAAAAAATGCGTTCGTCGATCATCAAAAAACACTCTTTATGAGATTCCCACGAGATTCCTCTACGATTAAAAATGCTAACTGGGATGTGTGCTGCTTGCCGTAATTATAAGAAAATCTTAATCTGGATAAATCTAACATTTTTCTTGGGGAAATGTCAGGAATTTTAATGAGAACTGGCTCGTAAAATAAAAACCAAATACACACACACACACAAAGAAACCTAATCTAAATTAAGTGGAGCACAACTTACTTCACATGAGATTTAAAGCAACGACAACAAAGTGTTGCAAATAAAAGTGTCTCTCTTTACTTTTTGATGGTTGTTGATAAAATGTACGAGTGCGTATGTATGAGTATGAAATGGATGATTGCATCAGCATACAAACATACATAAATACAAACATGTAACGATGATTTACGTAGTGCATGATGTCAGATATAGAAATGAGTTTCGTAAAGGACTCTGGAGCAATTAGTCGAATAGTAGGCCCTTTGTTTTACATCTTCCTGAAGTTTTTTTTTTTTAGTGGTTAAAATTTCCAATTTATTATTTTTTAATTACAAATAGGGTCTCAGCGCCATTCTGGCATTCCTGAGACAATCTGGCAAAAGTTTTACATTATGAATATATAATATATTTGAGATGATATAAAATTATTATAAATTAATTTTAAATTTAATTTTTAAGTTAAAAATCAATTTTTATAATAAGAAACAACAAAAAAAGGGAGAAAAAAAAAAGATAAAAACTGTAATTAAATTTCTTTTATAATAGAAGCATATCAATATTTTGCAGCAAATATTGTTTCAATTTGTTTTTAAAAATGGAACGCAAATCCCTCACAATTGAGAGGCTGCATTGTGGAGGCGTTAAAAATTTGGCAGAGCGAAAAATTATGCTATTTTCAGCACGTTTATTGCAATTTCCTTTGACAAATCTAAATTATTTTCCGATACTTTTTAAGTCAGATGATGTTGATAATTTTTTGATTTTCTAAAAAAACTCGAAGGCCTAATTCTAAAAGACAACAAATTATGGCAATAAATTATTTTCAATAGAACTATTTTTTTATTTCTTTTTAGATTTATTTTATATAAATATTATATAAAAATACCAACACCAAGTTTACATTATTGTATTTAATGCAATCGATACAATGAGCTTGTGAATTCGACAATTACTGCCTGGCCCTTGTTGTCACACGATATCGAGTTGTCGCTTAATTACTTGCAAAACAAAAACAGCATTTTGGATATTGTTTTGAATGTAATTAAGCGGCAACTCGATATCGTGTGACATCGTGGCCCAGGCAGTCAAATTTTCTAATTTAGCACTGATGGAAAAAGAAAGTTTCTAATTAGTTGTACACAGATGTACTTTAACTATGTGCTGAATGCATCAGGTCAGACGATTAGTACAGCCGTTCTCCTATGGAAAGCGGCTGTATAGATTACGTAGGCCGCACGTTGGTGGCCCACACAGAAATTTTAATTAAAAATGTTGTTATATCAATTAAAAAATTAATTAGATTTTCACCTGTAAATAGTATCAATTACATTATTATTGTTGCCTTCCTTCAATTAATTTTAATTTTTTTTTTTAATTTTTTATTTTTTTGAGATTTTGAAAATTTAACAAAAAAAATTTTTAATAACATTAATTATTTAAGCTGTAGGTCTTTTTAATATATGTAATATTTATTTTGCTTCGATATTTAAAAAGCATTTTTTTATATTTGAATTCAATTCGCATGCTTATTGGGCATTAATTTCTATATGTATAAAGAGCATTGCATATATGAAATAAAACAATCAGATAATCATTTAATTAAAAATAAATTGTTAATTATGCAATTATTCAATACGCAAGTGTACGCGCCAAAAATGTTATTTAGCCTTTCAATGAAAGTACAAAATAACTATCGAGTGGTTTTTCATTGCCAGCCGATGGAGTGCTAATAAAGCAAAAATCATTTGATTAAGGAAATACAGTTAAAAAGTTGTAAAAAAAAACTAATTTCGTTCTCACCCTTTGGGAATATATGAATATATATTTATAATAATTTTTAGAAAATAACAAAGCTGGCAACCTTTGTTATTAGTATGTAGACAGTAACGATTATTCTCGTATGCATTTTCCTAAGCTCTGACGGGTTAAATATATGATATTAATGACTTTACAACTACCTGCCTGTTGACACAAAAGTATTGATGTCGTATGTAGTGGCATAGAAGATACGTATTATACTCAACTGGTGTTGAAGATTAATTATTCTCTTTCCCTTATTCTAATCAAAAATGTAAATTCTTCACAATATTGTGATAAATTAACCGTGAACTTGAATATGACAGAACGTTTTCATTCATTTGTAATTGTTAATTTATTGAAATATTAATCACAAAAATTAAATAAAAATTTAGTCGAATTGATTAAACTTTTAATTGAACAAATGACATTATTCTAATTAAAGATTTAAATTATTTGTTGTCGGAACAGTACTACCACTGATATATTCTCTCAACAGGTAACGTTTCGTAGATGAGGGGCAGTTTCTTGGGGCTTTGTTTGAAACAGGATGAGCACATTTTGTCCTCATGTATTGCGCTGACTAGAACGAGATTGCATGTTTTCAACTGCATTCAATTGGATTGGATACGTGGAAAATGAGGGTGGCGATGGCACGATGGATGGTAGTCTGCACGTTGACTACGAATCCAAAAACAGACCTGGGTTCAACCCCAGTTTCAGACTAAAATTTTAAAATAAAAATAAACATCTCACATTTTTCTGATGTGCTTTAGTGTGTCAGTTGTTGTCGGAAGGTTTCAGTGGCGAAGGCATAGTCACTGGTCACTGAAAAATACCGGCTTCAGCTGATAGCAATCCACAATCACATCAGAACGCTCTCCTTCGTCGGCATTGTGTAGCACCGGCGTAGTAAAATAATAATAAAAATGGCTACTAAACCGAAGTTTCAGCACAGCTGCGAGTATAAAAACCAAGAACGTGCGAAAGCAGAGCTGCAAAAATAAATAATTAAGCTTCACCTCCTGTCATTTCTCCTACTATCCCTTTCCTGTAGTTCCAGCATGGTCCAGCTGGTCCCAGAGAAAAAAAAAATCAGATCTATTTCTATTAGGGATTCACTCGAATTCTTGCGAAGAGCGCAGTTGTTTTCTGGAGATGGTTTTCGGCCTGCCCTCTTGTATTAGGGTAACAATTAGGTGGAAAATTACCTATGGACGTTGCGGTTAACTGGGCATCATCTGTACCATTGGTCGCACTGATGATGGTATAGAGATGTTTCATCCTTCAACGTTATGGTAGGACAGAAAATATATATGTATTTCAGGTCGTTGGGCAACATACTGACAAAAAGATAATAATAATAATGTGGTAAATGTTGAAGTTTTTCATTACAAATTTGTTGCCCCAAATTTCCTGTATAACGAAGAAGTTAAAATAGTTCTAAAATCTTTAAATTGGCCGACAGGACTTAATCACACCAGATTTTATCAAATCTTGATTCGCTTTACAAGTAACATTTTTATTACTTTTTTTTTTATAGATTTTAGTGGTATTTTAGTATACCTTCTTTCAACATGTTGTACCATTTGAAATTTGTCCTTTTCACAATTTTTTCTAATTTTAAGGAATGAAAAATTGTATATGAGCATTTTCTAATTTTGGACTTCATTTCATCTTGCATTGCTATTATGGTAGTTCCAATTAAGCAAACCTAACAAAATTTAATACATTTTCGTCGGTCTATTTGTGGAAGAAAAAAAAAACTTTAGTGTGAGTGAAAGAAGAGTGTATGGCTTCTTTGGGTTTGAATTTGTAAATATTTTTCTAAAGTTCAAGGGTTTATGGTTTTTTCGGTTCTGGTTTCGCCTTATACTTACACGTATGTATATGGATTTTATTAATATCCCAGTAAACACGAAGTCAAACGTTTGAAATAAGATGATTTTATCATTTGATATGAAACACAATTGTCAAACCATTCTCAAAGGTAGACAGTGCTTTGAATATAATATTTAAATACAAATTGAAGGTGATTTGAAAATAAACGTTTGACAAATTGCGTTTTCTCAACTTGCTAACAACTGTTATTCTCAAATCATTGTAAAATATAAAAATAAAGTTGAAATTCCCGAAAAAAAATATCCAAAAATTATGTTTTTACCAGTAATGCCAACTTTTTGGGAGCAGAAAGCGTGATTTGATGCTCACGGAAGCACTAAGCTTTTTTTTAAAATTTACGTAAAAAACAAGTATGGAGATCAAATAATAGCAAACAAATAAAAAACTCATCATTTGCATACTGAGATGTTTTCATTAATGCAAACGGACGGACTTCGACATCGCTATCTATAAGGATCCAGAATATATATACTATATAGGTCGCATAAGCATATTGTAGAAATTACAAACAGAATGACAAACTTATATATACCCTTTACACTTCAAGTGAAGGGTATATAAATACGAAAAAGTACAAGTAAAAATTTTAATTTGATTACGGTCTTAAAACTTAACACTTGTATACAAAATTTAGGAACAACATATGTACAAACATAAAACTAAACATTTGGCTTTTTCAGGCATTAAAAATCACTAAAAACAGTTATAAAAAAGTAGGCTGTGCTTAATATGTTGATATCAACTTTTTTAAAATTCGTTTAATAATTTGTTTTATAGTTTTTATGCGAACAAAATAATAATAGCATTTGTAAGTAAAAAAGAATTTTCAAATATGTTTCAAAACGTGCATAGAAAAAAATTAAAACGTGAAAGTGAAGAAATAATAAATTTATTATATGGCCGAAGTGCATCTGAAAACATAAACATTTCTATAAATGAAGAAAATTCAAGTATTCAGAGTTTTGAAGAAAATGAGGACGAAGAAAATGTTTTTTCGTCTTGCAGTTAACATATTCAAGATATCATAGTTAACATATTCAAGATTTCCTAAACGCCTTCAAAATATGGACTTTAACTAAACTTTTGAACACGTCGCCAACAATTCTCCGATTACAAAAAATGGTAAGTAAATGTCAAATCGTTGTATGCAACTGAAAACAAAACAAATTCATATTATTTACTTTTAAAATAATGATAATAATGTCTCATTTGTTTTCAGATTTGCAAAAATTCGAAAAGAAAATCACTGAACAAATTAGCAAATTCGAAGAAAAAATATTAAAAGGTGGTAACAATTACATTATGATGTAACTGTATATCAATTTATTAATTATTATTTTCTTCCTAGACTTCAGTGATAACCACAAATCGCTTAAAAGAACTCTTACTCGCATTTTGGAAGAAACAAAGTTAAGAAGTCATCATAGCCATATTTCCAAAATAAGCGTTCTACCAAAAGTTCCTTTTAAAAATTTCGATGAATTTAAATCTTTTGAAAATGAAATACAAGACCACCAAAGCAAATATGATAACACAGTAAGGCTTAAAATTAAACAATTAAATATTGAATTGTTAATGAAAATATTTTATTTAAATTTCTTCAAAATTTCCATCCGCAGCAGATGATGTCTTTCAAAGGATCTCAATTAGTTTTTTTCAACATGCTAAAACTCGCCATTTAAAGAAGATCAATTATATGAAAAAAAAACTGCAATTAAATTAATTATAAAATATATAACCTTATTTTTTGTATGTGCACATACAGAATCTATCATTAATATTGTCAATGGTTGTGAAATAAATATTAACTTTAAAAAAATTAATGTATTTAATTTATGTTCCACATTTACTTGCAATCCACATTTGAAAAACATTTAGGAACAACGTTTGATCATAACTTGAGAATAAATACATTTCTCAAGTTGAGAAAAATGTCCCCTTTTTGTTGAGAAAGCTATTATTCTCAAATTATTTTCAAACGTTTACCGTTTGAGAACAAGCTTATTTTCAAATGATTCTCAATTTGAGATCAACTCCTCTTGTTTACTGGGATGTGTACGTCTGTGTATGTGTGTGTGTGTGTGTATAGACGATGGCAGAGCTTAATTAGGTTTTAGCCACAATAGTAATGACAGGCTGAATATACTCGTAACGAGCAGTTTAAATGTAAAGTTTAAGGCTTATGGATTTTGATATTCATCCCATATTTAAGTAACATATACACACATATACATAAAAACTATTAAGTACGGTGAAAGCTGCTTTAACCGCCAATAGCTTCTGCAAAAGTGTTTTCGCACTTAAAGTTAACCGCGGTTTTAATACAAAATTTCGTTATAATATTGAAAACCTGGAAGCAAATTACGGCATTCGAATCATATCGGAATTTCAAATAAAATTTTTTTTAGAATGTGTAGGACTTTCTCGAACGGGATTTTACTATACGAAATAAATTTGCAAAAATTATACAACAAACTTTTTGGCATTGACTTTCATTAGATTTTAGAAACTACAGATTGCTTAAGGGTGCTTTACATTTTCCCACAAGTCGTACGATATGCCAAATTTTTGTGTAGAAGAGCACAAGTGGGATCGTCTAAACGTAATATGTAATGAAACTATAAAATTTTGAGAGAAAATACTGATGAAAATTTGACAGTCGTATGGCTCTCTTGATTTTTTAAAATTTTTCCAAAACCAACGCATACCATTAGATCAGGGATGCATTTTTATGTAAACAAATGTGAGAAAGCCAGGTAGGGAAAACTGCTATCATAAATTTATACCAATTATAAAATCAAAATGTACATTTTAGACCACGACCGCACAATTTTATAAAAATATACGTAAATTTTCCAATAGTACACTAAAAATTTTGACCAGTATTAAAAATATTTTTCAAGGTTATTAAAAAAAAATGCAATTGCACAAGAACTCCATCCCTGGGGAAAACAAGCAAACAGCTGCAGTAAAATTAAATGAAAATGTTTTCATCTTACTTGATTTTATCCATACCAATGGTGTAAAGGCCAGAAAACAACCGTCCGATTTTTACTCTCTTTTTTTGACATACGGATGGAGTTTCATTTTATTTTCTCTCACATTTTACGTACGACAAATCTTATCGTTTAAAGCGGTCTTTAGTCTGCACTGAATTTCTAAATTTAGTGCTACCAAGTTAAAAGTAATGAAAACAATTGTTAATGTTTTCACACTAACGGCCATTTTCACAATGTCTAATTATTTTACTTTTAATAGAAAATTAACTAACTGGCGGTTTGCTCAACAGGCACTATTTAATCGACTATTAATGATTTCAATTTCACCATCCTTCAGTTACTTAACAAAAGAATTCGCTAAAAGGTATGGCAATATTGTTTGTGTTTGTTTACGAAATATGCTACAATGACAGAAAATAGAAAAAAATCTTAATGTTTGTGAAAAAAAATATTGAAGTCTACTGAAAGGAAAAGGGCGGCGGAATATTCATAAGCAACAAATTGTTCCAGTTTGGAACATTAAAAAAAAAAACAAGCGAGACAGGTAAAATATTGGTCTCTAAAAATATTAAGATATACACATGTTTAAAAGTTTTTTTGTAGAGCCTCACAGCAAGAAGGTTTTTTTTTTTGTTTAAAAATTTTAAAATTAAAAACATTGAAAAAATATAAGTGTTGCTTTCCCATTTTTTACATGTGTTAATTTTTTCTATTTATCAATTAAAATTAGCTATGCATATGTGTCGATTATATTGTTAACCGCCACATTTTGTTCGGTTAAATTTAACAGAAACTTTTTAGTTAAATCGTATCAGTTAAAAGTTAATCATACATTGTGAAATATATTTTTACTTAACCGACTGTTAAAGTTCCAATTAAGTTTTAATCAGACATTGTGAAAATGACCGTAAAAGTTGAAACCTGATTTTAACGTTTTTGCGTTCTCACTATAATTTTCACTAAATTAACGCCCAGTTTGTTTAATAAAATTTTATTTATTTTCTTATTCCACAACTCGATGAAAGCATTTTCATTATACTCTACCCAATAGCTTCATTTCTTTTCCACTTTTTTATTGTAGTTCTTCACGGTATTACATTATTGTAGTGACTTTATTTACCAATTTTTCTTTTATTTTTTTTTTATTTCATTGAGCGCCATTTAAATTGCCAGCTGTTTTCAATTTTCTAACTGGGTAGCACTGCCTTTAGTGTATGAACATCAAGGTTGTATTTCATTCAATCCACTTGAAACGAATTCAAAAAAGGTTTTAACAAAATATTTTTATGTGGTAAAAGCAACTTTTGTTTAAAACCAGTCGGTGTGAAAATACTAATAGTTGCCGCTGAATGAAAGCAAAAAAAAAAAAACATTTATGCTGCTAGAAAAATAACATAAAATTATTAATAATAACATTATGTAAAACAAATGTTATAGTGGGTAATTTTTTGCTATTTTGTTTGTCAGTGTAAATTTTTTTATCAGTGTCAAAAATGATTCTTGATATATGGCAATGCCAACAATTCTCCGTAAGGTTTGCCATTTCACCATGAATAGACTAACAGACGAACAACGCTTGCCTTATGAGAGCAGCATGAAGATCCATTTTGCTATCAAAAAATTGTCTGCAGCGACGAGGCTAATTTTCTGGCTCCAAGGGTATGGCAACAAACAGAATTGCAAAATTTGGTGTGAAAAGCAGCTCAACAAGCAGTTCAAGAGCTGCCACTGCAGCCTGAAAGATGCATTGTTTGGTTTCTGGCCTGGCGCCATCATTAGATCGATGAAAATCGCAGCGTTATAGTCACTGCAACAAGGAACTGTGCGATAATTACCGACTTTTTTTCTCTCAAAATGGAAGATTTGGACTTGGTTGAACTTATTGAGAGGCGAGCAATTGATGAGCAATTAATTTCACGTTTAACAGCAGTTCATTGGCCACCAAAATCCTGCAATTTGACTCCACTACACTATTTTTTTGGGGGAAATGTGAAGTCTCTCGTGTACAGGATTAAATCAGTAACAATTACAGCTGTCATTGGTAAGACAGCGGCTGAAATACTGGAAAAAGTATAACAAAATTAAAGCTCACGAATGGACCACCTACCGCGTAGCCGAGAGCAGCATTTACATAAAATAATCTTTAGAAAGTAAATGGCAGGCATTTGTTTATCGGCATCAATGAATATTTCTTACACTTCTGGAGATTTCCTGTGTTTTTTTTTTAAATTTTTAAAACCCCAACATGGTAGAAAAAAGTACTGCGACAAATACACTTATGCCTCCGAGAAAAATATATTTTCTTTTCAGCAAATTTATTACAAAAACTGCTTGCGCCTGACACACGCATCAGTATTCAGCTTCAATATTTGTCATTGGGTTAGTATATGTATTGAAGCCTCTGATACACTACGTCAACATTTCTCATCAATATTCATTTTTTTTTGGATTTTTTTCAAGTGCAAACAATTAGAAGTTACCGTCGGCAACAAATTTTTTGAAGCTACAGTCGGCAAAATACATATCTATTTATTTCTTTATTTATTAAAAAAAAAAACCACTGATGATATCTTTTTTCGGTTTTTGTCAGTATATTTTTTAATTTGCACGTCCCAAACAGCCATTAATGAGCGATATACTTCAATTAATTTGATTACGAAAATTTTTTACTCTATTTGTAATGCGTCGTCACAACTACAATGTGCACTCAAAGTGAACAGAAAAAAAATTAATATTGACAATAACGATGTCACACTACTGTCATGAATATCAAAACCATTTTGATATTCGTCAATATTACACAGAGCGTATATGTGTGACTATTTTTCGCACACAATAACAAATATTGAAGCTGAACATTGATCGTCTGTCAGGCGCTTTAAAAGCAAATTTAAGGAAAAATATTTCCATATGAAGGCAGTATCAGCTGTTTAAAATTTTAAGGGTAAAATCATATTTTAACTTTAACAGTGAAAATACTACATAGAAGAGTACATCTCTGGTAGTTGTAAAAATTTTTCTCCAACTGCTTCAAAATTGCCCTACAAATTTATTGAATTTTCTTTTAACATGCAAAGGTTTCAGTGACACGGTGTGTTCGATTATGACAGCTGTCACTGTATACTACCTTACGCCCATAAATATCTTTATTTTATATGTGTCTGTGCTCTATATACATATGTACATACATATATTTAACCATTCTCAACATGTGAGTTTATGGTTAAAATAAATAATCACTGAACGAACGAGAGCGAACGAACGAACGAAAAAAGGTTCTTAAAACAAATCCCATTTTCTTTATGCATTTCCTGTACATTTCTTTTCATTCTTATTAAATTTTCTTTTCCGCTTTTGTATGGCTGTTTGCCACAAATTGTTACTTTTTGTGCTTTCAACTGCCAAATGGTCATAATTTACATAAAGTTTTTGTTAGGAGTTCCTAAGCAGAAAGAAAAAAACTTAATAAGAAGGAAATTACTTTTCTAAAGAAATAGAAAGAATAAAAAATAAAAATTAAATAAATAAATAAAAGACAATATTCACATGAACGTTGGTTAAATTTTCGATTGTCTTCGGCGATCCAGGCTAAATCCTCTTTAATTTCTTGAAATTTTTTAATTCAATAAAAACTAGACAATTTTCCCTAAAGAAATTTTATTTTAAATGTATTTTGAAATATCAACTGTTGAAAGTTAATTCGAAAGCCTAGTACAAAGAATATCGCCAATATCCCAGTTTAAAAAAAATAGTTAGACTTTGTGTGAAACACAGCCATTTGCAGGCAAATGTCATCACAAGTCCCATGTGATGGCACAGATCCGAAGTTTGACGATTTTTCTAGAGGAGTGTTCAATTTTAGACACATAGATCCTTATCCTAGCTTGTAGAAAATAGAATGCATTAGTCCCTGATAATAGTATACCCTTAAATTGATAAAAAAAATATTCCTTCCGCTCTTCCTGAAGTTACTACGACATATTTAAAAAAAAAATTGTAATGACATCTTGCTTTCCCAGTGCTTGGCAGGCATCTAGAGTGCTCCCTATTTGGAAGAAGGGGATGAATGGTGGATTGAAGAGTTATCGGCGTATCAGTATCTTGCCAAGCCTATCTAAGGTTTTTGAAATTATTCTAAAGCATCAGCTGCTGTTCATATGAAAATACCAATTCAAATTCACTTTTTTTGCTGGGAAGAGTTGACGTTACACTCATATATTTCTGTTCGCAGTGAGATATTTGGCGCTTTTAAAATTTTTTCAAGTGTGTCAAACTCTGTACTGTATATTTTGATGGCTATGGCCGTTATTTGTTATGTAACTTCTTCTATATGAAATTTTTTGCACCAATTAAAATCGTATTTTTCGACTTCTTACGTTATGCCACTAACTGAGCGATAACAAAATGTTTAATTCTTATTTGAAAGGAAACTGTTTTTCTTGAATTTGTCTAAATCAATAAAAACAATGTTCAGTATTTCGACTGCTCCCCTCCCGCAAAAGTGTTAAGCTTGTCTGCTATTGGCATCTCATTGCTCAGCGAAACTTTTAATTCATCTGCAACTTAGAAAGTTAAAAAAGTATATTTTTTCCCCATTTTACTTGACTAAAAGCCGAAATTGTTTTCCTTTTTTTTTTTGTACATGTCATGGGCAATTTCATGGTGCTTTTCCAAATAACTGAATGAGCAAGGATTTTTGCATTCGAAAGTACTCCATTAATGAATACTTTTTCGAAAAGCAGTAATTAAATCTACAACAGCAACAACAAGTATTGAAGTGGAATATTTAATCGTAATTGCCATGATACTGCAAGCTGGAGAGCAGAACATTTTTGCAAAAAAATAAATAAATGAATGAATAAGGAAAAAAGCTATTACTTCCATTGTAGATACGCCCTTTCACTGATCTGTCTAATCAAGACAATGAAAATGTGAAAATTGTGCTGCCTAATTTCAAGATTAATTTATTTTAGCACTTAAACTTATCAGACCAGGAATTTACACCTTCAACTTTGTGGTTTCGCCTTATCTGTACATTTGTACTTCAACAATTAATTACGCACATACACGTACATACGTGCGTATATCTTTACATATGTATGTATGCTTTTCTTATTATACGTCTATTTAACCAATATCCTCTGAATATTAAACCAAAAATTATCCTTGAGCCTTGGGATGGAGCGTTTGTTTGTTTGTTTGTTTGTTTGTCTGTTTGCTTGCTTGTCGGCAATTCATATACATTGGAAAATATTTGCGTGTCTAAGCATGCATGTTTGAACGTGGGTGCTTTTGTTTGTAAATATTAATAAAATCAAGTCAAGCGAAAGTTGGTAAACAAAATGGTTAAATATTTTCACTATATTAATTTCACATCCGAAAGTATAATGTCAACAAATAATTTCACAATGTTTCATGCACTCTAAACAGCACATCACATCTAAACGGTGTGACCACATCGGATTAAAAATAATGAAAAACGAAATGACTAGAAATAAATTCCAACTGATGATGAATACTACTTTCTCAGACATAAAATATCTTACACGATTTAGAGTGCATTGCCTTGCCGATTCGTATCAACTTGCCACAGTCCGTATGACACTATATTTATTTTTCATTAATTTTTTTTTTTAAATCTATTTTTTTAAGCTTTAAGGTTTTTTCTCTTTTTATTTATTATTTTTATATTTATTTTCATCTTAACATCTTCAGGAAGTTTTTAAGGTTAACGAAATATTGATAAAAAATATAAAAATAATAAATAAAAAGAGAAAAAACCTTAAAGTTTAAAAAAAATTGATTGTTAAAATAATAAAAAAGGTTAAAAAAAGTATTAAGAAAATTTTTTTTTTTTTAATAAATATATTTCAAAAAATATAATAAAAAAGGTCAATTAATAATTAAAATTATTTTTCATTAATTAATATAAAATTGATGGAAAGGGACTGCAAGCGCCAGTAAAAAACAAATAGAATATAATGTATTATTAATTTTTTTAAGTATTGCCTCCTTATTTTTATTTAAAAAACTAAACGCCAAACTTTTTAAATTTTTTTTTGACAGTTGCTCATTATTTATCGATAACACTAGTGAACGATTAAACGTTTTTGCATTTATCTT
Organism: Dexiosoma caninum; assembly: GCA_963924685.1. Lineage (NCBI taxonomy): Eukaryota > Metazoa > Arthropoda > Insecta > Diptera > Tachinidae > Dexiosoma > Dexiosoma caninum. The sequence goes on from OZ004728.1 coordinate 5,508,602, forward strand.
TTTTCTTTTTTTTTCTTGGACCGGCAATAAGGGGATGACCCTTACACATGCGTTGCATTGTGCTGGAACTAGGAAATTAGGCTGTGGGAAGGAGGAAGACGTAGCAATCTAATTATTATTTTAATTGAATCTTCGTTTTTTTTTTAATTGAATCTGATTTACTAATTTTACTTTTTTCTGTGTAGTAGAATGTAACTTCTCTTTATTACTTCTCTTCTTTTATGCCCATATTAAGGTGATGTATGAAAAGTAGTTAGGAGTTTAACTATCCGCCATTTTGGCATCCTTATAAACAACCCTGCCCCCCTGATATCTATAGCATGGAACTGCATGAATATAATTAGGCCGCACTCTTGACGCGTACGCTATCTTAAATTTATAATTACTTTACTACGTGTTTTCTATTGTTCTCAGCTAACGAATTCTTATCTCGCGATACGCATTTCCCGGCGGTAGGCCACCATCTTGATGCTGCCGTCACATTGGATTCAGCATGACTTCTTCCAATAAAATCAAAATTTTTATGACATGAAATAAAGTCTACGTGCAAATAACAATAAAAATTTTGTTCCACAAAATGTCAAAATGGCCACACTGCCTCTCACATACACATAAATACACATAAAATTCTTTTTGTCTTCTTTAGAAACGTTGTTGTGAATTTAAAATATCAAATATTCAGCGATATTAAAGTTACGCTCATGAATTTATGTGCTGCTTTTTCAAGTTGGAAACTTTTGTTTTATACGAAGCAGACAAATGGAAAGCAAACATCGAATAAATATGGCGTCTTAAAGATATTTTTTTTTTGAGGACAAACAATTTATGATTCTTCTAGAGGATTATAAAAAAATATACGAGCGAATGCTCTCATATTTGAGATTATGGCAATTTAAGGAAAGTACACATGCAGTGCGCAGCCATTGTCAGAATTACAAATTGAATATTGGTAAACGAAATTCAGAATATCTCTTCGCAATTAGAGATTTTATAAATATAAGCCTTGAATAAAAGAAATATACTCATATACTATATACCTCGATGTACAGTAAAAGCTTTAATATGCGGCCAACCAATGTCGGCGAAATGTTTGTGGTTTAAATAGAATAATTAATTTTAATTAAACGAAGGTGAGAAACTAGCTGCTTATGAGACATGTCCGCTTACAGAAGCTTTCACTGTAATGTATTTACATACCACTTTTTTTAATTATTAGAATGCACTGTGGACTTTTATCAGAACAACTTAAGAGAAATTTTAAAATTTCCAGTAGAGCGAAAAAACTATTTATGTACAGGGTGGACCAAAATTTAACATGTGGTTTAAAAACTTAATAATATTTATATATTTTTTTTTAATATTTATTTTTATTTGTTATTTTACAGTCGGCTCATGGTAGAGGGAACGCGCAATTGAGAGAAAAACTCGATAGAGAGGACAGCAAAAATTCTTTCATTCAGTACTCCATAGCGAGAGCCTTCTTCTGAATTTGTATTGCGTAGAGGAAACTTTGCAAATTCTTTGTGATCTGGCACACAATGAAGAGCAAAATAAGTAACAAGAAAGGCAAAAAGCATTCGCTTTTACATATTGATAAAAATCCGTTCGAAGCCCTTCGTTATTTTAACACTTAAAATAAAATGCTAAATTGCTATTGAAAAGGCCGATATTTACTTAAAAGCATTAAAATTTACAAGGCGTGACCAAATTGACCACATCAGGGATTAAAAATGGTAAAAAGAAAATTTTGGAGAGAACGTCGCCATATGATTAATAGCTGATATGATGGAACTACAAACGAATTTTGATGTCAAGGAGACGTATTAATTTTTTAAGCTGTTTTCAGTAGCCATTTTTAGTAATTATTTTACTTCGCTGGTTCTATACAATACCGAAGAAGTTGGGCGCTCTGATGTGCCTGTGGATTGAATACAGTTGAAGTCGTTACTTTTCAGTGACCAGTAACTACGCATTCGCCACTGAAACTTTTCGACAACAAGTGACACAAATGCACATCAGAAAAAATGTGAAATATTTTATAAGAGAGTCTGAAACTGAGCTCGAGCGCAAGACTTTTGGAATTGTAGTCAACATGCCGATTATTTCAGCCAACGCCAGCCTCACCTTTGTTTGATATCGCAGAAATTAAAATCCGTAGAAAGGCGCTGATTAGTTTCAATTACGTTTAATATTTAATTTAATTTTCTTATCTCGACCTATTTGGGTTCTGATGGCCATTAGTCAGCGTGTTGGCTCTACTACCAGAACGACCCAATTTCGATTTCCATCCCGGTCAAATCGAAAAAAAGCTTTCTCGTGAGGTTTCAGCGCCACAGCACCCTTCGTCGTCGGTATCTGAGCAATAAAACTTCGGCAAAGTATAATAATAAAAAAATTGGCTCCGCTCAGCTTAAAAATAATGCGTCAAAATTAACATCAGGGCCGCGGCGGCTACTTTGCTTTAAAGTTAACACGCAACTGCAGAGTTGTGAATTAAACTCCATCTTCCTTACTCCACTTTCACCATCCGTCTATTCTCAGTCTATCTTGTTTCAGTGCAATGCATGGCATATGTGGGGGATATACCCTGAGCACTGGTCGGTCCAATATAAAAAAAAGGTTTTCTATAATTGAAAATTTCAAAGTAGATATTCTCCTCCCAGTAGATGCAATCTCTGGTAATCACTGGTATATTGTAAAAACAATATTCTCCAAACACTCGCGAAATACTGACTGTTTGAATTAAGTGGTCCACTGGAAAAAACAAAACTAACCTGCAAGCCATGACTTTCTTTGGGCAGTATAGGAAACACGGTAAAGAGGGAAGAGAAGGAAGTGATAATAAAAATTTCTAAACGGTAACTAAGATTCGGCATAGACTAATAAAGCACTTAATTACGTTTGTGTGTATGTGTAAGTTAATTCTCTCTAAAGCCTACAAACCGATTATGTATTTCCTTGTGTGTATTCTTAAATACGAAATTCAGCGACATGATACGTTCTGCACGCTCTTAAAGATACTTTTCGTTTAATCTCTGGAACAAATAAATTATTTATTTTATTTATTTCTATTCATGCGAATATACTCGTACAACATAAATACATTCTGTAAACTCAAGTACATTGCCACGTATTTGGAAGTGCCGCACAAACGAATGCCAAAAGGAGGAGAAAATAAAAATGTAAAGCAAATATAATTTTATTATATCCTTAAGGATATATTTTTCTTCCTACATACGAATATTAAATATGAGCATAAATTTTGCTTATGGAAAATATGCAAACAGAATTATTGTACATAAATACTACAATAAAATTATGACTGTGCTTTACTTGCGAATATAATAAGACTTTCATAACCACAAGTGGATTTTACTTGCGCTGAACCACATGAAAAACGAAAAATATCGGCCTCTTCTTTTATAATCTTCAGTTTTTGATAGACGAGATAATAAAATTTTCTTATTTGTTTTGAAAATCAATTTTTGTGAATAGAACTTTTTTTTTTTTTTTTTTTTTTTTTTTTATCTAGGACCAGCACTCAGGAGATGACTCCTACACATGCGAAGCATTGTGCTGGAACTATAGGAAAGGGATAGTAGGAGAAACGACAGGAGGTGAAGCTTAATTAATTATTTTGCAGCTCTGCTTTCGCACGTTCTTTTGTTTTTATACTCGTAGCAGTGCTGAAGCTTCGGTTTAGTAGCCATTTTTATTATTATTTTACTTCGCCGGTGCTACACAATACCGACGAAGGAGGGCGTTCTGATGTGATTGTGGATTGCTATCAGCTGAAGCCGGTATTGTTCAGTGACCAGTGACTATGCCTTCGCCACTGAAACCTTCCGACAACAACTAACACACAATGACACACTAAAGCACATCAGAAAAATGCGAGATGTTTATTTTTATTTTAAAATTTTTTTGTCTGAAACTGGGGTTGAACCCAGGTCTGTTTTTTGGTCGTGTAGTCAACGTGCAGACTACCATCCATCGTGCCATCGCCACCCTCAAATCATAAAAATGTCTAAACACATCAAATCGGTCAGAAAAGCCACAAGCGATTTAAAGTTTCTTTATTTTTTTTTTTGATTTTATCGAAAACTACTATCGCTAAAAATAATTTGCTGCAAAGAATCTTAAGATAATTTAACTTTTTTTGTAGTAAGAAAAGAAGTTTAAGATTCGATTTAAATTGCCGTATTCATAAAAAAATTTAAATGGTTTCGAATGGTATTTAAGAAAAAATTTTCTTCAGAAATTATGTACATCTTACAACACATTTTAAATTAAATTTATTTTTTATGAACACGTCAGAATAACTTTAATAAGTAAAAAAAAGACTACAATTATAAAACTCTTTCCTCGGGTGTTTCTCAGGCGATTTTCAATTCCGTTTTTAAGGAGTAATTGACTGATTAAAAAAAATACATAGTCTATAAATATACTAAAGAGCTGTACAAAATGTATTGAAAGTTCTGTATTCTAAAGCACACTACTTCCAAGCAGTGTATTCCAGTGTAAACATTATGAACAAAACAAGCATAACAAAACATGGCTCTCACTGAAACAAAACAAGCACCATTCGAAAAGTTTCTCTCTATAGTTTTGTTTGTGCTTGTGTGTTCAAATGAAGCAGAACATCAAAACAAAAACCGACTATGAAATAAAAAAAACGGTAAATTATACCAAAAGCATCGAGTACACAAGAACAAACACAAAAAAGCGTAAAAATGTAAACATGAGTGTTATTAAATAATATCATTTAGGAGGGAAAACACCTTGCACGTATATAATTTTTTTTCATAAACCGTTGATTTTAAAAGTGCGACATCTCCATTCTTAGAAAAATATTTCTCAATCTATTAAAATTCCTAAATAATTAACATGTCTTTGCTTTCTGAAGTAAATTATAAGTTTTTCTTAATACTTTTTTTTTAACTTTTTTATTATTTTAACAATCTATTTTTTTAAGCTTTAAGGTTTTTTCTCTTTTTATTTATTTTTTTTATATTTATTTTCGATATTTCGTTAACCTTCGGTTAACATCTTCAGGAAGTTTTTATTTTAAAATTTTTTTCTCTTTTTTTTTTTTTTTTTTTTTTAAATTTTAACGAAATATCGAAAATAAATATAAAAATAATAAATAAAAAGAGAAAAAACCTTAAAGCTTAAAAAAATAGATTGTTAAAGTAAATGATAAGTATTATGTTATAAAACCGACTCGTATATTTGATATGTTCTACATATTTGAAATAAATTTTCAGTTTCCAGATTAATTTTCTGAAAATAACAAACAACACCTCAAACAGAAAATATAGAATTTTCTTTAAATTTTAATATTTCCTATAGAATGTTGGAAAAAAATCATTAGCTGATTGACATATTATTAATTTTAAATAAATATTAGGGGAACTCATGAAAACGCTTAAAATTGCCATTTGTGCAATTGGGCAAGTTTGCGAAACCTTTATCATGAAGCCCCTATTTTCAATTGTTGTGCACTTTTAAACAGTTAACCTCAATTTGATAGAAATATCAAAACAAAAAATATGTATATTGAACAAAAAGAAATGCATAATAAAAGAATTTTGAAATTTACATCTAAAAATGCCTAAAGAAAGCAAAAAATTAAATTAATTAAGTTATATGAACAAGCTGTTTTGTTGGTGATTTATTAACATTAGAATTTTTTGGAGGAAACGAAAGGTAGGTTCTGTAAGATAATAAAAGAAAACATATTTTTTAATAGATCATATTTGTAATGATCAAAACTTAATTCAAATGATTCCGGATTATCTTTTACTTCCTCGGCCACTTCTTGCAGTAAATGGGAGGTTTCTTCATCAGACCAACGATGCGTTCCATTATTTCTGCGCCGCTGTATGGTTTTTCCTGCCATTTTCTGTTTTAAAAAAAATTCTTATAAAGTTTAAATTTAATTTTTCCAATTTAGTTTACCTCCATCTTAGTGATGTTAGCGCAGCAATTACTTTTTATGTAAACTTAATCGTTATTCATAGTTAAATGGAACAGATGAGTATTACTGACGCATTTCACGATTAATCCGTTTTAAATAATGTCATAGCTTATATATAAGTACATACATATATGTATATATATTTATACATATATACTAATAACGAATCAAGCACATTAAAAAATATTATATAAAAAATGCTGACAAAATATCGTGTCAATGTCAAGTAAGCGTTTATAATTGTGTATGTACTTGGCTTTAAGAAAGCATGACTACAAAACTGCTTTCTTAAAGCCAAATACATCTTCGGTACTTCGAACATTGGCTTGGCTTCCCAAAATTTTCTTCGTAGAGCATTTTTCATTAAACAATGTGCTGTGTAAGATAACGTTAATTTTGTTAAAAGTTTTGGACACCGTAACTTCATAAACAAAGGAGAGCAGAGAAAAATATTTGCATGATCTTGCTCCTATTTTGACTGAAAAAAGTAAAATTTTGGGCCGGGTATTCTTGATTACTTTTTTATCTTAATTTGTAACTATAACATCACTATTTCATTCTTTAAACAAAAGTAAACAAAAGCAGCTGACTTATTCAATGCACAATTAAGCTGTGCAAGTTTACGACACTAAATTGTTAAGCAAATTTACGAGGTTTTTGTAAAAGAATTTTCAAACAAATTTTGACAGTTCATTTACGAGAGCGCAAACTTGCACACTTTGCGCAGTTTAGGAGACTTTTACATGTTTTCATGAGGATCCTTATTAATTATAAATTTTAATGTAATTTTCATTGCCTGTAAAGGTATCAATTATTAACCTATTGGCAAATTTAATAAATGGTTACGGTTATGGTCAAGGCAACGTTTAATCGAAAATAATGCTGAACATATGATTGGTTGGAACAGCTGTTTTCTATGCTTACGGCACGTATAATTAAATCACACATGATGTGTCATGTGTCATGTGTCATGTGTATATTTCACACGTTATTTTGTTTTTTAGAAAAAAAAATTTTAAACATTTAATATTTCTTGTTGCGTACACATGATGGAATTTTTAATTCCCCTAAAGATTGCTCTAATTAACAATAATTTTCTTATTACGTCGAAATTCGTTAAGTAATTTTTGGAGCATTTTTTTTTTTATTATCTTAATTTTCCTATCGCTTCAAATATTATTAATGCCAGTAATAAAATTTTATATTTAGAAAATAGGAAAATGAGTTTAAAATATCCTGTATATGCATGTATGTTCATGGATTTATGTGTGTATGTGTGAGCAAGTGTATTTATTTAAACAGCCAAGACAGCCAGCCAGCCAGCCAAGCAGCCAAGCAGCCGAGTGAGCAGCAAAAATGAATTTAACTCAACATTGTAGGCAGCAACGGGAATGTCTCAATTTGAATGAAGCCACCATAACACAATGCCAGTTTCGCTACTCCCAATGTTTGAATATAAAAGGCAGTTGGAAATGATGATAAGTTGCAGATTAAATAACTGTGTTTGACGGCAGTGATACGAATGCTCAAAAGTAGGGGCATAGTCTGGCTCAATGATTCGCCTTAAATATATTTATGATAAAGCCACGTCCCACTTTTTTATTTTTATTTTTGTTCTCTGTGCTGCTTATAAACGTGGTTAAAAATACACACACACACACACACACACACACATACACACAATATTAAGTTTATATGTTTGTACATCATAAATATATTGCATGGAATAAACGAAGGCCTTATACGTTGTGAAATGTAAAGAAGCTTCAGCATAGCAGCAAGAAGAACACATTAGTGTATGCGTGTGCATGCGTTTGTGTATGTGTGCGCCTAGTAAAGGCAAAAAAGAATCAACCCAGAAGAATGGTGGCTGTTCTTTAAAGGATTCATTGACTAATGAAGTGTGCAATCAGTTAGAGCTTCCGAGTCTAAGAATAGACTTGTATAACCTGACACACGCACACATATACATGCATACATACATACATACATGCATACATACCTACCTATATGTACCGTACCTCACAAGTGTTCATTTGTGTATAAATAGAGGCCAAGCGAATGTGTAGTTTATTTGTGTTCTTCACAGAAATCGATACACTTTCATTGCAGTGAAGTTGCGCGCCCATTAATATTGGAATGCCTATTTTTTGTTTTCTTGCCATCGTATCATATCATTTGTAGAGATGCGCAACGTACAGGAGTTAGGTCAGGCTTGCCTTTTGGACTGTTTATTCATTTTCACAAACTGTTTACGTTCTCGTTTTGATGAAACATTTTTCGGTCGTTTAGAGGATTTTTTTTTTTGTTGGTGTTCAACTCCATTATAAATTTATTAATTTCTTTTTTAGTGTTATTACTACTGTGACCATTATTTGCAATTGGCTTTGTTATGGCAGTTAAGTTTTTCTTTTTTTTTTTTTTTGTTTATTTTGTACGCTTTAGTAGCCAGTTGATATTTAAATTGGCTTTAAATTTGCTGTTCTTTTTTTTTTTTAATGTGAATGTGAATGGTTTTGATGGTGGCATTCATTTGCATGGCTTTTAAAATCATTTGTTATTTCAGGACTATAATTTTCGTGTGACAAGATAAAAGTGCCTGCGCAATTTGGGTTTTCCAGAACATTTAAGATATTTTATTGGCTTAAAATAGCGATCAAAAATAAAAATCGAAATGTTAAAGCCAAGAAAACAAGAAATTCCAAAATTTATTTTACAAGAATCTTGCAAACTGTTCACCACATTACAGGCAAAAGAAAAGGTAGCGGTCGCCGTTTTCAATCTTTTTTTGGATGTCTTTGGCATTTGCAGTCGGATCTTAAAGTAAGTATCGTCAATATTTTCGTTTAATTTAACAAAAAAAGTTTATGCAATTTTTGAGTGATAGTAAAGTCATATCAGGATGCTGCACAGAGTAGCCTGTGGTATATACAAAAGGGCTCCTAACATTACACTTTCGTATAGGCTGCCCGAATACAGCAGTGTATTTCAGGCGGAGGTCAAGCCGAATTTTTCCTCAAAATCTTCGGATTTAATCTGACAGTCGGACTGGAATCAGTTAGGATGCCTCCGTAGTCTAGTGCCTGAGCATTAGTTTTATCAATATGGAGGGGAGGGTTCGATTCCCGCTTAGACCCTGGGTGTTTCTACAGACAAGCTGTAAGAGCTCTACGTATTGTTTTTAACAACAAAGTTCGCTGGCGGGCGTCAATTCGACGTCGCTCCCCGTTCAAGAATGCCGGGATTTTCTCAGGAATTGCTGCTGGCCTGTACAAGGCAGGTACAGAGCGTGCAATTTTCTGAACGATTACCGGGCATAGGTCTTCCGATTGCAATACTGCAATACGTGCAGTATTGCTAGACTCTGCTGCACCAACCTGGATTACAAGAGGACTAAGTGTCTTTGGGGCTGAAGTATCGTAGTGCCTCTCATGTTATAGCAGTAGAGACAGAGGCAGAGCCGGCGGTAATCGCCAATTGCCCAAAGACTGCCTGTTATGGTTATTTGCCATTCCTGCACGAGCTGCTACTACTACTTTCGACTGAATAAGGTGGATGCAGAGAGGAAACCCTGATAAAACCCGTAATCCCAGATTTCTAATAACGGTGTCCTCTAGATACGGAACGCCTTCTTGTTGTAATTACCCTTACCGTGACCGGGCATTGTTTTGGCTCGACCGACACCATTCCCTTACTTTTCTTATAGAAAAGAAAATAAAGTAAAAACAAAAAAAGAGACAGCAGGTCGCTAACCATAAGGCGGCATGTGCTAGAAAAGCCACATCCTCGCAAGTGACCTACGAACCAGCTGTATTGGAGATTGCTGTGGATCTAGGCCCCGATGAAGTCTCCAACATCACAGCAGAAGAGGAAGACAAACTCTTCCTCTCTCCTCTTCAAAGCTCAGGAACTGAGGAAGAGAAGATTGGACTCAGTAGAGCCGATAGAAAGCGGCTGAAATAAAGCAGATTGAGGACGCACGGAAGCGTGCTCAACTGCTATGAAGCGACAACGCTCTAGCAGCACAACTCTGCATAAGTAATATCTGCGAGACCAAGGTCTATTGATTTTATGAAATTTATGCATTGTCCTGCACTCGGCACACAAAAGTTTCTCCACTTGGGTGGAACTGTGGTTGGGGTGTCACACCAACAGTGGAACACCATACGCCAAATAGTGCTTGGATTCCTTAGAAGCCTTAAAAAGTTGGTCTAATATGATGGGCTAGGCACAATACAACTTCTTAGTTGCTGTACATCGTGCCTTCTTTACTTCAATCGCTTGCTTATCAATCGCACTATCGCGGTTCTCACGGGCCATTGCCTCATTGGAAGCCATGTCGATAAACTCGGCATTCCCTCTCGGGATTTTTGCAGGTGCTGTGAGTCTGTGGAGGAGGAGGAGAAGGATACAGTTGCTCACCTCATGTGCCAGTGTCCGTCTCTTGCCGAAGTTTTTCGCCTTACATTTCCTGTCATCATTGACTGCAAATTGCGGTGAGAGTTTCCGCAATAGTGGGATTTATCTTGAAATCGGGGTGGTTACATGTGGCGAATGTCTCATCGCTGAGTCTGAGCGACTTGTAGTATCAAAATGGGCCAAGCTGTGGCCTAAGTTCTCGTTCGCTGGCAACGAAAGGCGAAGTATGGTTTCAAATTTATTTTCAATCAAAGAAAATATTAATTCAATCATTTCCTTTTCTTTTTTTTTTTGTTTGTTCATATTGTCGTATAAAAATTAATATTTCACATGCAAAAGTTTTCGACGACGAATAAATCAAAATGAAAATTTGTTTGAATTAAAATAAATGACTTGCAACCAATAACAACAAACAGTATTTCCCCCCCACAAATAGCTAACTAAAGTACACACACACACACACATGCACAGACACACACATACATATAATATGTGCTTCATACAATTTTTATATTTTTTTTTTTTAACTTTGATGGTAAAAATATTTCTGCAACAAAAAGAAGGAAAAAAAAATTGAAGAAATAATTCAGTTTCATTTATTTACATACCGACTGTTTTTAAAGTGTAAAAATTTATGATTTCAGAGTAAATAAAATCGAATGAAATAAATAAGAAAAGGCGGCAATATATTTTATAAAATCAGTGATGGAAATTTTTTTAATTTTGGACTTTTAGCTACGATTTGTGTGAATGTGTGGGTATGTATGCCTGTAGGGATAGCAAATTTGAATAAATATAAATTCAAATAATAAAAACAAAAAATAATTATTTAATTTCATATTACGAAATTGGCAATTTTTAACTGTTGTGTTTTTTTTAGCACATCAAAAGTAGAAAGAAAACAATTGCAAGTTGCCAATTAATTTATTTCAATTTTTTTTTTTTTGGCAGTAAATTGCCATTCACAAAACAAAAAAAATATTTAACTGGCTTTTAATTAAGCACAACTGTTGCCATGTACTCCAAATGATAAAATAAGTAGAACTTTAAACAGCTGAATAATTTCAAATGCATTTTAATAATCAGCAGGGAAGCCACAAATATGCAATTGCATGTTTCTATGAAGTGGGGTATAAAATATTTATCCGTTTCGGGAATTTTTTATTAATTTTGGCTTCGATTCGTTGGTGCATATTTTTGCATATTTTGCTCTTAACAGCATTTTTTGTGCATGTTTTAATTTTAAGATAATATTTTCGAAAGTGTTTCAATATTTGACGAGCATTTTATGTTAATGTGCAATCACTCCATGATTATACAACTTTTTGGCAATTCAATAAATCTATTGGATGTTAATTTAAATAAAAACTAGATTTTGTTATTTGTTACAGACGCTGCTCCTCATATGATTAAAGCTGCCAAAGCCATGAACGTATTTTACCCTAAAATAACACATAATATATATATTGCTCACGTATTAGGCAGCAATACAAAAACTGTAAATAACGTAATTGCGAATGTAAAGAAAGTGTTCTTGAAATTGAGTTGACATTTTAAAAGAAATATATCCGGACCTTCCATTGCCGCCCAAAGCAATCATAATCCGTTTGGGGAACTGGAATAGCGACTGTTAATTAAAGCATTATTCAAGTAAAATCCGGTGGCATAAATGCTTTAATATAGTACAGGGTGGGTCAAAAGTCACGCATGCGTGTAAAAATTTAATAACTTTTTTATTTATTATTATTTTTTTTTTAATATAATATTAGCTTTGTGCGATCTAAATTTTAATTATGAAAAATAATATCAGAGAGATGACCATCCTTTTCATTTTTAATTTTTTTTTTTTTTAATACAGTCTATTATTGGGGAATTTTTTGCAATTAGCTTTGAAAAATGATATCCTGTAGCTGATGTTTATTTTCTCCTTTGCACATTCGTGCTCTTTTTAGCATATTTTCCATAACTATTCGCAAAATTTCGGCTGTAATGGCCATGAATTCATTTCGAATGTTTCATAATTAATTCACAAAATTCTGAAAAAAAAACAAAGAAAAAAATACTAATTAAAAAACTTATAAACCATTTAAACCATATAGCTACTTTTGTGCCACCCTGTAGAACAAAATCTGTATATAAAATTTTTAAACACACTGTGGCAATACAATTCCATGGCTTGTAAACATTGTAAATGTTGCTGGCAACATTTGTTTTTTTTTCCAAATGTGTACTTAAGCCTCAGGCGTATGATGAATATCTATTTTATTGAGACTGCAATTTTTATTACTCATACGTATCAGTGGAAGAGCATTGAAATGCTTTGCATACTTTTAAACATTCATCCAGCCCAGCAGCGAGACCATTTTAGCTTTTTGAAAGCAAAATTTAACTTTATTTTTTCGAATTGGCTGGAAAGATTCCATTTAGCTTTCAGCTCTTTTTAAAATTGCATTTTGGTTTTTTTAGTAGTTTTAATTAAATGTCCATGTATGTATGTATGTATGTATGTATGTTGCATGTAGCATATTAAAAAAACTATGCTGACTGCATAGAGCAATGGCGGAAAATAACAAAATTAATAAATGGTTTTGCAGAAGCAATAACAATTTGGCATAAAATCGATGAAAATTTTAATTATGAAAAATAACACAAAAAAAATTTAATTTTAGTTTAAAAAATTGTTGGTTTTTGAAAGATCAGCATTTAAAAAAGATTTCGGGCATTTGGTCACCGCTACTGTTTCACAAGAAATGCATTCGGTATGTCACGAACAACGCAAACAATGCTGGTGTCTAAGGCGTTAATAGTTGCTGGCTTTGCGTGGCTCCATAAGAAATATTCGAAAAGTGTAAAATATCATGATCTTGAAGGGAAATTTCTAGTCAATTTCTCGAAATCAACTTATCGCCAAATTTTGATTTCTGAAATTCAAAGGTTGCAGTTGACGTATGGAACGGTGCTTCGTACATGCCTCCAACAATGCCATCCATGTTTTCAAACAAAAAAAAATCATGCGGCAACAATCTTAATTAACCGTAACGCGAGCTTAGTGTGACATTTTTGAAGCAACAAGGCCTAATAATGCCAGCAGCTTGTAAACGGTAGCAAAAGATAAATTTTCCTCGATGTTATACAGTCTGTAGGGCCTATTGTAGGTTGGGTTAGGTGACGGACCCTCCCACGGCCCATGAAGGAAAACGCCCCACTTAGGCCAGAGGTTAGGTCCATTGTGGTAATACAAGATATTCACAGCCGGCGATCAGACAGCCACCACATGGGTCTATTGTAAATTAGTTTCACTCCTTCCTTTCTCCCAGTCCTAGTTAACGCTAACATCTACCACAGACTAAGATACCCCCCCCCCCTCCCCCTTGCAGTTCCGTAGAGAATGTGTCATTCTACGGGTAACAAATTGCACAAATTTTTTTTTTATTATCAAACATTTTTCCTCTAGATTCAAATGACAGACTTGACTGTATTTATACACGCTGTAAAAGAAATGGCTGGATTTGAAAATTGAATACAAAGTAACAGTGTTCTATTTGTGTCATTTACAAAGTTATGATTTCCTGGGAAGTTTAATTCTGAAATCGTTGCAGTCATAAAGAATATTTTATTTTCAAGCCTTGGAACTGAGGCACTCTCCACTCATAACAACTTGTTTGATTATTTAACTCACGTACGTACATAAATTGTACATTAACATTTAATTTACAACTATTTAAGGGCATAGGACGAACTATTACAGCAACATTGAGGAAAAGTTTAAAACATTTATGGTTCTCATCCGCATAACTTTTCGTATTTCTTAACTGAATAAAATGTTAATTTTGTTTTCTGTTTTTTTTTGCAAATCACTACAAACGTTTGACATTTTCAGTTCCGGTAGAAGCAGTAGCACAAACATATCGACACAGTATAAAATCTCTTTCATTTGGCCAACATAAAACTTGTTCCCCTACATGCTCCAGCATATTCCGTTATCCTGCTACAGGAGCGATTTAGAACATCTTGTCAAACTGGGTGGGGTTATGTGTTCCTGTTAAATATGTTTTAAGACTTCAGTTGGTACAGTTCGTTAGATTTTTGCTTTTTCCTTGTTGCTGTTGTTGTTGTTGTTACCGTTTTACAGTTTGTTAAATATTTACAAAACTTTTTACCAGTTGCATTTGCTTACCTTTGGCCAGGTCACGCTGTAGAACTTCATACACACGCCCACACACACACACACTCACACATGCACAAAGTTATGAAATTCACTACAAGCATATTTAGCCACTTCACTTTTCTAAACGTACTTGGAAAAAAATCATGAATATGGATTGGCCGTTTGTTGCTGCCATTTGTAGTTGAAAAAAGAGAACAGGCACATGTACTCCCTTTTACAAGGACCTTTCAAAGTTTCTACTTTTTTTATTCTTCTTTTATGTGGCTACACACAGAGATTGCCTTCATTGTTGAAATAGCAGCAGTTAACTTCGTTTTTGATTCAATTTCTATTAGGGTCGTGTAAATATTTTGAAACGAATTTGTTTACTTTAACAAAAGCCTCCCCAAGTAGCTTGTTGCTTGCTGCTTTTATTTGAACAATCTTGCATTTGTTGGGAAAATACAAAAAGAAGAAAAAACAATTTGCTGCACTGTACGTACGGCTTTCAAATAAAATCTAGAATTTCTTTTAATTTGCATCATTGCAAATGTTCAATCATTTCTAAAACAATAATAAATATTTGTACATTTTTATTGGAGGTTAAATGCTGGCATTATCACTATAAATGAATACGTTCCACGTGCCTGGTGGTAAATTACAATTTCATACCAAGAGCTGTGTTCCTGGATAAACAAACTACTGCGGTGACTGCATAAGTGAGTGTTTGATAATGCTAACATCCCGGTGTATTTTAACTACTGAATATTCACCAATTCACTGACACAACTCAGAGTTATTGCATCTTTGTTTCCCTAAGAATTATATGGTTTTGCTTAGCAAAGATAAAAGGGTGAGGTGAGACTTAGCTGTGACCCCGCTAAGAAAAAAGGATGACTGTCAGGTTGCTGGCTTTTGGAAAATTCCTGATTACTTGCCAGTGCAGATGCTAAGGAGAATGAGTCAGAATTGCAAGAACTACTATAGGAGCTGTAACGACCTGAAGGAGGAGTCGCGTTCCCTTAATCTCTTCTCGCTGGTAGGAGGTGTTCGATCTCTTTGAAAATTACGATTGTGAAAATCCATCGCGATTCCAGTCAAGGGTTTCCGGTATTGCCAGGCATCGTAAATCATATAATTCGATGGCATCCACGATTTCTAGTCATAGTGCTGTTGGCTGAGTTGCGTTCTAAACCCGCCCAAGCTAAAAATTTTTCTTCCTCATCATTTTTCCTCCTTCATCGATAATTTTGCCAGAAAACCTTGGAAAACTACAATAATTCATAAAATGACTCTTCTTTAGCTTAAAAACAAAAATGTCTTTATAACCTCACAGAGCGCAGCAAGTCTGCTCTACGAAGGAGCAAAAATGCGCAACTTTTTTTTTTTAACACAAACTCTCTGAAGCTCTTATAGCTTGTCTGTAGAAACACCCACGGTCTAGGCGGGATTCGAACTCACTCCTCCATATTGATAAGACTAATGCTTCGGCACTAGACTACGGAGGCACCCAATTTCATTATGCGAGTACCTTGAGAACGGTTAAAGTAAATGTTTCTGCATATATTTTATCTGGGTAACTTAATAGTCAGTCAATGAAAAAGTGGGCGTGGTACTTTACATATAAAGTAAAGTTTCTCATTTTGGTCTGTCTGAATGACTTGATAGTAAATTTTTTTGCTTTGGGCACTTACATTATACAAGGTGGGCCAAAAGTAATCACCCGGGGCATAAGTAATCACCCGATGTCTTTTTGCTGTAATTTTATTTAATAAAAACCTTTTGATCTGCAGTATGATCATCAACTCTGGCGGGGGTCACTTAGCCCACATCATAAGCAGTGCCAAAAAAAATTACAGCATAAGAACATCGGGTGATTACTTATGCCCCGGGTGATTACTTTTGGCCCACCCAATATTTTTTTTTTTACTCTTGAAGCAGCTCTTAGGAGATGACACCTATACAGGCGATGCATTGTGCTGGAGCTAGAGAAAAGCGTTGAAGCTTCACTATCTTACAACTCCGCTTTTCTGCACGTTCTTTACTTCATAGCAGTGTTAAAGCGCCTCTGATGACAAGGAGACGTATTAAATTATTTGAAGGTTCGTTTTAGTAGTCACTTTAAGTAATTGTTTTACTTTGCTGGTACTACACAATACATATGAAGTTGGGCGCTCTGATGTGTCTGTGGATTGGGTACAGCTGAAGCCGGTACTATTCAGTGACCAGAAATTGGCACAAAGACACACTAATGCACTTCAGGAAAAATGCGAGATATTTTTTTTTATGATTTAGACTAAAGCTGGGGTCGATCCCAGAACATTTTTGGTTTTGTAGTCAACGTGCAGATTACTTCAGTCATCACCAACCTCATATTCCTTTCCTATCACTTCACCAACTGTCTCATCGCAACACTATGCAATTCCAATTATTCGTAATTCAGTGCATTTTTTTTTTCTTAGATCGGCACTCAGAGACTGACCCATACATATGAAATGCATTCTGCTTTAAGCTGGAGTAGTGTTTTTGAACATAGAAATTGAGTTCTCACGTTCAAAGGGTCTGTTCGGCCAAAAAACGAGTTAATTTGAATTTAAAGCCGACTTTAAGTCGATGATAATTAACTATTTATTAAAATAAATATATGTACATCAGACGTAGTTACTGAAGTTATTTATACAATTTTTTTTAACATTTCAGAGCGACTTGAGAATGACTCAATAGCCTGACTTATTGAGTCACTTTCCATGTAAAATTCGGACGTTTTCAAAACTCCTGAAGCAGAGAAAAATCATTAAAATCTTTTAGTCATTTCTTGCCAGGGACTTCTTCCATGTTTACATTGATGCGTTCATTTTGTTCTAATATGTTTTACAAACACTCCCCTTTCATAATCGTTTCCTCATTTTATGCAGCAAAATGTTGAAAAAGCATTTTAAATCTACATTCTCTTTCATATTAAATTTTTTTTGTGTTGTGTTTCCTTGTACGCTTCAAACTTTTCTATTAATTTTCCTTCTTTTTTTAACTTTAGTTCCCTTCTCATCACACACGTTGCTGCACACCCATTTCGGATGCAAATGGCAAACATGAAACTACAGAAGCCGAACACAAGCTGCCATTTAAATTCTGTGAAATTATGGAACAACGTCCTTTGCTACGATATTGTAATACTTAAAAGCACATTTACATATTCACATACTACAGGCACACAAACATACATATGAATATGTATTTCCAATTTAAGCAGCTAAAAGTAAAATTATCTGGCAACAAATGCGCTGTGTCCGCAGTAAGTTTATTTAATTTAATAACTGCGTAAATATTAATTAGTGCTCATTTAAGAATTAAATTAATATGAATGGTTTTAGCATTTGTTTGTCTACATAAATTACAATATTCAACAATTTGTAATATTTTGCAGTAGGTCGCGTCATAGGGTGTTCACAAATGGAAGCGAAATTTTAAGTTTTCCTTTGGTAAAAGGCGGTCTTTCCTATTTGTATGGGGCATTATTAACGCTGAAACGCTGATTTGTGCATTTATGTTTCGCATAAAGTATTGGCACACCCTTTAAATTAGCCAATTTATTAGTGAGTTGAACTGTGAAATTTTTGTTGAAAATGTTTTGCCACAAAAAAATTGGTTAAAAATTTTATTTATTTATTTACATTTTTTCTATACCACAATTTGCTTCTATTTATTTAAATACTAAACTTTTATCGAAACGTGAAATATTTGTTTATTTGCATGCCTCTCAACACAGCGTAGAAATTAAGTGCCCGCACAATTTGTCGGTGGTTTGGTCACAGTGGTTGTCAATTAATATTTCCCTCTACATCATGTGTTCGCCAAAAAATATGTAGATTATTAAGTGGAAATTAATATGGGGGAGGGCAGGGGTGAATGATCAAACAATAGAAATAGTTTTTAATGCATGTTGTTGTTGTTGTTGTTTTTTAATCATTAAAAAAAGAAGAGGAATTATAATTCCACAGTTTTATCATGGGCTGCAGTTTAGCCTTCTCTAGGCTAAATTTAGCCTTTTTTTTAAGTTTTAGCTTTTTGTAGCCTTTTTTTTTTTCTAAATTAAGCCTCAAAAATGGTAAATTTTTCCGAATTTTCCGTCAAACCCTTTTGGCATAATAATTTTAGCCTCAAGTTCAGATATTTATTGAAATATTGGGCTGAAATTTTTAATAAAAATTATTTGTGGCAGTGCTTTTGTTTTTAATTTTTATATTGGAAATGCAAAAAAAAAAAAAAGAATGGATTTTTCTCAGTTAAAGTGGACATAAAGTTATTAATTGGACTCAATTAAGCAGAGATTTTTATTTTATTTTAAAGTTTGAAACCAATGAGCGGTATTTTAGAAAAATTTATGCTGCGCCTCAGTTATGTACGAATTAGTAATAGCGTCACGGGTTGAGTTTACCAACATAAAGTTATTTTTTTTTAATAAAACTATATCTAGTTTTATTTGAAAACTTCTTGGTTTGATTACAGTTGAACTTCTCTATAGCGTAGCAGTTGGGGACCGTCAAATTTATACGTTATAGAGAAAATTCGTTATAGAGAAACTGCTGAAAATTTTGACTAAATTTTTTTTATGTAGAAAATATATTTATTAAGACAAAAAAAATTGTTTTTACATGAACACATTAATTTTTTTTTTATTAATACATATATGTGACTAAATTGATGCAAAAAATCGATTGCTAAAAACTTCGCAATAGAGAGATTAATTAGTGTGAAAAATTCTATTTAGGTCTTAAAAAATTGTACGTTACAGAGAGAACTTCGTTATAGGGAGATCAAAATGTATGAAAATACTCGCAAAAATTTTGTGTTCACGAATTTTATTTGTTATAGAGAAGATTTCGGTATAGAGAAGTTCGCTATAGAGAAGTTCGACTGTAATTCTAAAGGTATTAAATAAGAACTGATGCAAAATCGATATTTACATAATCCGTACCCCAAGTCATTCAAAGACAGGCAATTCAGCAGGAGCGTGCGAGTTTATTAATTAATTAATAATTACTAATTAATTTGCCTCCAAGATTTTGTTGGAACATGCAGTTTCTTCTAAGAGTTACACACATCAAATTTAGCGTGCCTCACTATTGTAGTTCTGCGGATATAGGAAAAATAATTATAAATTTTTTATAGAGGGAACCTGTAGCCCTTCTTCTATACTTCCAATATTACGTTGCCGCGCTATTGCAGTTGTGGAGATATGAATTAATCTGTTGAAAAAGTGCTTTTGGCACCACTGTGCGGTGGCGTGGAGTTTGCTTTGGTTTTTGGTGTCAAGAGGGGTAGAGAGTGAAAGTGAAAATGAGGCCGATACTAACATGACGCACAAAAATCATGCATGAATTAGTCGTCTCCTCAAGACCTGCGGTCATAGACTTTTGGTGGGCTGCGATTGATTCGTGATACCTGATAAGAAGTTTTGAGTTCATTCAGATAGGCATGTTTTGGGCTCTTTATTGATGATTTTAATAGACATGGGAGTAGATATTAGGCCAGGGATTCAAAGCGGAAAAAGACTTCACCGATAATTTGATTAAACTGCTGAAATTCTGCTCTATTCTTTTTATTTTCTATAACTTCGCTAGAGATTTTCTGGAAAATTTAAACATTTTGCAGCCCGTTCGAATGCCTCGATAGACTCGATGTTTCTCTCGGTTTATATTTATAAATGAACAAAATTAAAATAAGTGAAATACAGCCCACTAGTGATATTTTGAAATGCGCTGAACTAAATCTCACTCTTCTTCTGTTGCCCCTTGAATTTCAAATTATCGACAGTCGACTGTATTTTGAAGTATTTTGTAGTTACCCAAAGCCACTATCATCCAGCAGAAAATTTATTCAAGAAAGCAGATTGATATACGAACAACTTCCCGTAGGAGATGAAACAGCAATGAATCCAACAAAATCGCAATCACAAAATCATTTTAAGTACAAGTGAATTTATGCAGCATGTCATTGCCACAATGTACGTGTGTATGTAAATACAAATGCATGCATGCATCTGCATGTCTTCGTAAAATGTCATTAAGGTCACATTCATTTGGGACTACGTTCTTATGAACCACAATTTTTAAAACGTTAGTAAAACTGGTTGTTTTTTCTTTTTTTTTTGGAATATTTTTTGTTTCTTTCTAAAAATACAAACAACAGACTGCAGAAAAAAATAATAAAATGTTCACAGGATTTCATATGCATCGTCTTGAGACATTAAACTGAACGATATTTATTTGATTAGTGGAAAAAGAAGTTTAACAAATTAAATTATGCAATTTAAAGACAGAATTTGTTTGCTTGAATCTACTTGAATTTTTTTTTTTTTATTTTTGGTTGTGCAGCGGCAGATAAATGAAATGACTGTTTGAGGTGTTGTTGTTTGCCCACGATATATCGAGAAAATGACATTAGAAACCAGTAATTCCATTAAGTAATTGCCAGTTATTAAGTAACATGATACTCGTATATGTCGTTTTTATATGGAACAGAAAGTTAATTCGGTTTCAAACAGAAATTTTTCTTTATGGATATGCGAATTGTCAACTTTACTAGTGTCACTCACCAAAAAAATATTTCTTTAAAATATACAAAAATTTAATTAAATTATATTAAGGACGTCAGTATTGTGCACCATCATCGGCATAATAATATAATTAATGAAATGTCTACAAAATACAGCTTAAAAAATTTAATATGTTTCCTTGATATCAAAGGCGCGTCACACTGCTATAAAAGCAAAAGTGAAAAAATAATGAAGCTTTCATCTATATATCCCTTCATCACCTGTAATGTCTGTCACTATTCCATTCCTAGAAGTTAAAATTAATAGTAGGCAATCATTTGCAAGAGATTTACTTCTTTTAAAAAAAAATTTCTTAGTTAATATTTGCCTTGAATCGCCTTTTTTTTTTTTTTTTTTTTATCTGGGACCAGCACTCAGGAGATGACTCCTACACATGCGAGGCATTGTGCTGGAACTATAGGAAAGGGATAGTAGAAGAAACGACAGGAGGTGAAGCTTAATTAATTATTTTACAGCTCTGCTTTCGCACGTTCTTTGTTTATACTCGTAGCAGTGCTGAAGCTTCGGTTTAGTAGCCATTTTTATTATTATTTTACTTCGCCGGTGCTACACAATACCGACGAAGGAGGGCGTTCTGATGTGATTGTGGAATGCTATCAGCTGAAGCCGGTATTGTTCAGTGACCAGTGACTATGCCTTCGCCGCTGAAACCTTCCGACAACAACTGCCACACAAAGACACACTAATGCACATCAGAAAAATGCGAGATGTTTATTTTTATTTTAAAATTTTAGTCTGAAACTGGGGTTGAACCCACGTCTGTTTTTGGTGTAGTAGTCAACGTGCAGACTACCATCCATCGTGCCATCGCCACCCTCACCTGTTGTCCATTTAGCTGACTGTAGATTTAACTGTGCTTTACAGTACATCCCGTGACATATATCGTAAAAAAAAAACCCTCCGGTTCCATGCTGACTTAGAAATTTTTGGAAGAATGGTGTGAAGAATGGTGGTTGCTAGAAATCATATGTCAGACTGGGTACTTATCCAGTGAACTGCAGAATTTTATTTCCTATGAGAAGCCTGCAGCTGATTTGTGTGAAAGTTAAGCCCTTATTTGCTCGCACTTTCTCTAGCTCATCGTTCAATACTGCTCTTTGTTATAAAACAAAAAAGAAACTTTGCGTACTCAAGTGGTCCGGTTTCCGTAGATTTCTAACTTCCGGGCGACCTGACTAACCGTATCGTAACTTAATAAGCCTCCAATAAACCTAACTGTTCTCATCTCTCTCCCATAAAACGGACCATTGCTGTCCATCACCGGCAACTTCAAAAAGCTTCTCAAATTCACAATGGCGCTGCTGATTACTGAAGAGTTAGCGTACTGGTTCTGCAAGCAGAAGAACCCACATTCGATTCCTGACTCGGTCAAGTCAAAAATTGTTTCTGATTTTTATGTGCTACAGCACCCTCCTTCGTGTCGGCGTATTAAAATAATAAATAAAATTACTCCGAATACCCGCAACTGCAGATTTGTGCAAGAATTAAGTTCTCTATATTCATGCCACTTTCACCACCTGTCTATGCTCTACACTATCCCTACTCTAAATATAGTTCCAATACATTGCACTGGTTCAATAAAAAGAAAAGATAATTCTAAGTAGTCATCCCTCTCCCTGGGTCCTCTACCGGGGCAATGACATATACATATAGTAACTGCTCCATGTCCACCTGATTCTACATGCCTGGACAACTGCGACAGAACTCGTTTTACGAAGCAGACCTCAGTACAGACACCAATAACAAGACATGACTTTTACACATTCAAATCAGAAAAGCCTCTGTGTGCTCCCTACGCAAGCCTCTCCGTATTATTTCTATTCATAATCTTTTAAATTAGTCGCTGTCTTAAGTTTAGTAATTAATTAATAAAAAATTTTTTTTTCACACAGAAATATAATTCATCTAAACTGCAGGCGTTACTTCCATAATTGCCCAAACAGACAGCGATAAAGATGCGATAATAATTTTTAAATGGCTTAATATCGCTTAAGTTTTATTACCCAAATTTACTCGTATGAACCAATGTGCCCCTCTTAAACTGCACATTTTTATTCATATTCTCATGTACAAAGACAATAACATTTTTATTACAAAAATAAATTCTTAAAATTTATCAAAATTTTTAACGCAAAAAACAAAAAGAAAAATTATTAAGCAGAAAAAAAGGAAACTTTTCAAATAAAATATTCTTTCTATTTGAAGAAACTCAGTTTAACTTCTTTGTGAAAAGAAGTGTGTATGTGTGTATGTATGCAGGCAACCTGCTATGTTTGGAGGTGTATGCTGAGGAACAACGAAACATCCCAGCGGGAAAACTTGGAGGACCTGTTTTACTTCTGGCCTTATTAAAGGCCTCATTCAATTGCCTTTCTTATATAACAGCCAAATAATGCCTTATAAAAAAGCTTTGGTCTTCCGTATGCAGATAAGATACACATTCCATACTTCCTTCTATGAGAAAGGAGAGAAGTATTTTTTCTTTTGCCAAGACAAAAAAAACATAGCAAAGTTTGTGAGCGAAAGAAGCGATGGTGGAAGGCCTACGCCGCAACGATAACGTGTGTAGAAAAGATATGAGTACGGAATGGATCGAGCACGTCTTGTACATCCATAAAGGCCTTCTACAAGGCATAAATACTCATTCTTTTTCCCGCTGGGATTTCATCAACCCACATACATAAGTATGTTTTCCTTAAACGTGTGTGTATCGGTATGTGATGGAAAAATGAACATAAAATTCATGTTTTGTATGAATGAATCCATTGAATAGAAAACGAGTATCTTTTCAAAAAAGAGCTTTTCTTGTCTGACTGGATGGTTAATATCTGTTTCTTGCACCCATCCATACATAAAGACTCGCGATCATATTCCAGTCATAAAGAAAATATTACATAATAAATACACGTTATATTGTCGTGACTTTTTAGCAAAAAACAAAAACAAAAAAAAGAAGAGAAGAGAAGAGAAGAGAAAGAGCAAAAAAGTTATTCACTTGGTTTCTTTCAGCAGCAGCAGCAGCAAATAAAATAAAATATGTATGCAAATGTATAGAATGAAGGAATATATTTATGCGAGAGCATTAGCGTAATCATGTAAACCCAGCAAGCAATTTTGCCAAACGTTTCAAATTGAAAGAAAGTGCTCCGTTATATGAAATAAAATAATTATGAATATTTTCTAAAGTTTTTCAGTTACAATTTCATATTTAAATTTGGCGATTTAAAGAAAAAATTGAGATTCTATTTGACAGCAAGTGTGTTCTCGTTAAAATATCTGTAAAAACCTTAAAAATTAAAAAAAGATTATCCCGCAAGGTTAAGCCAATATAAAATTCATTGGAAATTATTCTCATTTGCACTACTTCCATATGACAATATTAGCATCTTCTTCTTAATATCTTTGAAAATTCTTTTCATGCTGGGCATTATAAATGTTGAATGTGAAACCAACAGCTTCTGCTTGCTGGTACTTAAGCCATTACAGACGGCTCATAGACCGCTCGTACGATTTTGACGAAACTTTAAGAATTTTACCTGGAGGTCCATAGAAGTTGCTTGGTGTATTCAAAAATTAGGAAAAATCCACTGATGAGCCAAGTAAGCATTAGCGAAATAGTACTATATAGATATGCCTTCCTCCTCAGTTATTGAGTTTGCTTTTATAAAAACATACTTTATGAGAATATCATAAAGTATGTAATAATAAATTTCACATATATTTTTTAAGGGAAAAAGCACAATTAAAATCATATATAAATCATTTATTTATTTAAATGTTGAGGCTTAAAATTATTTAAAAATTTACTTCCACTGATTAAATTCCTGATACCAGTGATAAGAATGTTCTATATGAATTTTACGGGTGTAGAATATTAGGGGCGTTCTTCTATGCCCGAGCTAAGGAGGGCGGTATTACCGCACATAAGGATTTCTATTGCGGTATTAATATTTCATAGAAAGATCACAATTAGCCTGGGGATCAAAGGGCACTACACATAGTGGACAAAATAGAAAGAGCGCTGAAGAAGAAGGTGTAGCAACCTTCGAAAACAGCATGTTGTTCCGTTTTGGTAGTGTTTGTCAGTGTGCTTTATTTTTTGTCTTTGATTTAGTTTGTTTCTTAGTAACTCTCACATATAATTTTTACTGACTGTATGTTATCCGATATCAGCTTATTTGATATTGAAAAATTATAACTAACGCATAAATAGGGTTTCGAAATAAGGCACTGCATATTGCATGTAAGTATGTATTAGCAAAGAGCTTCATATTCAATGCAAAACTAACTTGTAAAACGCATTCAATTCTTGTGCTTTGATTACAAAGCTAAGCGTTCATATCAGGTTTATGGATAAAACATTTTAGGCGTGCCCAAAAAATTTTGCCTAGCCCAAGCTAGGGTACAGGGACTGCCATCTCCGTAAGGCATAGCAATGCTAATGCCTTCCCTAGCGGTAATTACTACAGAGAAAACTACATGTAACTGGAGAAATTCATCGCCGAAAAGTTTTGACAGAAGTGTTCCATGCTACACTCTGTCAAACTACTTGGAAGTTTTTTCTGCAAGTAGAATATCGCGGGCGGTCTTTCAGGCTACGGCAGGCTAAAATTCTTTCTGATGTGTTTACGCTAAGAGCGCCCTTCTTCGCCTTCGAAAATATTTGTTTTTTCGTGAATGCTTTTGGTTCTGCCAAAAAGATCCTTTGCTGTTATTAGAAAAATACTTGAATGTGTTTAAAGAAGCGACAAGGCATGAGAGCAGATGCCACGCAGGTCTTATTAAAAATTTATACAAGTTTCTCATAAAGTATGTAGATTTTAATAACTTCTGCTTGTTCGAAGGTAACTCCTTTCGCAGTAATATTTTAATAATATTTAACGTCGAGTTTACATATGTGCCAAACGTCATGTTATTCTTTTCATTGTAACGCCGCTGCATTTGGAATCCTTTGAGCAAAATAACAGCAAATACACGAACAAATATTTGCCAACGTTATTTCTTTCCCTTTAAATATTTATTTAAATTTTATAACTGGCATTGGTATTAATGAAGCCAAAAGATAAAAAAAAAAAGAGTCAATGGCAATTCAGAAGAAAACACGCCACCACGATTACGTACAGCAGTTTTGCACACTGCCAAACCCTCATTCACTCATTCACACACACACTCACTCACTAACACAAGCGTCTTACAAAAAAAAAAAAAGAAAAAAGAAGAGGCAAAGAAAAGAACTGATTAAACATTTGACAAGGTTGTGTTGACATGTCTACAGTCATTATTCCATAATGATTAAAATACTAACGTACACATGATGTTTTTGTAATGTAAATATGTGTGGTACATGTGTACAGGGTGGCCCAAAATAACCGATGTGGGTTGAGATCATTATAAATTTTTATTTAAGACATTTTTTTTAATTTTTTTTATTTTAATTTAATTATGAAAAATTATATCTCGCCCTTTTCTGCTGTTCTGCTATTCGTGTTCTTTCCAAACCATTTTCCAGAACCTTTTGCAAAACTTCAGGTGTCATGTTGTTGATTTTGTAGCGTATATTATTTTTTAATTGCTGTGGTGTGGTTCTAGGTTTATTAACATAGACTTTACTGTTCAAACAACTGCAAAAGGAAACAGTCTGGAGCGGTGGCATTCGTTCACCAAAGATGTCGCGTAAAAGAACCATTCCTTCTTAGTCTGGATTTTGTATGGAAATAATCTCATTGAATGCCAAATTCTCTGCAGCGACCCTCGCAATAGGCCAAGTTGTGCCGAACGTCTCCTGGTTGCTGTTTCTCCATCTTCCCTAATACTCTCCGTTACCCGTTCAATATTGTAATCCGTGTGCACCGTTCGTCGCCTGCCGGCACCAGGAAGGTTTTTTACTGCCTCTTGTTGTCGAAAATTTTCTATCAAACAACTGCAAAGGACACAGTCTGAAGCGGTTAAATCCGGTGAACGCCGAGGCCAACTAAAATCACTTGTACGGGAAATAATTCGTTCACCAAAGATGTCGCATAAGAAAGCCATTGTGTCCCTCGCAGAAACTGCTGAGGCTCAATCCTGTGAAACCATACTTGCGGCTGGTTTTCCACGGCTGCTCTTAAAGAGTTTCCCAGCTTTATTCGATATCTAACACCAGTGATGGAAACGGCGACACCATGTTCATTTTCGAAAAAAACACCGCACCAAACGGTGCACTTAAGTAGGGTGTAATTCTCGCTGTTGAACTACTCTTGGATTTTCCATAGCCCATAACCGGCAGTTTTGCCTATTAACGGACCCATTCAATTGTAAAAAGGCTTCGTCGCCCATAATTAAATTATAAATAAAATCATGATTGTATTTATTTTTTGTTCAACCATTTTGGCACCTTGTTCAATTGTGTATGGTAGCATTATAAATTCCTCAAGTCTTCTTTACAAAATAATTGAAACAAAAAAAAGAAAATTATAAGAAAAAAGTTACAAGGAATTCAAACACCTGCGCTCCTTTTGGGCCACCCTGTACATATACATACATACTCACTCTAATACAAATGAATAATAAATATTTTAATAAATAAAACTTCATTCATTTAAATTAATTCTCTAAAGTCGTGCAGCTCAATTTAATGATATTTTCAGCAGTTTTTTTTTCTCCCCCATTTACTCTTCTAACGCTGCCTTATTTAGTCTTCTTGAACTCATGTAAATTTGTAAAGCCGATGACTTCAGTTTGCCACTGTTAAATGCAAATAAGTAACTGTACATATTTGCATTTATTTATTTCTATTTACTTTTTGCACACACACACGCACACACACACATACCCAAATGTTTATTTGAAGGCATTCGCCCGAGAGACGAAATCCTCAAAAATTAAGAACAACAAATCGACTTCAGGAGGCAGCATAATTATGCTGAAAATATAAATGGAAATTAATAAATAAAATAAATAAATACATGTACTACTGCATGCCTAAATAAATGAATGAATGAATGAAAAAATAATGCTTAAAGCAATGTTTTTAGAATTTCATATGTTCTCGTAATTAATTCATTTCAGATTCAATCAAGCAATTAATTAAAATTAAAACAAGTTTGTTATATCTTAATACATTCTATATTGCGCATCGCAATGATAAGGTTTGTACATTGATGTCTCGTTTAAGCAAAAGTTATGTACATGACTGCTGCATATCGCCGACTAGAAATTCTTCCAATACCCATATTGGGAATAATTTGGAAATGTTTGTGGTAAATCCGATAGGTTTATCTCACTAGATATCTGGTTGGGTGTTTACCCCAACCAACCAGTTATTCAAAGTGGGGCCCAATAAAGAAATTCTTGGCATATTCTGACACAAATAGAAAAAATTTAAATTTTAATAAAAAATTTCATATTTATGAAAAAATTATTTATTATGTTCTTTTTATTAGAAATTCAGTTGTAAATAAAACATTATTTTCCAAAGAAGATTTTTAATTGTTGGCCTTTAACATGCTTGTAGGGATTTTACAGCGAAACGCCAAAGACGAGTATCTAAGTGTCATCTTAAGGGATTACCCGGTTCGGTATTATAACGGTATTGCTTTGCCTATTCCCAACTTATATTTTGTGTCATATTCCATGTGAGGGACTCAATTGGGCAACCCAATTCGGCAAACAAATAAGGTACCATGCAGATGCAAATGAAAATTTCTAGTCGGGTCAATCCGCAAGTTTTTTTATTAGGCAAATTACGCTTTCACAACGCTTCTATATTTTCTAGCTACCTGGCCCACGATGTCATACAATATCGCGCTGACGCTCAATGACAAGCAAAACAATAACAACATTTACAAAAAAAAAATGAAAACTTAACCTCCTCTTCTTACTCATCCTGGGTTTTAGTAACAAATTTTTTCCATTCTAAATTAGGTCACGCGAACAGGGACGAGTTCAACGCACAAAAAACTTACACATGCTGCATGTTTCCACACCGACTCATCCCCGATCACGCTGCTTCGCCTATGGCTGGTATAAAAATTGAGGAATGAGAAGTTCTTGATGTTCTTGGCATGAAAATTCAGTGTGATGTTCGATGGACTGAGCACATTTTTCAGGTCTCAAAAGAAACATTCAAGTCCCTCGGCTTTTAAAAGACGGTGCTAGACATACTTCACCCCTTCTGCTCTGCTTACTATTTATACTGCTTACATCCGATCGGAAATGGTATACAACTCTAATGTATGGGACGGTGCTTCACAGACTCTTTTTAAGATACTTGACCGCCTACAGGAGAGGGCGGAGAAACTCATTAGGGTAGCCAACTCTATACACTGCTTTGAGCATCGTCGCAACAAGGGCTGTGTATTTTTGTTCTATTTTTTTTTATTCTGGGACCAGCACTAAGGAGATGGCTCCTACACATGCGAAGCATTGTGCTGGAACTATAGGAAAGGGATAGTAGGAGAAACGACAGTAGGTGAAGCTTAATTAATTGTTTTGCAGCTCTGCTTTCGCACATTCATTGTTTATACTCGTAGCAGTGCTGAAGCTTCGGAATAAAATCAGGAAACTTGTTTCCGAAAACCGTGCATTCCTGCCCACAGCACGTTCATCATTAAGAGCGCATACATTTGTGGTCGATTTAGCAGTGAATCGCACTAATTTTTCGGCCGAACAGCACGTAAGTGGAATGAAAAAATGTGCCACAATAAGCCGGCATAATTTCACAAAGAAACATTAATTTTGTGCAGTGTATTCTTCCCTCCAATTTTTGTTAATCAAAATCGTTTGTGATGCGAACAAATATGCTCTGCTTTGGGCTTTGATTTTCTCACAAAGTATGATTTATAACAATAATTCCATATTAATAGAAAAGTATTTTTGATTACTCGTAGCACAAACTTTCACCAGTGGCATGTTCCAAAGGCACAACTACATTTTAAGACACTGTTTCTTTGATCTAATCATGGTTGGCTGCAATCATTGACATGCAGAAACATGCTTTGATGTCGAAGCAAAAAAATAAATATCATATGTGCTTAGTATCATCTGGTTAATTTGAAAGTAGTTGATTCACTTCTCAGCAAAAGTAGCCAATTTAAATAACGAAATTTTAAAGCTGAAAAATCTTTTCATTCCAAATTATTTCTATTTGACATGAAAAATGTGAAACAAACTTTATATCAAATTTTATAGTGATTTCGATTTTAGAAAAGTGCATTGAAAACTCTTCCTTACCAGGGTAGAGAAACATTCGGCACTTAAACACAATTTTATTTAAGTCTGCCGAGTTATATTTTGTGATCGGAGATTGAATGATAAAAGTGGCGAAAGATTAAAAAGAAAGTCGATGGTTTTATATTTGAGAAATAACAAAAAAAAATCATTCGTGTTAAACATTTTGCAGCACTAATTAACTTCACCGTTTTATAATTTTTAAATTTGTCATCTGCACTGTCTTAGTTTAAGGAAATAATACTGTCTTTAATGGCGTTTTCTTTTCTGAATAATATTCTGCATTTATTCTGCCCTTTATATTTCTTTACGCTCTTTTCTAAAAAAATTTATGTAATTTTAAAAGTGTTCTACATGTTCATAACACATTTTAATGAATGCGACATAAGTGCAGCACGATATTAACAGCTGGTTTTTTATTGTTTCTGAAAAAATTAACAGCCTGTTCACCCATTTTAAATTTTGTTTTTGTGTTGCATGTAAAGGGTGGTTAAATTTCAAGGGCCGATGTTGATTTTGAATAAAACACAAACTATTTAGGAAATTATTGTAATTTTATTTTATTATGATATATTGGTATTACTCAATTATGTATGGAACAAAATATCGGCCAAATGGGCGCCGAGACTACGGCAACAGTGGATGATCAATTTTCGAAGAAAATCATCTTCAGTGATGAGGCACATTTTCACCTCAGTGGATTCGTCAATAAACAGAATGCCGCATTTGGGCGAATGAGAATCCAAGAGTGATTGTCGAAAAACCAATGCACCCACAAAGAGTGACTGTTTGGTGCGGTTTATACCAATATATCATAATAAAATAAAATTACAATAATTTCCTAAATAGTTTGTGTTTTATTCAAAATCAACATCGGCCCTTGAAATTTAACCACCCTTTAATAAGCGAACGAACCATATCGCTCGACATCGGTGAACAAGCCGGAATTACTCTTTAATTCGTGTTTACATTTGTTTTTTATTGTTGTATAATAATTGTACTTAATTATTTTATGCCGAAATGTGCGTTCTTTTGTAAACGTAAAATATGCAACGCTTCTTAAAAATCAGCTGAACATTGAAACATTTTCCAAATAACACTTATGATACAGTATTATTATTAGTAAAGAAGACACCATAAGTTAATACGTAGTTTGCCACCATCGTTGGATTTCGAATTTGAATTTTGGCCCTTCTGTACTGTATAAATTCAACTGTCACTGTATGTGGCAAAGACTACACTGGCTGAACATACCCAGGCTGGGGAAAAATACCTGCATTACAATGAGCGTGTTTGTTTATTTATTTTTGCTGTCACTGACGTTAAAGTATTTCCCTTTGTGGAACCTCGGCTCCCCACTAATTGAACGTATTTCTAATATTCACAATTTTTCTTTTATTCTGCTTGTTCTTCGATTAGTTTGGCTTTTCTAGTTATATTTTATTCACAAATAATAAGTTATTAAGCGGATGAACATATCAACAAGGTGAAATTTTAATACTTTTTTCGAAGGCCAATAAAGTGTATTGAACTCTCATCAGCCTTAATGTATTTCTTACACCACTGCATTCTATTCACCCTAGTAAATCGGAGGAGTATTATTCAGCTCTAATGTAGTAGTTATTGACTCATCCATCATCATGTGCAACTTATAAAAAAAAAAATGAAAGCGTAACCATGGCTGCCTGTAATGTGATTTTAAGCCTTTGCAATCACATTGAAGTGTGTATTTAATTTGTGCCCTTCAGTCATTTAGATTTTTACTTCATTTATAAACAAACATTCATTACCAGAACAAATTGTCTCTGGTCAGGGCTTCAACTGAGCACCTCTCTCTCATGTACTTGCACGCCCTGAATAATTAAGTGGCCATTTCAAATAAATTATTTAATTAAAAACGTATTTAAATGTATACAAACTAAATTAATGTCATGTAGACTGTAACAATGTATCATTTAAAAGTATTAATGGCAATTTATTAGCCACATTACCACACCTCTTTTTTTTAATGAAATTTATTAACAAAAATGCTTTTAGTAAATTGTGCAAATTTGTATTGTAGTTTTTGCCTTTACTCCCTTCAAATAATAATGGCTTTAATTTATTGGATATGAAATACTGAAGGAATTCCTTTGAAACAAAAATGACAGCCGGGGATATTTATGCAGCAATAAAAAAAAAAACAAACAACAGAGATGGGAGCAAATGACGGCGTTAGTTTCGTTGAGACATTTAAAAATAAATTTTGTATTATTTTTTAAATGCAATTAAATTTAGTGCTGTAGCTACTTACAAATTTAACGGTATATTCA
This sequence comes from Dexiosoma caninum, assembly GCA_963924685.1. NCBI lineage: Eukaryota > Metazoa > Arthropoda > Insecta > Diptera > Tachinidae > Dexiosoma > Dexiosoma caninum. The sequence goes on from OZ004728.1 coordinate 5,541,283, forward strand.
GGGTTGCCAGAAGACGACACATTAAAAGTGCTAAATCGCCAAAAGTGCTGATATACAGGTTTGTACTGCAAACCACGTGATTTGAAATCACGAACCGTTTTGAAACCACGCCGACGATTTGAAGCTGTTCTGTAAATCACGCGATTTTACATTTTTCGGCGTGGTTTTAATTTTTCGACAACACGAGAAAACATCTGATGTTTCATATTTGTTTATATTTTTGCATTGTAAATTGAAATATTAGATGAAATTAAGAATAAAAAAATGCCAGGAGATACTTTATTGTCAATAATTGCTTTAAGAAAGCATCATTTAAAAAAAGAGCGTGAAGCTTTACAAACCATAAATTTGTTATTAGCACAACAAAATACCTGCATTCAAATGTATGTATAATTGCGAAGTTGCCAGTGTTTTCATTAACGAAATGTACTTAAGTTTTGCATTTATTTATTTATAAATTTGCACAAAAATTATTTAATTATTGACCATATTGATTTTTTATATAACAATATATAAAATTTGTCTTAAATAAAGAAAATGATGGTAAAATGTCTATATATTTACATGACTTCTAAAGACTGTGTTACTTTGGCAACCTCAAAAACATGTTCGAAAAAATTAACCAGCTGACTGCTAAAAAGTAAATGTAAACCACGACATTGCTAAACAAAGCAAAACAATTATTTAAAAAAATTACAAATTTGCTCATATTTAAGTTTTTATATGTAGCAATCCCCATTTTTTAACAAAAATAAGTAGAAAACAAATCACTTGAAATATATTATAGCATTTTTATTAAATTCTAAACGAAATACATAGAAAAAATAAGCAAGTGATTTCAAATCGTCAGTCATTTAGCTGACGATTTCAAAACACGAGATTATTAAAATTATTGTGTGCAGAACACCATTTCCGTGATTTCAAATCACTTTGACAAAAAGTGGTTTGCAGAATAGGCCTGATACTCTGCAGTTTAAAAAAATAAGTTCTAGTTTTTTAGTTTTTGTAACATTGATTTTAATTAAACGAAAAATTTGGCATTTCAAATATCTGTACATATTTTAAACAATGTTATCATTTGGGGATTTTAAAGCAATTTGCTATCATATTTAGCAAACATACATATTCAAAAATTATGTTTGTTTTATATATTTTTGTAAATAAAACTAACTTTGTTTAATAAAAAAAATAATTTTAGTGATATACATACATACATACATACATATGAATGAATACATGTTTTTAAGGATAAATAAATATTATAAATTAAATTAATTTTACACCCTCTCTTATACGTATAATTGAACACAACAGTTTTGAATTTGAATTTGGGGCTATTAATTGAATAAACGCTCTACTTCTGCATTTGAAACAAGCAAAACTAGAAGAGACAATACAAAGCTTGAAATTTTAGAATTGTTCAGAATTCGGTTGTATTCCTTTTCGTATCCCATATCTGTTCAGTTTTATATAGCTCTTGAATTACTTCTATTTCACCAGCACTAATAAAAATTATGGTATCCTTGATTTGTTTCAGCGTATTATCGAGTGAAATGTTTTTTTTGTTCTTGGAGCAGCACTCAGGAGATGACCCCTACACAAGCGGAGCACAGCGCTGGAACTAGAGGAAAGGGATAGTAGAAGAAATGATAGGAGCTGAAGCTTCACTATCTTACAACACTGCTTTTTGCACGTAATTTTTTTATATAGCAGTGTTGTAGCGTCTCTGATGTCAAGGAGACGTTATAAATTCTGAAGTTTTTAGTAGCCATTTTTAGTAATTATTTTACTTTACCGGTGCTACACACTACCGTCGAAGGAACTGAAGCTGTTCAGTGACCAGTGACTATGCCTTCGCCACTGAAACATTCTGACAATAACTGACACAAAGCCACATCATAACTGACACATAAGCACACATAAGAAAAATTCCAGATGTTTTTATAAGTCTGAAACTGCGTTTGAACCCAGAAGCATTTTTCGCTTTGTAGTCAACGTACAGACTACTGCGACCATCGCTTAAATGATGAAATTTCGTCAAATTGGAAATATTTTTGGGGAAGAGAAGATTTTAATTCACTGATCACCAGAAAATGTTGCATATATGAAGTTTTCTTTCAACAGTGAGACAAAACTTGATATTAATTATATCAGTTTTTATAAAAGTTTTATGAGCTAAATAAAAAGTGCTGGAAGTGTTAAATAATTAAATGCTAATATTAAGTATTTGCTTAGAATTTTTTTTTTCTTAATTAATAATATAATTGTAATACACGTTTATTTTAATTGATTTTGGTGCTCTCTCCAGACCGAGCACACAAAATGGCCAAATTTTAATATTTTTTTAATTAAAACTGCTAATTGATTCTGCGTTTTTCGTGATAGGTTGAAATTTAATAATTATTTTAATTGAATCTTGATTTTACTTTTTTCGGTGTACAAATGAGAGAAGACAACATGTATAGACAGTATTCCTTCCCCAGCAAAAACTAGAGAATATAATACACCTACCAAACAGCATACTTTGCAATCATGTACCATACCGACTGCATACATAACAACTGCTTCTATGTAATCATAGAAACAGTTATATAGTGACTTTATCAGTTGGTACAGAAGTGTTGATTATTGTACAAAAAAATCTCTACTGTTTCTAAATGCAGAAATACTTTTACTTCCGATGTTTGCGTAACCTAATCAGCCTCAAACATTGGGACATGTCGATTGTTATGCAAATTCTGATGCATGACGTATAATTGTATCACAATGGAATGAAATTGTTGCGTTTAGTATTCATTTTTAAACATTTTCACTTTAAAAGAGAAACGAATTGTGATAGAGATTACAGGTGGTGAAGGGATAGATAGAAGAAGGCTTCATTATTTTTACAATACTGCTTTTGCACGTTTCTTGTTTAATAGCAGTGTTGCAGAGCCTGTGATATTAAGGAAACTCATTACATTTTTGAAGCTGTATTTCGTAGACATTTTATTAATTATTTTACTTCGCCGATGATGCTACACCATACCGACTAAGGAGGGCGCTCTGATGTTACTTGTGGATTAGTGTCAGCTTAAGCCGGTACTGTTCTGTGAACAGTGGCTATGCCTTCGCCACGGAAACAGTTCGACAACAACTAACACAAAGACCCACTAATGTACATCAGACAAATGCGAAGTGGTTTTATAATTCAGTCTGAAACTGGGATTGAACCCAGGACTTTTGGTTTTATAGTCAACGTACAGACTACCATCCATCGTGCGATGGTTGTGGTACCGAAAACACACCTGGGTTCAACTGCAGTTTCAGACTAAAATAATATAAAAAAAAAACATCTCGCATTTTTCTGATGTGCATTAGTGTGCATTAGTATGTCAGTTGTTGTCGGTAGGTTTCAGTGTCGAAGGCATAGTCACTGGTCACTGAACAATACCGGCTTCAGCTGATAGCAATCCACAATCACATCAGAACGCCCTCCTTTGTCGGTATTGTGTAGCACCGGCGAAGTAAAATAATAATAAAAAAATGGCTACTAAACCGAAACTTCAGCACTGCTACGAGTATAAACAAACAAAGAACGTGCGAAAGCTGAGCTATAAAATAATTTATTAAGCTTCACCTCCTGTCGTTTCTCCTACTATCCCTTTCCTATAGTTCCAGCACAATGCTTGGCATGTGTAGGAGTCATCTCCTGAGTGCTGGTGCCAGATAGAAAAAAATAATAAATAAAGTGCACACATTTTTAATAAGGAATGTGAAAAGTGCAATGCACAATGTTATGCACAATTGATATTTCGGGTAGCTAAGTTTTTATGGCACATTAAAAGAAAAATTCTATCATTTGAAATTTAGGTTAGGCAGTTCGCCGATGAAAATAAGAGCCCAGCCCACTTGGGTCCAATTCATCATGGTCCCGTTATGATACCAGTAAAGAAGGAGAGAGGGCGGAACAGAGTTGCATCACTGGACAGGATGCGATAGAGTGGGAAGAGTTCAGCCTTTTAAAATTTAACTGTTTTGTTAAGTTTAAACAAATTTTGAAATGAAAAATGTCGCTAAAACTTGTGTATGTTCGAACTTTTTTGTCAAATACAAATTTTATTAATTAATTTATAAAAATACAATTTATTAAAAACATTCGAATGCTTTCCGAAATTAAAATCAAACCTGTTTAAAGCCTCAGTTAGTAAAAACGTAACACGTTTGCGGCTATCAGCTGGCAAAAGCTGTAACATAAGGAATGTTTTTTGCTGTTTACTAAAATCGTATCGTTGAAATTGTCACTTAGAAAATAGATTTTTACGTTGCAAACGTCATCATGGCATTACTTACATATAAAAAACAAAAGCTTGAATTGCTGGAAGTTTTACGTTATTAATAATCGATACCTAAAGTTGAACGATACGGACAAGTCTAACGTTGGACGATACGTTTTTACTAACTAGACCTTAAGTCTGTTGAATTTTTATTTCTAAATTTTTGCTTTAAACTTTTTAGTGTTTCATAACAATACACGGGAGGCACGACCTTTCCTATCAGAAAGAAATAACAGTCAAATTGAGAACATCCTCCTTTACTTTATGTCAGTTAAAATAGCTACCTTAAGCCCTTCAAAATACCTACTTACTGCAATAACTTATTCGTAGTGGCATTTAGAAGTTGTTATTTGTAAGCGAGAATGGTAAGTGCATGTCTCCAATAACATCGCCAGCTTAAAATAATTAGTTGAAAAGCCATAGTAGAAGTAGTAGTAGAAGAGTATGATAATCAGTATTTTAACTCATTGCTTTGCCAGCTGAGTCCTTTGCACTTCGTTTCGCTCAGCTGGAAAGTTCGAGTATTCATTTCTTTCGCCTCGTTTCTGTCTCCCCTATAAAGTTGCATACATTTTAATAGAAAAAAATCCACTGATGAGCTAATTAAGCATTAGCGAAATAGTACTTTATGGATGTGCTTTCCTCCTCAGTTATTGAGTTTGCTTTTATAAAAAAATACTTCATGAGAAGTATGTAATAATTTCACATTTCACATATTTTTGCGGGAAAAAGCACAATTTTAAAATTAGAATTTTAAGAGAATTTTCTTTAAAATTTCAATGTGAATGATTTCGCCGTTGGTTAACTGTGCAGCGGATTCTATTGCCAGAGAGGGAGTGACATTGGAGTATTAGCCAGTTCCCTGCAATTTATTTATTGCAGGTCTTTGAGCAGTCCGTAATTATAGGGACTTGCTCAATGAAAATGGATGAATGAGGCTACGGCCAGGACCCTAAGGCCTTCATGCTTTAAGTACTCAGTCAGCAGCATTCCCTACATTCACTTGTTCTTGGTTCTGAAAATGAACTCTTTAGCTGCGCTAATTGGTAAAATCTTGTTGTTTTATTGCGCCATAATTTACAATTTTTATAACCATTAAATGGCAGCTCACAGCAGCTTGTAAGCGCTGCTGTTTAGCAAACGAATGCTTTCAAAGTAATTAAAATTCTTAATGTAGAAATTTTAAGAAGACGAACGGAACACTTTTAAAAGCTTCTTTTACTCACATTTTTGACAGTTTTCTCTTTTCT